>OZ010655.1:10345358-10945358 GCA_963932375.1 Phania funesta | reverse complement strand
GTTGTGATATGTGTAGTGCTGCATTTTTGCAACGTTATGGATTAAATGCTCACTTAAGGACGGTACATGGCATAATAGTTACTTCATTTACTGGACGTTTGCGTAGAACTGATCAGCCTGGCGCTGAGCTACTTGATCAACAACCGCCAGCGGCGCCGTTAACGGCCCAAGTAACCCCGTCCCAAGGACAGTTTCAATGCTCGCTGCCATCACCTCCTTTAGATAGTAACGTTACACCTCCGCCTTTGTATTTAGGCCATAATTTCATTAATCGCATACCAACGGCAATTGCCACACCATCATCTCCCACTGACATTTCATCCACAAATACATCATCATTGCCCCTTCCCTTACCACATGCTTCTTCACAACAAATGTAATGTTAATTAATTTGTTTTTTTTTTTTTTTACTAATCCTTAAGATAAAATATTTTTTATTTCAAATAAAAAATGTTTTCAACATAAACCTTAATCTATATTTAAATGTAATGCTTTTATATAAATATAAGATAACATTGTTTCTGTTACGAATTAAAAGGTTTGAAAGTAAGAGTTTGAGATAAAACTGTAAGATTTATAGATTTAATGAGGGATATTTTAATATACCAACATTATTAAATTGGATATGTTGAGACACATCAGATTATATTTTATATATCTATCAGTATGTGAATCTGCCGTTTACGAAGATCAACTATACTAACCAACTGAAATACACAAAAAAATCAAAACGAATTTACCTGTGTGTCTTCAAAGTACAATAAAACAAATATGCATTTATTAATTGCAATGAATTTATATAATATTAATATTGTGTTAACAATTTTTTTTTTTTTTTTTTTTGTTTTGAATTAAACGTTTGGTGAAACGGGACCTCTAAAATATTGCAATTTGATATCGTTGTGACGATAATCTAAACATTATTACCGACTTGGAAGGCAATAATCATCGCTTCTTGAATTATTCGCCGTTTTTATTTAATATTCAAGGTGTTTGGAGGCTTTCGAGTTGTTCTAGAGACCGGGTTTCAGTGTCGAAGTATTCGGAATTTTTTAAACGTGTTTTATCTATTAAATTTAAATTCCTTGCGCAACATTTTCGTATGAAAATTAAAATAAAAAAAATTGCAACCAGATAATAGCAATTTTTTATAAAATGAATTACATTAAAATAAGTTGCATTGCTTGGCAATATTTTAAAATAGTGAATGAAAAGGACAAAGCGCAAAGCTTAAAACTTTGATTCTTGATTTTATTTTCCGACAAGGATAATTGAAACAGATTTAAAATGTTCTAAAATTCTATCGTTTAGAGGAGCTTCAATAACCATTTAATGTCATAAAGAAAACAATATCCCATTAATTGTTTCTTCAGCTAGATGTTGAACATCGTTGTAACTCATAATCTATGATATCCGCATTTTAAAAAATTAAATCTTGCGTGAATCATGGTTTATTGGACTTACATTTCTCAAACACATAGAAGCTCCGAAAGACATGGAGCTTATTTAAAAAAAAGTTGTTATAACACTTCGATTCAGAAGGAATATTTAAATGTTTACTAAAAGATATTAACAAAAGTAGTTGTTTTATTTAACTGATAATACAGAAAGCTTTCACAGCCAATTAATAGTATTTGAAGTAATTAAACACCTATTTCCCAACATTTTTTATCATAATATAAGTTAGACGAAATATATGTATGTAGTATCAAATACACTAATATTATATTTACACTCATGTAGTTTTTTCTACATCCAGGGAGCAAATAAAATATTATTCTAGATATCAAGCTATTCATGTGGCAGAAGTGTATGATAAACTTTTCCTTGAATGCTAATAATCGGATACAAATGATAGTTCGGAGTCGGATTTAGAATAGAAGCTCAATCGTGCTTTAAATTAATTGCAAAATCCACCAAAAAGAAAAAATCATTAAGATTAAAAAAAAAACTAATAACAGAGATTTAAGTCAATACTTCGATTATTTATACACGGTTTCTAAAAGATATAACAAATTATATAAGTTATCTTTTAGCACTATCTAACAGTTAATTGAACTTCAACAATATGTCCTCTAATAAACATTTAAATTGTGTTGTATTTTTAAAATGCTGTTGTAACAAAAAATAATTTAAATATTTAAATCTTGATCTTCAATAATTATTTTTTAAATCTACATGCCTTCACATGCTGGTTTACATTTTGAAATTAATGGAATTGAGTGCTGAGTTCTTTTCAACAATAATAAAAACTAAAATAAATAAAAAAATATTTATAATTTTATTAATGCGGAAAACTGGATATTTAAATCGAGTTTTAATTTAAAAAATTCGAAAAACGGTTTCTAAAAAGTGCGGGTTCTAAACTATTCGTGTTTTGTCAACTGCCAAGCAATTAACAAATCTAGTCGCGTTAATAGCAAAACAGTACAAATGCTGCACAAATTACCTCCCATTTTGGGCTAGATCTGAGCCAGCTACGGAGTCATATGCCAAATAGTAATATTCAAATAAAGTGAAAGAATACAATAAATGAAATAAACAAAATGGCTTAAATAGATGATGTTTACAGTGGACACAAGATTAGTAGCAAGGCACAAGGAATGTTGAAAACGTACGTAGCGGCATAGAAAATGAATTTCATTCTGCTAGTTGTCTAGCACAAAGAGTAAATAATGAACTGAAACCTAACAATTAAATTACTTAATAAAATAAAAATCTTCTGTATTCAATTAAAAAGGCAGACAAAAAACACCATTTGTGTCCTTAGTTTTTTACACAGATATATCAAAAATACAAATTATTTTTTTCATACATATCGCACTCGCGCAACAATAGTGTATTAACTCGATTAACATTTAGTGTCCCTACCTATGCACTCTTTAAAAAAATATATATAGCATTTAAATTCTCCCTTCCATATTATACCTTCAAAGTAAAATCGATTTTTTTTTTTACTTTTACTAAAAACTTTTAAATTTTCAGTTAATATACTATTGTTGCACAAGTGAGTTACTCATACCAATTACTAATAAAAATTATAATTGCAATATTTTTTAGAGGAACCAACCGATATAATTGATGCCTATAGTTACGATGATATGCATGAACCCGAAGTGGAACCGGAAACAATAATACCTGAAGATGATGATGAGGAAGACGAGTATACAATAAATAGTGATTATGATCGCCAATACTTTCTTCAACCAAATAAAATTCCCAAAAAGGATGCGAATACGTATATAAGTTTTAATAACAAATATCAACGGAGTCCTGAAACAAATATGTTTCATTGTGTCGAATGTCTGCTGGAATTTAAATTACAACGTAATTTAGTTCGTCATATGTTAACGCACACAGACGATAGACCCTTCACTTGCCATTTGTGTTTGAAATCGTTTAAACGCAAGGATAATCTACAGAAGCATTTGCGAGATGTACATGCTGAAAAACAATTTGCCTGCGACAAATGCGATAAGAAGTTTGCAACGCACAGGCAATTATACAGACACAATAAAACCAGCCTTCATACAAGAATTAAATAACTCAATGCAACTTTAACAACAAATATAAGTATATAGAGATATTTAACAAAAAGTATTTAATGTAATTTAAACACAAAATTGTGCAATTTTTTCAAATCTCACGATACTATTTCATCGAGTAATTTTAACCTTTATAGTATTAAAGTATATTTATAAGTATGACTCTCAATTATATTTTAAAACAAGTTAAATAAACTAATGATCTGGACGAGCATTTACTCAAATGTATTAGGCATACAAATTTGAATAATTTCATTTTCGAATCAAATTACGCTTAGATTTTAAAATTCCAGTCTAATTTGTGTATAGCCCGCCTAGGCACAAAATTGAACACCATTTGCCAGGTTCTTTGCTATACTAGGTGAAAAATTTGTTGCAGTCGGCCATTACAATGCAAAGCGCACATATTGAGGCTTCAGACTTTTCAGACCCAGAGGGAGACAGTTGTATAAGACAGTTCAAGCCAATAAGTTAGACGGTGTATTTGGCTGTAAGCCCACTTATTAACCAACAGGCTTCAATTTTCAAAATTAAACACGTGATCAACTGTTAGTCAGTTCATCCTATGATCATTGACTTACAATAGTTATTTTACACGACACCTGAAACCCTTATTTCCTACTGAAATAAAAACACGAATTGGTTGAAATATAAAATGGATGTTAGCTCTCACTTATCTCGTAACATCCCATTGAGCAATCCGGCGAATATTCAAGCAGATGTAGACCATTTTGCAGACGTTGTAACTCGCGCAGCCATAATTGCAACGCCAACAAAACCCCACAAGACATACATAAATAGTTTCACTATTCCAAATCTGATTGATCCTACAAATTCCGGCTACCATTGTTGAAATCGACAATTAAAGCTTTAGATATGAGAAAATCACCCGGCCGTGAACGTTTTACAGGATCAATGAAAAGAAAATTGCCTAATTATACTGTGAGAATTTTACTGTTCGTAATTGGAAGTTGGCTTCTTCCCATGCTCTTGGAAGATGTCCGAAATTTATTTTGATCTCTAAACCAGAGAAGGACTTAAGCCTATCGTGTTTAAAGCAAGTCTTAAAGCTGTTTAATGACATTTCCCGTTCGGCGTTCGATAAAATCTGGCTACTTATTAAATTAATTCGAGTTCTTCCTGCAAACTTCCAGAAGCTCCTTAAAAGCTATTAGACAGATAGAACGTTTAAAGTAAGCTCAAAGCAAGGTCAAATGAGAAAATGTCTGCAGAAGTCCCTCAAGATAGTATTCCAGGGCTGCTGTTACATATATATCATATAAATGTAAATTTTTACCTAACAAAGACACTAAGGTTGCATCCGAACAACTTTTGTCTCAGATTAATGAGCTAGAAAAGTAAAGAATAAAGGTGACCTATGCTCATGTAACGTTTTCCTTCAGAAGACAAAATTATCCACGTGTAACAACAAATATCATTGTTCCAGCGAAATCCTACGTTAAATATCCACCTAGATCGCCGGCTAACTTGGTAACACCACAAAACTGCGAACAATCAACTACAGGGGCAAATAAGTCCTAACTCAACCTTGGTTTTAGAATACAAAGTCCTCTTATACAAATCAGTTATAAAGCCAATATGGCATTCAGCTGTGGTTTACTGCTTGTGCATCAAACATTCAGAATTTACAAAGACAGTCTAGGATATTCAGACTTTTCGTAAAATATCCAGAGATCTAGAAGTTCCCATTATGCAGGACAAAGTAAAAACATAGACGTCTAAATATGTGAACAAACAAGTGGTCCATCCCAACATTCTAGTACGCCTGGCGAGACGGTGCTTTCAACTCAATCATACACCAGACAGTAAGTTAAG
The DNA here is from genome assembly GCA_963932375.1 of Phania funesta. Taxonomy (NCBI): domain Eukaryota; kingdom Metazoa; phylum Arthropoda; class Insecta; order Diptera; family Tachinidae; genus Phania; species Phania funesta. The sequence continues at coordinate 10,939,977 of OZ010655.1, read as the reverse complement.
ATTTGAATACAATAGATTAGTTATTACATTAGTAATAATAAATAATCAATATTTTAGAGATAGGATTTGAATACTTGTTTCAATTTTCTTTAGAAAACATTCAATAAATAACAAAATTTCAAAGGCAATTTATCACATAGCTCAAGGTGGGAGTAAAATGTTCATGTTTATTTAGCAACTGAATTAAAACTTTTAATGAGCAGCTTTGTTTAGAAATAAAATATTCAATTTTTTTTAATATTTTATTATTATTTATTTTTATTCAATAGTTGTTGCAATATATTTTGCATTTTCTCAAAAGCTTCCATTCTTTCTCTGTGACGCCGTTCCTTCCCTTCTTCCTTTTTTGCTGCTATTTTTAACAAGGTTTCACTTATTACAGGCACTTCCTTACTTTCTGTGGGTGTCACAGTCTTCTCTTGAGTGTTACCTGCTTTTCTCTTCTGTGAATTAAGATTTGTCTTCTCTATATGAATCATATTATCGTTTTCTAATGCAAATATTTTTTTCATTTTCAAGGCGTTATCTATCGTCTTTCTTCTTGCCTTCGATATATAGACTTTTGTAACATTTTTTGCCTTTCTTTTTAGAACAGTATTGTACCGTTGTTCACATTGCTTAGAGTCCTTATTCACAAAGTGTGATGCAATTTCGGCCCACATGTCTTTTTTATGCATAAACCTTTTTTGGGGACCAACTTCACATATAAAACGTTTATAAAGTTCCATTAGGAATCTTGTGTCACTGTTCGACCATACTGAAATTTGTCATCCAATTAATATTGTTTGTACATACATATGCGTATTTTATTCTGCTTAATTGCTTACCATGAACTTGTTTGAAGGGTATTAGGATTTCATCAGCTTCGCAGTCTATTTTATGTTTTCTGATCACCTGAAATTCGTTTTCGTCTTCATCTTTAATTTCTGAATCAAATGTTTTTCTTTTTCCTTCCGATATGTACACTCTTTCAATGCCTTTTTTCTTTCTTCGTAGCAAAGTTTTAAAACGTTCTTCACATTGCTTGGGATTCTTACTTCCAATTTGTAAAGAAATTTCGCTCCACATATCTTTTTTGCGTTTAAATCTTTTTAACGGGCCAACTTCGTATATTAAGGTTTTATAAAGATCAATTAGCTGTTTTGTTTCACCATTTGACCATATAGCAATATTTTTGGAAGGCGTCGGAAGAGCAACTGTTTCGAACACACATTCAGTTGGAGAAATATCTGGTACGTATTCAACTTTAATATCCACCACTTCATTCATATTTAGTAATTTGCTCAACCTTTCAAATTATTTTCTCTTAGTTAAATAAATAAATCTTGTAAATGAAACGAATTAGACACAAAAAATGTGAAATTATGAAGAGGCAACTTGATTACCCGAAGAAATTTGATGATATAAAATATAAATTATCAGACTGTTTAAGAATAGCTATTTATTTTAAAATATATAAGTTGCTGCCCCATAAACAATTCTTGTTTAATGCGTTCTTGCTTTTTAAAATTTTTATTGACCTTTTAAGTTTTTTTATATTTTATAATTTTGATATTTGTTGTCACACAAGAAAACGCTATTGTACAAAACTATGGAGAGGGTTGCAAAATAAAATGTTAGAATGTACAGTTGTTGTATTTAGTACTTAAGTTTTTGTTTTAAAAAAACTGTAAATTTTACCGTTTTATTATACTAATTGCAAAAGATTGAGATACAACTTTAAATTACTTTATATTACGTCTTGACTAGTCCCAAATTTGTTCGCACATGGAAACACTGTCGGCAGAATAAGGAGAATACGTGTAAATGTTCCTGTTTAGTTTGAGCATAATTTTTTGTTTCCCATCGAGATTGCTTTCAGCATAGTTTGTGTACGGTTGTTTACAGACTAGCGCATACATGCATATTTATTACTTTGTTTGTGTGATGGCAGGACATTTTTGTGCGAACAACTGTTGGGACAACGTTATTGGAACACGAACAAGCCATCAGCAGCGACGGCGTTCAGGAGCTAAATTCATGTCCGTTGGCAGAACAGATCTATGGCTAGTCAATACGGCATGTGAGCAGTGGAAAGTATTGTAAATTGGTTTGCTAAAATCATAAGAATATCAGCATTTACATAGTTTTGTTTGTAGTCTTGCGCGTATGAAATAGATGGTAAAGAAGAATTGTGAGGAGTACAGACTTTCTTGTATTCGGCAAGTTCGTTTTTATCTTCCATCTTAGTTTATAACTGAAGGGTGCTGTAACTCTTTATTATATTTGTAAAACTAACACGGCAACTTTATTTAAAATGTATCATAGTGTAGCTAGTAAACTAGTGATGTCGTTACCGGCATTGCCACTGCAAAAGATTTTCTTACCAAATTCGTTTAAAACAGGAACTGTAACGGTTTTATTCGAAAAATTATTTTATTATTTAGTTAAATTATTGCTTGGAAAATAATAGTAGAGCTATTATTTTTGGTGTAATTAATTGAGAATTGCGTGTTGATCTTGTATTGACGTACATCACAACTTTTGTCAGTTTTATATCTTTGCATCACAAGCAAATGGAACTACAAATGGCTCCCCAGCCTAAGAACGTGTAAAATATAAAAAAGTGACAAAGTTTACATCTCAAAGCGGTAGCTAAGATTCTAATCACCCCTAACCTGCATTTCGAATCGATTTGAAATTTCTCCGTTTAAAAAATTTGATAATTCTGCGTAAGTAATTTCAGCATCGAGAAACTCTAGCAAAGAAAGATCGCTCAAAAATACCTCAACTAATACTATATATGTATGTAAAACTACGAATTATACGGTTTGATAATAATTTTTTATTAAAACTATTAAGTCTTAAAAAACATTACAAGCCCGCTATGTTAAAAATGTGGCCTAATTTTAAGTAAGCGGCGCACCACAAAATTTCTTGAATCTGAATTTCTCTTCATGGGAACCTGGAATACCAACAATTCAATAGACAAAAAAAAAAAAGCATTCAGAAATATTATTTCTTGAAACATATTTGATATTAAAAATTTCCCATATTTTCTTATGAAATCTAAAAAAATGCATCATTTAATTTCAAAATTGAGAAATACGTACATATGTAGGTACTAATTTTAAAATTAGTGAAAATTTAATTTTACTTTCTATATTTAAAATGGCGTTTAATTAAAGTTATTCGTATTTGTATCTAGTCCTATCTATACTCGTAGTCTTAATGGGGTAGTGTTTTAATTAACGTGATAATATAAACCATGTTTGCTGACATTACTTAAAAATTCAAATTTTTAAAAAAAATTCAGTCATCAAAGTTTTATTTTAAGCAGTTATTTTTTGTTAAACTATAAAAAAATAAAAACTGAATGAATCATGTATTTTTTGGTTCGGCGGTTGTTAGACATAATTTTCTTAAAAAAAGGGAAATTTTTTATTGGTTTTCATACAAATTATTTCTGTGCTTATAAACACCATAAACATGAGTGAAAATCAGTGAAAAATTCTCAAAATATTTAAAATTTGTTTTTGTTTTCCACATAAATTCTGGCCTTTGGTAATATGTACCAAAACTTTTCGATCTTTTTAATTAAATTGTTATCAAAACAACTTTAACCAAGTCGCTATTTACTTTAAATGTATGGCTCTTGTAATATTTGTGCACACTATACGTATAGACAAAGCTAGTGGCATTTTTAAAAGGCACGATAATGAAATAAACGATTTATATTTATTTTTTAGCTTCAAATCATTTAAAATATGTTTTTAAAACCGAAATTTTTTTTAATTTGTCACTTAAATAAATACATCTTTTTGAAAAAGCCAATTAACGTAATTTAAAATTAATTCAATACATAGGTAAATACATAATTAAAAAACAAAAAATTGCAATAAAATCGTTTATAAAAAAACTTACTGTTAACAAAATAAAATATATAAGTAAAAATAACCAAAATGTTTTTTTTTTTTTTTGGAAAAATATTAAAAGACGTCATATCTATCATATACACACATATATTTATTAATAATGTCGAATGGTATAACTAAACTAAGACTTTTAAAACTTTAATAAATCCAGACAAAACTTAAATAAAAACGAATTCGTTACCTTTTTAAGTGAAATATTTTAATAAATTGTTAATTAAATTTTATATAAATTGCAAATTTAAAACACTGATGAATATTTGACTTTTTAATTTTGAAGTTAATGAAAATCTCAACTTTTATAAAACAAAATCTTACGATTAAGATAACAGCTCTGTTTTTTTTTACAATTTTTAAATATTTTATATACTTTTCCGTAAACAATATGTGTACAAAGGTCGATAACAAAAAGAAAACTATACTGTCAATTCCCAACACCGATAAGCACGTACAAATAAAAAAGGCCTAAATAATAATGGGCAAGTTTTTTGTAGTCAATTTACGCCCAGTTGCGGCTGGCGATATATTGTGCGTGGGCGTCCGCGAGCAATTCGAAAGACTGGTATAGTGTTTGGACGGAGTACGAATTACAACTTGCGGTCGCGGTAATTTAGCCAGTTTGGTATTTTCATCATCTACAATCTTTTGCATACGTTTTGTGCGCGAAGAATTACAACTGTTGGTTACATTTTGTATTATTGAAGAGCGGGAGGCTGGCTCTATACATTTTTGAAAAGAATCGTAAGTATCATCCGAATTGCAATCTGTATTATATCCATCTGACGGACAACTTTCAATAACTATTTTGGGTATAGGTCTTGCTGCAGAAGGAGTTCTGTTATTCGAGCGACGTTTTTTCATACTCCCACTATATCTACCACTGCGCCGACGTATTGTTGTGGCAATAAGCTTTGATTTTTTCAATGGCGATTTTGGTTTTTTACTAGCGGAAAGTGGAATATTGTTTTTACTTGTGGACGGTTTTTGAAAAACACTGGGGCTGTTCAAGGCATGCATCAGTGAACGTTTTGCGATAGGTACTTGTAGATCATTAGGCTTCAGTTTACGTTTTTGAGCAGATGTCGCATTAGAGACCAAAGGTAGTGTGGAAGGTGTTTTTCGTAGGCAACTCATAGAAGAGGCATTCTTTACTGACAAAGGGGTTCTAATAGAGGAATTGGTTTTTGTAGCTGTATTTGCTGTAAGCTTATTACTACCATTTTTTCTAGCCGTTTGCAATAATTCTTTTTGAAGTTGCCTTTGAGCCCACTGAGCGCTCATTACATCGATAATATTTTCACCATAAACTAAGAATGGTGCGTGTTCTCTTTCTTCGTATTTTTTTACTAGTTCGCAGATTTGTTGCTCAATTTTAGGCAATTTCGTAGTTATAGTTTTTCTCTCTTTTTCCTCTTTTAATAGCTGGCCTCCACGATTATTGTACCTGCCTGGTTCAGAGGCTTTAGCTTCTAAAGCGTTCATACGATCCCATAAAATATTGCGATCGGCATACAATTCAAATATTTGCTTATTGGTCTCATAGTACAATTTCAAATCTTCTAATTCCATTTCGTGCAGTACCAGTAAATCATCAGTGTAACATGTGGAAGTAAAGTTTGAAAAGCGACTTTTTTGTACTTCCGATTTTAAGGTTTTTTCCCATAATTTGGAGATTTCATCACGAATTTGTTGCACGAACGTTTTAATATTTTGACCCTTTAAATTTTCGCATCTTTGTAGTTCACTGTAGAATATATCATATGTGTGTTGATTATAGTCGTTGTAGCGATTAAATTTATTTCGTGTGTTTGGCGAAGTTTTAAGGCGATCCCATAAAGTATCCAGTTTTTTTCGCATGCCTTGTATGGTTTCCCGTAATTCTTTTACTTGGGAGCCATATAAATTATGCATACGCTGAAGGCCCTCGAATGTTTCTTTATTCATTTTAATTTGACGGTGGTTTAACAAACGATCATCATGTTCTGTATTGACATTTAACTCTAGTATTTGTAAGAAATTTTTAATTTCTCTCCTCATAGTGGACACTTTATTCATGCGTTCTACTCTTTCATCTCTTAAAGTCTCCAAGTTTTTGCGAAAATGTTCTAATTCTTCTTCCGTTGGCAAAGGATCAGCTAATAAAGCCCGTGGCGGCTCACCTAATTCTTCACACAAAGCCTCCTGTTCCAATAATAGCTCGCATATTTGCTCTTTACGCAACCTCAGTTTTTCCCTGAGATCCTCTAGACTTTTGTCCAATTCAGATTGCACTATAAGTAAAGGTACATCGTTGCCTCTATGATCGGGCAATTCTACATTAGTCTTTAGCAATCGTTGTAAGTTATCTGCCTCTTTTTTTAATTCCTTTATTTCATTTTCTATAAACTTTTTTCGTGACAACGACTCCTCTACTAGTTCTTCATAAAAATAGGTAGCGTGGTCAACTAACTTTGAAAAATTTTCTCTACAGGTCTCAGAATGAAATAATTGTTTCCATATATCTGTTAATTTTACCATATATTTTTGTGTGAGCAATAGCATGGCTTGTTGTTCTTCTTTAAAAGACGACATTTTCAGACTGATCTCTTGTTTATATTGTTCACCGTTTTTATATAAATATGTAAATTTCAATTTTTTAATCACTAGTAAACACTATTTCTCGCAAACGCGTTAATTTGTTAGCTCTATTGTAGTTGTTACGAAAACAAAATGGTCAACTTGTGTACAAAATTTCAGTTGAAAAAAATTTGAAAGCGGGTAATTTGCAGAAGTTACAGACTTGTATTTGAGAGTATTAAAAATGGTAACGAATAGTATTAATGGAATTGCCAGATTCAAATGTAATGTTGCCTGGTACTAAGTTTTTTATTAAAATAACAATATTTTGGAATTGAAACCATATTAAAGTATTTATCTACACGAATATTAAAATTAAATTAGTATAAAATTCTGTAGTTTACTGCTTGCACTGTAAAATAATAATAATATAATGGAATATTTAAATTTTGTTTTATTCTTAAAAAATATATTACCGAGTCAGTTCAGTGGTCAAAAAGAACCAAGGCTACAATTTTCTTAACGTCTGTTCGTATTCAAACAGCTTTGTCTGCACAGTTGTCTAAACGGTGTTCTGCCATCACACGAACAAAATACACACAGCCAAATTAAAAAAATGTGTGTTCGCGCTCTCGATGGCAAACATATATTTATGTATTACGTATTATCCACACTGAAGACCACCAACTAATTTTTTCTCGTTATTTTGACTAGCTAAAAATTTGTTCGCACATAGAGCGTTGGAAGAATAAAAAGAAATTTGGTCGTCGTCTGCTTTGTGGATAATATGTGTAGCTGTTTAAGTATAATTTATTTTTGGCATCGAGTTTTTCAATATTCTCAGCATAGTTTATGTGCGGGTGTATAAAGACGATGGCCTTCACGAGCCGAATTCCCGGGCGAACAGCAATCTGTACGTTGGCGGAACAGATCTATGGCTAGTCAAGACGAATACCAGTAACGTTATGAGTATTGTTATTGACACTAGATTTACAACAAAATTCAAATTACTGGTTTTATAATTTCATTTTCAAATTCCTACTCAACCCCAATTTTTTTTAACCGATGCAATTACATTTGTAGCGATACTTAATTGAATATCAGGCGGTCAGTTTTAATTTTTTGTTCAAAATTAAAAAGTTTCTGATTATAATCGGTACATATACCACTACATAAGTATATTCTAAATAAAAAACCAAATACAAAGTAAATAACATTATTATTATTTATTATTTTCAATTTCGTTTTTGTAATAATCGCTGGCAACAGACATGTTAAAACCATAGTTTTTGAAAAATATCACCGATATACTTATGGAATGTTCGGATGTTAAAAATAATGAGCTTTATGATAGATCAAAAGACTGGAATAAAAAAAATATGTGAAATTACACCAAATTTTTAATTTTCCCCAAAAAGCCAAAAAACACAACAAATAAATATTTTACATAGTTTTAACAAAATTGATATTAAACAAAAATATCCACTTTCATCACAAATAGGGCATTCTACAATTAAGGCGTCTTTGTAGTTTATTTTAATAATGAAACGATTTTGGTATTTAAAACAATATTAATGCGACTATTTTTTTAATTAGTATAAGATGTGCACAACTTACTTTGAAAATAATATACATATATCGAATTACATCAGAAAACTAAATTAAATGCTAATGGTCTTTAAGGTATTTTAAAGGATGCGGCAGAAATTCTTGCAAAAAGTCCAAACCTGTTGGCAATAAATGTATTTCTTCACGGAAATGGTGAAGCCGCGGCGAAACAATATTTTTGAAGCTCATCTTTCGAAGATTTAACAGTTCAATTTTTATTTCAGTTTTCTCCACATATTTAAAATCACCATTAGGACTGTTAACAACTTTGCGTACAATTTTACGTACGTATGTTCTACATTCGTCTCTGAAAAAATAAATGAAGAACAATTGTTTTCAACTTGCAATTAAATTTTTTTAAGCATGTTACCTTATAATTGATGCTTGATTACTAAGACTTATTCGTTGCAAACAATTTCCCATTTTAACCGTATCTAAACACACTCTATCAATTTCTTGTAGCATTTTCAATATATCAGTCTCATTGCTGCCTTTACACAACCATTGCAGATTAAAAGGCAAATTAAGTTTTAATTGAAAATCCAAAACATAGTCAATTGGTCTCCAATTCTCTAAAGAAATAAATTTAATAAAATAAAATGCTAAAGCTCCGCAAAACTTACTTGTCGGTACATGGTGTTTTTCTAATTTGACAGATATAAGATTGATCTCGCTCCCTAATGGATCTACTTCATCAAATATCAGTGACAGCGTAAAAGTTAACATTTCCCTATGAGTAAAAAGCAATATGCCTCGATACTGCATTTGGTGATCAAAAATCCAGTTCGTTGAACTAGTCCTGAAAATAAGAAAATCGTTTATAAAAAGTTCTTTTTAATAACCTAGAGTATTGCCAGCACCTTAACAGAGCATCTAACCTCGAAACGAATGGTAGTACCTTTGCGGTTGGTATATTTTGTTGTTTTTCCAGGATATCCATTTCAAGTCTTAATAAAAAGTAAATATAATGTTTTTAGAATTATTATTACAAGGCTTGAATGATTACAAAGCGTTGATTCTACTTATTTGATACTTTCTTTAAATATTTTTACAGTAATGTGGAAGCCCTTATTGTTAAGCATTACTGGACGTTAAAGAAACGAATATATTCGTGCATATGACTGACTACTAGTATGTTTTTTTAGTATGTTTTATTTACCTCATCATATCGTTTTCATATTTTTGAATGAATTTTGTTATAGGACTATTCTTGGCCTCTGGTTCATCATCTAGATCGTAGATATTTTGGCTGTCATTAACGGATATACTAAGAGCATTAACAATTGTGCGATCTAAGCTTACGCGCTGCCACAAAGCATTAACATCTCCAATAGTAGGTAGTTTGCGTAAACGTTTTAAGCGATCTAGGCCTATATCAGGAATTGGCGGTAACTCAGGAAACGAAAAAGACTCAGATATACTTGAGGAAGTTTCATTTATCAACGTTTCCTGGCAACGTTTACATCTTCGACAAACCAGCGAAGCATTACGTAAATAACTACCTTTGCGAAGCTTGGGCGACGAATTTGATTTATTTTCCAATTTTTCACTTATTACTTCATCCTTACGTGGCGACAGTTCTTCGATGGCATTGTCTTCTATCTTGACACCAGATAAATTTTCATTACTACTATCTTGGTATGACTGCACAAGACTTAGGCGAGTTTTATCTATGTCTTCCAAAGTAAGATTAATATAACGATTCTCTAAAACTCTTTCCGGGATCTCTATTGGATTAAGTACACTTGTGTCAGTTTTGTCGAAAGCCAAACTCATTTCTGTTGGCGGATTAGCGATATTGCTTTTTCTTTGAGCTTCATAAAAGATGGAAACATCAGAAATAGTGATGGGATTGCCTTCGTAAATGGAAGGTTTTATAAATGGTACAACTTCTGCTTTCAAATCATGTCTTTTTTTTGTCGTGTCATTTGTAATTGTAAATGTGGCTCTTCGCATCAACTGAATGCTCTCGCCAAGGTTGTCACACTCCATGTCTTCTTTATAATTATTGCTCGTGCCAGTAAAAGAAAACATTTTATTGTTGTTTTTCGCACTACTGGGCGGTATTGGAATGCGAGATTTCCTCTCTTTCGGTGGCGTTTGTTGTGCCACAGACTCATTAGGTATAATCCCGGATAATATCATCGCATCATCATTCGTGACACATTTATTTATATACACTGATTCCTCCATCTCGTTAGTCTGCTCCACATCACTTGGTTTTTCTGGTGTTTTAATTTGTTCTACTCTTTGATCTAATGGCAATGGCATTTCAATTTCGCCCAGTAGACGATCGTCAAATGTTAGGGTTTGTTGCTTTTTTGGCTTTGATAGGACAGGCGTTAAATTGTACGTTAGACGCTTATTGGTAGCTCCCGTTCGAACAGAGCTTCGTAAATGGTCTTTTTCTGTTTTTTCTTCCCATGTTGTAAATTCCAATAACGATAGCCGAGGTGTCATGTAAACTGAAGGATAACGAATACATTTTACTGGTGTTATTAAAAGACTGTTGTGTTTATTTGTTAATTTTGAGATGCTGGCTAAAGAATTTATACTGATTTTATGCGCCAAAGTCGGCTTTGCAACAGTCAAAGATTCTCGAGGTTCATGGATTTCAACATTTTCTGCAGGCTTAAACGACTGCTCAAGTGACATATCTTTGTAGTCTTCATAAGACACAGTATTGCGCTTATCGTTATTTGTGTTAGCATATAAAGAAGTTTGATCACTTTCAGTGGGAAGTATATTTTGTCCATTTTCGTATTCAGTTGCATCAGCCGATATTGCATTTTTGTTCTGTTCTTCACCAACTAATGTCAAATCCAAACATTCATCAGTGTAAATAGTTTTTCTTCTTGGTGAGTCGATAGTTTTACCTTTACTATTTGTATCAAGAGTCAATTCCATTGACTGCTCCTTGTTAGGGCAGAGATAATCTGATCGGCTTGCTATTTCCGATATATATTCGCCGACTGTCACATCGTTAACTTGAACCTTTACCTTCGACACCTCTTTACCTATGGATTGCATTGTTTCATCAGAATCACAAATTTCGTTTTCGAAATATAAAGTTTTTCTTGTTGCACGTGAATTTTTGGCATCAGTATTGAATCTTTCATCCTGAATACGCTCTTGGTTAATTGAAACAAATTGATTTTCCAACGTGATGTCATTATTGAAATACACAGTATTTCTTTTTACTTTCATATCTTTTGATTTTAAATTAACATCGCAAATATCCACTTGCAGCTCAGCATTCTCGACTGGACAATTTTCTTCAATTTTAGTTAGTTCTTTTTCTAAAGACATTCGTTCCACTATGATAGATTCTTTTTCTAATGGTATTTCATCATTTGCACACAGTGTTTTCCTTAAAGTATTTGTAAAGTTTATTTCCGTATCAGTTAAATCCATTTGAACACTTTCCTCAATTGGCGTCGTCGTTTTTTGTGGCAGAATTTCGTCGTTAAAAAACAACGTTTTTCCGGATGCTGAATTGTTGATGCATTTATCGGAACTTTCAACTTGTATATTTTTTTGAACTATTGGCATCAATTCATTTTCTAATGAAATTTCATCATTGAAATACAATGTTTTCCTAGCTGGAATCGAATTGTAATGTTTTTTATCACTTTTTTCCGCATGCACATTTGTTTCAAATCTTGTTGATGTAGTTTCTAATTCAGCCGAATTTTGAATAGATTTATCAGGATTAATAATCTCATTCCGGACTTCAGATCTTTTGAAATCTTTTAAATCGTTACCAACGTCATTGTTGAACTCTATGGTTTCGTTTAGTTGTGTTTTGCTTTCCTCAGTGTGTATTGCTAAACGCTGGGGTAGATTAATATTTTCATGTAAATATTGGTGTTCAATTTCATTACTAATATCCATTCTGGGACTGGCAGTGTCGTTTTTCTTACTGCTGGAATAATATACAAAACGAAATAAAGTAATAAAAAAATTTTAAGTTTATATAGTGACTTACCCCGAATTTTTAATATCCGAACTTGAACCTACAATGTATTTTTCAATTTTGCTTTCTGCTACTTCCATTCTTGATTTTTCAAATATATTCGAGATATTTCTCATTTGGGTTAAATCCATTTTCGAACTGTGGCGAGACAAAGTCTCATCACTCAGTTTGGCTCTGGTCAAAAAAGTTGTATTGTCCAGCATGATATCATCTTCTTTTGTAAAGACATCTTTTGTCGTATTAAAATCGAAAAAATCTGTTTTAAAATTTTGCACCGTCTCATCAAAGGATAAATTCATATCTACGTTTTCAAAATGCATAGTCTTTCTTTGTTTCCCCGATGACTGGGTTAATTGGACATTCTTTGAATGCAAATTCTGTTCATCGACTCGCCCCTTTCTTTGAGCATTGGGAAACACTTTTATTTTTCCACATTCTATTTCGTCATTGAGTTGTTTGAGGTTGTATCCTTCAAACTCTAATGGAATTAAAGGAGACTCTGGCGACAATGACATATTTTTCTCACTACCCAATGAGAAATTCAAAGATTTTTCTGCTTTTTTTAGTTTTTCTATAGCGATATTTGTAGCTTTATTAGGGCTATGAACTTCTTGTTTCTTTTTGTATCGCAGCAGTTTTTGTTGTTCCAAATCTATTGGATTTTTTGATCTATTTGCAATTGGTGTGCAAATTCTCCGAATAACCACCTTTGGTTTTTGGTGATCTTTGTCTTTACTATTAGAAACACACAAGTTATAATTAGAAATAGGCTCTTGTGTCAACTTTACGGAAGACACTTGCATTTCCTCAATCAAGTTCTCATTTTCAACTTTAGGGGGGCTTGTGTCTATGGTTTGATTGAAATTTATTGTGGGGCGAGATTTTACTTTGGGTATAACAACATGTCTGTTACTTTCACCAACTGTTGGTGTTTGTATATCAACCTCCATCGGTTGATTACAATCTATACTTAGCTGAGATTTTACATTATATGTAAAAATATTTTTCTGATCGGATTTTTTATTTGGTTGGTGTGTTGGAGTTAATTCAATCGTCTTGTTAAAGTTAATAGTTGGTCGGGATTTTATATTTTGAAGTAGTATATTTTCTCCAGATTTTTTGTTTGTAATTAAGGGCGATGTTTCAATTTGTTGATCAAAATAAATTGTTGGACGTAACTTTGTTGTATTATCGGCCAAATTATTCTCTATGCCTTCCTTGAAAATGATTGCCGGTCTTGACTCAAATTCTTCACATATTAAACTATCACATATTTGCATATCATCATCGGGTTCTTCTTGTAATAAGCACAATTGATTCACTTTATCCTGGAATGCTGTAGATTCTTCTTCTATATCCATTTGCCAGCTTTTATTTTGAGTTTTGTTTGCATTTAGAGTGGATAATGGATTAACGTTCTCTTTATCGTATAGTGGTTTCTTGTTGGGTAAAATTTGCATTGTCGTTGCTAGAGATATACTTTTTCTAGTATTTTTATCTAAATTCGTCTCATTACGTCGTATTGACAATGAGTCGTTCATGTAAACTGTAATAGGTTCTACTGGGTTGCTACATTTGTAGGATGCAAAATCTTGATCCTAGATTAAAAAAGTATAAAAATGCATTACAGTTCGTTAAAAAATATTGTTAGAGAATACCGCACTTTTTGTAAAGAGTTAACATCAGCTTAATTGGCGATCTTAATAATCTATACCTTAAAAAATATACTAAAACTATCCGCCCGGTACGTGCTCCGCTACGTATCAAGTGAAATAGCCTTCTAGGATCTTTTTGAATTTTTGTGCTACATGCATTAGGTCCGAAGATACAATATTACCCATTTTACCCGTTTTTAGCCCTTTCCCCCCTAAATTCCAAAATTTCGAATAAGTACAAAAATTAATTATAGATTGTTTTAAGGAGAGTAAAACAATGTTTTACCCGTTGTATCCCCTTAAAACTCAAAATTGCCAATAAGTACCAGACACCTATCCAATTATTATTAACAGGCTCTTTGGCCCTTTCTGAATTTTTGTCATATCTTTATTAAGCCCGGAGATACTGAGTTACCGATTTTACCCTTTTTTATCTCTAAACCGCTCGACGGATTTTGTGCAAACTTCACATAAACTATCTACTAAATAGTCCGAACAAAGCCTAAACATTTGATTCGGATAGGTGAGCCCGTTCTTGAGATATAAAATTACAACGAAAAGTGTCATTGATTTATATATATACAGTGCTGGACAATTCAATGGAAACTTTTCTAAAAATTTATTTATTTGTTTTTAAAAGTCGAAAATCAGAAATTATTTCTGTAGAAACTTAACATTATTTTAGAATTTCATTTTATAGATTGTTTTTGCTATATTAACAAAAAAAAAATAACATAAAAATAACATAGTTCTAAAATTATAAAGAAAAATTAAAAGTATCAAATTTTGAGGTATTGACAAAACAATGGAAACTTAAAATTTACTCCAATAAAAACCTTCGGCCTTTTATCAAAAATTAATATTTTGTTGGGTATCCTTTGTTTTTAATTACTGCATCACAGCGACGATGCATTGACCCAATTAATTTGTCAATTGTATCCTTTGGTACCTTTTGCCATTCACTCAAAACTGCATTGGATAAATCTTCCTTCCGTGTGTAATTTCGAGTTCTTATCTTGCGTTCTACAATTTCCCATAGATTTTCTATGGGATTGAGATCCGGGGATTGGGCAGGCCACTTCAAAACACGGACCTCATTGGATTGTAACCAGTCAGTTACAACCCTAGAGGTGTGTTTTGGATCATTGTCATGCTGAAATCTCCAAATTAGTGGCATGTTCTCCTCTGCATATGGATACATTATGTCGTTTAAAATGGATCTGTAGCCGACACCAGTCATTGTATCCTTAATAATGTGAATTGGGCCCATTCCTTGCCCAGAAAAACAGCCCCACACCATAATATTGCCACCTCCAAACTTGACTGTCTTGCTTGTGTACTTTGGGTCTAGTCTCTTTCCCTTTGGCCGCCTTACAAATGATCTTCCATCATTGCCCCTTAAATTATATTTGGACTCGTCTGAAAAAAGGACAGTGTTCCATTTCTCTTTAGACCAATTTATGTGCTCTCTGGCAAATTTTAAACGAGCAGCACGGTTTTTCTCCGATATCAAAGGTTTTTTCGCAGGGCGGAAGCAACCAAGACCAGCCTCGCGGGCTCTACGGCTAATTGTTCGAGAGCTAACATCCAATCCAAGAACATTTTTAACCTCTCTTGATGCCATTTGGGGGTCTTTTTTGAACTCTCTTGATATTAAATTATCCTGTCTTGGAGTAGTTTTACGTGGTCTTCCTCCTGAATGCAGAGTTTTAACAGTACCCGTTTCACGAAATTTCTTGATAATCTTCGAAATTGCTGATTTATTCATCGAATATTTATCACAAATAGTTTTTTGTTTTAATCCAGCACTAAAATCATTTATTATTTTTATTTTTAAATTTTCACTTATCTTGACTCTAGCCATTTTTAGTAATTATGTATTCAAGATTCTTGTGTTTAAAATATTTGAAAAAAGAAGCTGGCAAGAGAGTAATTTAAAAAATAACGGTAAATTATTATGCATTTTGCCTCGTTTTTTCATCAATACATTTTGCTTTAGTCATCTTTCGTGCAGAAGTGTAAAAGTTTCCATTGTTTTGTCGAACCCCAAAAATTTTATACTTTTAATTTTTCTTTATAATTTTAGAACTACGTTATTTTTATGTTATTATTTTTTTGTTCATATATCAAAAAGAATCTGTAAAATGAAATTCTAAAATACTTGTTAAGTTTCTTTAGAAATAATTTTTGATTTTCGACTTTTAAAAACAAATAAATAAATTTTTAGAAAAGTTTCCATTGAATTGTCCAGCACTGTATATATATATACAGGTATGTCACAGAAAACAAATTTGTGCGGAACGGAAAGTGAAAACGTTTTTATCATTTCCAGAAAAAGTAAACCGATTTTTTTTTTTTTGCGTATATTTTCACCTCAAATAATTGAAGTGTATTTAAGAATTTATGAGTTATTGCGCCAAAAGGGTGCTCAAAACAGATTTTAAATAGTAAATAATTTTGTTTTTAGTTAAATTGTGTCTTAAAACATATGTAAAAGAACGTTTGTAATACATTTTTTGTATTTTTTTCTAATGTATTTAATCAACAGGAAAAAAGTGTGAAAACCAAAAAAAAAAGCATTCCCACGTAGTTTTTTTTTATTACTTCAAAAATACTTTACTTTCGTTTATTTGTATTCCTTCCTTTTATTTTATTTTATATCCGTTAGCAACCAGCTGCTACCATATTTAATGCCAAAAAATCAATGTTTTTATTTTTTTCGGATTCCTAAAAACGGTTGAAAGCTGGAGAACCAAAATAAAAACGTTACGAATTGAATAATGTCGAAATATTCACTTTCGTGCAAATCCTGTGACATACCTGATAGATTTCATGTGCGGATGTCAAAAATTGTTTTAGGTACGCCTTCCACTTTCCAAATTGTATCTTTAAGCAAGTTGTTCATAAAAATTATACATATATGTGTAATTTGTTGACCATATTTAGCTACGGCCAACAACACTGCAAAAAATGGACCCTAAAATTGGAATACATCCGCGATTAGAAATTATATTTAAACACAATTGACGCAATTGTTCACTTCATCGCGCTTAGTTTGATACTATTAAGTGGCTGCAAACAACATAAAAATTCTCACAAAAAAATCGTACAATCTTTTTTAATATTTAATTGCATATAAAAAACTATTTGTGAAAATGGCGTACTGTCACTTAATTCAATTTAAATGAGAAAAGCCTCATTTTGTTTGGAATATATTTAGCTACATTAACCAACACAAAAAATTGTATTTCTATCGGGGTAGACCAAGACAAATTGATAACAGGTAAACTCACCGGCGAATTCAAAGTATTTCCGGCTCTTTGCCAATGTCAAATTAGGCAGATTTAAAAACAATTTTAGCATAACTTTATGCTAATTGCTGATACATTTTTTGGTTCTTTTTATTTAGTTTTAATGTTGTTGTTGTTTAACATTAAGGTGTTTTATGGAACTTACAGCCTGTTTAGTAAACTGACTAACAAATATATTTCGTTTTCTGACGATAACGTTTAAAATTTAAAAGTTTTGTGTATTCGATTTTGACGTAGAGAAATATTTTTCCTTCCATTGTTTAGTTAAAATAAGTAAAAACCAACTTTTTTTTACAATAATATGTTTTCATTAAAAATTTTGTTCCGTTGTGTAATTATCTCCTAATTTCTTGTAGGAATACGTCTTTTCAGGGAAGAATTACCGACAACAGCAGAACGGTAACAACAAATATTACACAGAAAATATTCGGGAGACTTTGCTGTGTGTAAATATTTTATATTGTTAATTGCTTTGATAAGTGTTATTCATGTTTATCAGAATAAGTTACAACTAAAGTGTACCAATGAATATTAATGAAAAAAATTCTTTATAATCCATAAAAAAAGCCGACATAGAAGCTGAAGTTTGTTCAAAATTGTTAGGTGGGAAAAAAAGCAACTATTTTGAAAGAAAATGTAAATTAACATTAATTTTCGTGTTTTCGAAGTACCCAATTTTGATTTGAAATGATTGCCAGATTATCGCTTCTTTTAACTTTAACTTTTAACATTAATCATTGTTCAATGCGTTAATTAATTGACGTTTTCATATAATCATGTGCGTTCACACATTGCCATAATTAAAAGGCCAATGTTAAATTAAATGTATCGACAAAATTTTTAACAATGGAAACAGTTATTCCGATTAAAATTTGTGACTAGCCTGATGAAATAAGTTAATAAATACCTCATTTATGCATTCGTTGGTGATAGCGACAGCTTTTTCATTCTTAAAATCATTTACCGACGTGTTATTTTGTTTTATATTCGATGGCAATTCATTAGGCCCAATTGGTGAATCTTCCCTTTCGTAGTCTTCTATTGAAAAACTACAAGGATTGTTCGTTGTTTGATCACTATTTTTAACTCGTTCGCCTTGAAACTTCTCATTTTCGAAAAGAGTTATTTCGACACTATTCTCAATGGGAGGCATTTCAGTACATTGTTGATAAGTGGTATTTATCATATCTTTAGTTGAACTAAGGACCGATATGTCCTTGCTAATATATTGATTTGTGTGATTCTCCTTCTTGTGATTGTATTGTATTTGAAACATTTTGTGTGCAATGTCAGAGTCAACACCAGTTTTCTTGTGTTCAATTTCCTTTTTTTCGACACTTAGTATTTCTTTTGATGATGGTTCACAAAAAACTAATGCGGTTTCATTGCCATTTAAATGATCAGATATTTCATATGAATTGTTCCATGTTTTTGGTTCCTCTTCGCCATGGAACACTCTAAAATAATTGAAAGCATCATAAAATCGTCCTGAATACATTAATCCAAAGATGTTTTGTCTGCTTACCTCACAGAATTTCTACCGCTGAAACTGATACGTCTTTTCAGCTGAGTTTTTATATTGGTTGCTCCCATATCTGCTGTAGTAGATTTTCTTAGCTGATATAAAGAAAAAAAAGTTATCTTAACGTCCATATAAACAATAACATTACAAAATAATATGTAATTACGGATACGTATTTTTTTATAAAATAATTTTTTCAATCAAAATATTAGATATATTCCGGGCAATGATGACACGAAATAACATTTTTCTTTTCCCGAGTGTGCTTACCGAGCTCCTGCGCTTTTTCGTATCCATTTTATTAGATATTTCTATATTAAAGGCTTTATTAATTTTAAAATTATTAAGAAAATAAATACAATTGTAAGCCTTAAAATCATAAACAATTAATTTAAATTCAGCCCAAAAGACGCTCTAAAATATTTTGAATTTATGTTCTTTAATTGTTGGCTGCACTGTTTAAAATAATAATTACAGTGTCGCAATTCTTGGTTAAACTTTTGACGGCGGCGAAGCAAAATATTGGTATCGGCGCTCAGTGGCACAGTGGAGTTGACACAAGCAATATTTTTTAATGAAATTAATTATTTTGAAAATAAATAAATTATTTAAAGTGGATTTTCGTTAACATTTTAAACACCGTAAATTTCTTTTTATTATTTCGTTTTTTTTTTTTATATATAGAGTATGACAACTGCCATGTACAATTAAATGTTGTTGTAGTGGTGATGTAACCATGTTGAATCTGCCTTGTTTATATCATTGCAGTTTTTGTTCGCGCTAAACATACATCACCATTGTTACATGGGAAATTTGACTCAAGGTATGATGCAGTTAAGTACTAATTTCAGTTCTGAATGTCTACGCAAAATCCTCAAATTTGTTGAGCCACTAATAACAGTCCTCTAAGGTCCATTATTACAATTTGCGTTTAAAGTTTACGTTAGTAAAAGGGGCAGTGACAGTTCTGTTCCCACTGAGGAAATTGAAAGTGGCCTAGTGCCATTCAGCTTAAATCTAAAAACTCCGTATTCCCTATTACAACTTGCCATATCTCCTCAACAGAACAATAACTATAGAAGAGCCACTGAAACGTTATGGTTCTACTGCATTAACTGCCAGGAACTGCAATGCATACTGCAATTTACAAGCTGTGCGAGTTTATACGGGAACTTCCGAATGTACTTCTGGCAAAACAGATTCTTAGGTAAACAAAATGCAGCAACTGCGGTGAAAATTGCATTGCAAACTATAGATCCCTAAAACAGGAAAGGACTTACGACAGACTACTGTCAATTTTTTGACAGTTGTTTAAAAAATTAGTAATTTGGTCTTTAAAAGCTGATCCTACTGGGCTGTCAAACTTCTTAACATGCCGTAGATTTGTTCTGGCAACGTACAGATTGTTGTTCTCACAGTGATTTGGCTCGTGAAAACCGTCGTTGTTGATGGTCTGTTCGCGTGAAAACACAGTTGTCCGAGCAGTTGTTCGCATAACTCTGTTCTGCCAATAAACAGATACACACAGGCAAAATGAAACATATACATATATGTGTGTGTGTGCCCTCGACTGTAAACGCACGTATATAAATTATGCTGAAAACATTGAAACACTCTCGATGATAGACAAAAAATTATGCTCAAACTGAACAAGAACATCTACACGTATTATCCACACAGAAGACCGAGAACATGTTTTTTCCCGTTATTCTACCGCCGCCCACTTAATGTGCAAAAAAATTTGTGTCAAGTTTCCTATAAATGAGAAAATCTCTGCAGGAGTCTGGCGAAGTAGTATACTAGGGTCGCTATCTATATCTATAGAGCGGATATGCCAACAAGCCGAAATGAATATATGTACATACGTTAACCTTGACAGACGCCACTGCATTTATAAGTGTTTATCAGGATCTGAAGGTAGTATCCGAACAACGTCACACTCACATTCGCGAGCTAAAAAACTGGCTAAAGAACTGAAGATTAAAGATAAATCCATCAAAATATTTTCATGTCTCATGTTCCAGTATCCACATACATTGTCGCTTAACTTGGTCACGGCATATGGAGCAAAAATAACGGCAATAAAACTTAGAACAAATCAACTACACTGGTTAATAGGTCCTTACTCAACCCTGGCATTAGCTTGTGCATTTTATACACAACCATAATAAATCCAATATCAATATACATGCAGTCTTATAGACAATATTATCATATGCGAAATTAAAATATCCATACAGATCGTACAGTTCCTACTATTTTGGAAGATATAATAATTAAAAAAGTGTAGTTGTTTAATCAACACATTTATACATATTTAAGTACAACAATTAACATACGTGAGAAGGCAAAAAGTTATGAAACGTTTGTAGAATCTAATTTTTTTTAAATTTTAATATGTACTTATGTATGGGTGTGTAGATTTCATATTTATCGAAACATATCGACACATTTAAATACATACATACATTTGAATATATATCGAAACGTTTCATGTAATTGTAGCTTAATTTTCTCAGTTCTATATTTTTTTTTAGCTAAAGATAGTTTTCTTGTCACATTTATAAATATATAAAATATTTTATCAATCACTATCAAATATAATTAATCAATTGCACATAAAAATGAGTGCAGTAAGTAAAGATAAAATGAAGATGTCAAAAGGTCGTAAATCCACAGTTTCGGTACGTTTAAATATTGCATATTTATACATACAGTGTCTAATATAAGTTTTGAAATTTTACTAAGCGGTTGTAAAAAACAGCATTAATTAAATTATTTTGCGAAAAAGACAGTATATTTACTATATTACTAAAAAAATTATAGACAAATTCGTGTTTTGGAAAATAGGTGTGTGTATTCAAATTAACGTACATTTTTCATGTAGATTTTTAAAACGAATTTCTGCCATCCCTTGTCAAGTTAGTAGACACATCGGTCGTTAAGAAATGAAAATAACACTGAAGATGGCACATAGCCGGATTCGGTTTGTCTCCAAACCGAACTTGACAATGGTTGGCGGAAATTTGTTAAAAAAATCTACATCAAATTACCCTGTCGGAATATCAAATCAAGAGATTTTTTTAGATTGACACGAGTGAAACAAAAATCTTTTGTATATAGTATAGTGTTGCATCATCGTGCGTACTAGAAAAAAATTATTGTTTGAAAGCCTCCTTTAATTTTGAACTTGACTTTTTTACCTATAAAATTCTGCTAGGGTTTTCAATATATTGTTCTTGCACATTTTGAAGTTTAAAGTCGAATTTCATCGAGACCTATTTCTTTTTAAATTACTCCCATAATCTTTCAGAATTCTCCTTGGGTACAACAACAAATTTGATTTTGTTGTACTGTGTAATAAGCTCATATGATATATGATACGAGTACATTATTTGCCAATGGCAGTGAAGCGCAATTAGCGTGTTTGTTGTCAATTCACTATAATGAATATAAGGTAAAATATTGCGTGTGGGCAGACAAATTAACATTAAGCAATTTCCATACAATAGCTCAATATTAAGACAGTTTGGGTTGGGGCATCTTTAAAGTGGGTGTGTGACATGTACATATATGTACATATAACAAATTTAGAAAATATTTTCCCGTTTATATAGTTTACTAAAACTGGTATCTTAAATAACCTCTTTACTTTTGCAGAACACTAACGCGAAAGAAAAACAAAGTATTGTTTTACCACAAAAGGTGTTTTTATATTTACATCCTAAATCCATAACATATCCTTTAGGCAATGCATTCTCCGATAGATCGGAAATTGAACTAACACATCAGTACTGCACAATAACAATTTTAAGTGATCATTATATGCAACGGAATATCATAGAAGTAAACAAATTTGATGTTGTAAAGCCCACTTTTAGCATCACGATCGAACAAGACAGTCTAGAGGTTATAACAACATTCAGCGATTCTCCTATTTTGCTTACCTTATATGACTATACAAAAAGGATATTAGAAACTAGTGTTACTTCAAAAAGCAGTGTTACGGATGATGAAATCTTCGAAGAGATTCGTGTACCAGTGGCTCAGGGTCATATTGATATAATAGAAGTTTTTAATAATAAACGAATACGAAGCACTGATACTGTATTTTTGTATCCATTAAAAAATAATGACAAGGCCTTGACTTGCAAAACTGAATGGGAAATATATTCCTTACATCCTTTGCTAAAAAATAGTGTACTTTCCAACTTTCTTTTTATAACTCTCGATTCTTTGTATAATATAAACGAAGATCTTCTGGATAACTGTCAAAATTTAGCGGCCAGTCTATCGTTTATATCAAAAATGACTAACGAGAATAATGAATATGATAAAATTTTTATATGTGATTTTAAAACATTTAGCAAAAGTATTATTTCCGATCAAATCTTAACCAAATCATGGGAATCTCTAAAGAGCGATGAATTTGAAAATATAAGCAGCATGGGTATAGCCTCGGCGTCTAAATTCAACCTGAATCAATTATTTTCAAATCTTTTAAGTACAGACAATGTAGAGTTAAAATGTAGCAATATAAATATTACTGAAGATTTCGCATTAACTTGTAACTCGATGCATCGTTATGTGCTGACTGATAATATGCAAAAAATATTAGAATATATATTGTCCAAAAATCTCTATCACATAATTGTAGAAATATATTCACAGCAGGATGTAAGCAAAATTTTACTCCAGGGCTACATAGATTTGTCTGTATTTCTATATCCAGAAGGTATGTTAATAATTATTATTTTAATAATTAGTGGGTACTTGTTTACTTACAGCCATATGCAAAATACTTTAAGCTTTACAAAGCATTGTTAAGCAAAATTGTATTCCAAGACAATTATTATCTAAGTATGTTAAAGCAGGTATAATATAGGTAGACACCTAAAATAAACCTATTTTAATCTTGTTTTGGAAATAAAATTTTCGAAGCCATACTTTTTCAGAACGTGACAACATAGCGCGGTATAAATATTCGCTCTATCTCAAACTAAATGAAAATATTTTTTTGCATACGGCTGTTATTCTTTATAATTAATTGTCATATATGTATATGATTTTTATAACATTTTATATTTTAGTAAATAATTGTTCTTTTGCCATTGAGCTAAGACAACCAGATTATATAGCTAACAGTAAATCTTTAACCAGAAATTCATCAAAGAGTGGAAAAGCTAAAGGGAGAAGCAAGGCTTTAATTAGTTCTCAGGAGCAAGTTATTGATGAGAGCAAAATACCTTTTGCAATAATAAAAATATGCCTATGGTCACCGATTACAAATCCTATCCAAGATTTGGCTGAAGTTTCAAATCAAAAACCAAAACCCAACAAATTTTGCCAATATACGTTAACATCAACGAAGAATGTTTCTTTACACAGCAGTTGTGATCAAAGTTACAGAGTTTTTGATACTCTGATCCTTGAAATATTGGATTATATAGTTAATAATAATATTAAAACGTTGAATGATGATAAAGAATTCTTTTGTCATCAATTAAGCAATTTACATAACAAAATAATGAAATTAGTGGCATGCGATTTTAATATAAAAACGCCAACAAAAACCAGTATTGAATTTACGGTAAATTTTTTCTTTAACTATGTAAAATTTACATTTTAATTAGAAATGAATCAAATGACCTACACATGCATACATACATACATACATACATACATACATATATTTTGGCTTTGACGAGTTTAATAACCGCGCCACCAAGGCCACGTTTATTGACCGCGTAACAGGCAGATTCACGAGAGCACGAAATGAATGAAATATTTTGAAATGCTTTCATAATTTTTAATTAAAAATTTATTTTAGAACCTTATTACAACGGTTTATCGTGATCTCATATCCCGTACATATGATTATTTAAATAAATGTAGTGTCAATGGTTTGGAGAATTGTGTTTTTACAATTACAAAGACGCAAAGTTTTATTGTTGATAACATGAGCTTGGCGAAATACTTGTATGAAGTTGGAAACTTAGAAACGGCAAATATCCTTATGAATAAATTATGTAAAGAATATCCTAATAATTCAATGTTAAAGTTTTACATTTTCCTATATGATATAGAAAAACAGAACTTTGAAGAAGTTGAAAAATATTTAAAATCATCTTCAGATGATAAAGATATTGAAGGTGAATTATTTGCGTAAGTAACAAAAAACAAAAAAACGCATATCTTAGTCTCAAATTCATGTATCTTTTCTATGTAGAGATCTTATACAAACTTATATTATCTATAAACGGCAATTGCAAGACTCTGAAGAGAATGCAACAGCTGAAGAGAATCTAATAAAAGCTTTAAGAGCCTGTAACATGAATTATAGTTCAATATCTTTAACTGTCTTTATTTTGTTATACTGCATATACAAAAGACATAATTACAAACCAGGCATGGAATATTGTCGTTGGAAATACGAAAATCTCTATGACAGCATATATATTCAAATAGAATTTATACCAAAAAGTCGTTGGGAGATCTATATGCCGCATAATATCAACTTAAAATCGGCAAAGGGTCAAAACTTCCTTAAAGTATGTCAAACATTATTGCGTTTAGGTTTATATCTTTTCGCCCAATGGGTTTTCGACGAAATAGCAAATGAATGTCTGGAAATAGAAAAATATTTTTTCTCAAGCACATTCATGATATTGGAGAATAAGGTGGATCATCGTTTATCAATTAAGTCATTTCCTGTGGATAAACTTGAAAGTCCCAGAGAAGGGGTAAATATTTTAAGGCATAATTTATTTTCTAATAACAGGAATTATAATTTTATTTAGCGTGCTACTTTATCCTTAGTTAATGGTAATTTGGAGCATTTTTATGTTAATGGTGGTCCAGCTTCTATTAAACATTACCAAGATATATTGGAACTAAAAGAACTACAAACATATGGTCCTTATCAATTGGGTTTACTTCGTTCTGCATATAAAATGTTGGAGGGACAACAATATGAAGAAGCTAGGCGCGTTTTTCTCAACCTGTGCAACAATGAAGATAATTGTCTAGTGGCCGCATTTGGAAGAGCAAAAGCTTGTTACTATGTAAGTATAATATGTATGTTTAATACACATATAATCAGTTAATTTTTTTTTAAGTTGGGCCAATTAGATGAAGCTGAAAAATACTTTGCATTAAGTACTGAATATGAAGTTTATATGCCAAATACTTGGGCATACTTAGCATTAATTAATCTTAAAAAAGGAAACAATTATGCTGCACTAGAATGTTGGAAGTACGCCAGATTAAATCCAAATATTCAAATACATGAGGAAATTATAAATGAATTAGGCAAAATTAATTACAGTGATGTGTTTCTTTTTGTTGATGTTCCTAATAAAATATAAATATATTTTTTAGTCTTATTTGTGTTTATTTTATAATATAAATTTTAATGACATTTATCATTTAAAAACAGGGTTTAGACGCTGCGTTGGTCTTCTACTTGATCATAGAGTGTCTTAAATATTTATATACATATTATTCAAAGGGAAGGGGACCACTTTGCAAAAACCTACAAATTGTTACGATGATAAAAGCGAACAAGTATTATTGCCTGTAAGAATTGAGTGGTATGAATACTTGTGGCGCTCACTGTACATAAAGTTACAGATATAAAGAGTGGGATCACATTTGTAAAGACAGCGCTGTGACAACAACAAAAGAAGACCTATAAGCTTAGACAAGTTTCCTGGAAAGTAAATGTACAACACAGAACCACAACAACGATAACATCAACATGTAAAGACGACGTCCAGGAATTGAGTAGTGCCGAGTGAAACGTTGAAGAGTGAGCAACGATTACAGAGAAGCAACTGTACTGCATTTAAGTGTTCAATAAATAAGTACCAGTGTGTACTGTTTAATAAACTTTATAATTAAAAGAACCTGCGAATAAACACGGTTAAAAAAGGTTTAAACGTTACGATATATAAAGCACTTAAGGTAAACGACTAAGACTACGGCTAAAATTACGATAATATGAGTTCATTAATATGGGCATAAAGTGAAAATAGGCATCTGGTATTCCAAACTCGCGATCAATCTGTCATATATAAGTTCAAATCCTGATATATTAACAGCCGCCGAGTAGAATAGGGCCATGGTAAATTACATACCATTTTGAGCAGTTTTTTTTGTGCTATTTGGACCTTTCTTAGTCCCCTTTCAAACTAGCAAAGTTTTATTTGCAAAGTCTTGAGTTTGTTGAGGAGAGAAAAAGAGAGCGGGGGTTAGTACAAAACTTGTTGTACTCGCAAATTCCTTTTGTGTTTTTAGTTCGTAAACCGAATTAATATGGCTGCTCTTTATATTTGACAAACATACAAACAAAATAAACAGACTTTGTCAAAGTAAAATTATCCTGTCTGAACACAAGACAAAGTTTAAAAGAGAATTCAAGAAACTTTGTCAAAGAAAACTTTGCTAGTCTGAAAGGGGACTTAGGTGGACATTTCGCGGCCGTTTTTACACGGTACACATTGGTGCACAGTAGAATTTGTTTATTTTGTTGACAACGTAAGGTATGTGACGGTTAACGTTAAGTTCGGTATCTAGAATATTGGGTTATTCTGGATACCAAACTCAACGTTATCATCCCATGTAATGTCGACGTTCATAAACCGTAACAGTCGTTGTGGAATAAAACTACCCTATGGCTTACTCGTAAAATAAATAGCTTGCGTTTTTCCATTTGTTAAAATACAATTTATTGTCCGTGAGAGCAAACTGCAGATTAGAAATAACATCTGCTGAATACGTATCAGAGCAAAGTGTTGCTGTGTCATCTGCGAACATCGACATCATAAAGTTCGAATATTTTTGAATATCCGCAGTATAAATTTTATTTTTTATAGAATACGCGAGAGGCCTTGGGAGCAGCCAGCAGTAATATTTATTTATTTCGAAGAAGTATTACTCAACAAGACATTTAAATATATGTTATGCCGGAAATTCCGTATAATTTTAATTATTTTTAGTTGAAAACTAAAAATAATTTTTGTGCCGCAAATTTTTCTCCAATACTTTGCTTAAAGATGACATTAGGCTTACTGGTTCATATGATAGTGGCAAGACAGCAGTCGTTTAAATTTTACATACAGAAGAGAAGTAAAGAATCGGTAATACAATATGGTTTTATTTTACTCCAATATTTTCTTGCGCTTACATTTAAGTAAAGTACCGTAAAATACAACACTTCGAATTCAGCAAAATTATCTAACTGCGTCTTTTTCCATCAAGCAGACATTTTGATATTTAGTGATTGTGTGAAAAAATAGAAATAAGTAGTAACATCAACTGGAAATTAACATTTTATCATATAATAGAATCCACCTATTTATTAGTTTTAAATGTAATTCTTTTCTACTTTTGAAAGTAGTAAACATAAATATTGAAGGTTGTTGGTGCAAATTAAGTACAATTTTAAAGGAGAAAAGAAGGAACTAAAAAAATGGTATCAAAGAAGAATTTCCAACAAAATGGCAGAGTCAATCAGCAGCAAAGACAAATGCCATATAAGAAACCACCTTTAAAACCACCGATGATGCAAAATTTTAATAATCCAATGTTTAATGTCAGCCAAATACCTGACAATCCCGGCTATTTAGATTTTAACTTACCTACACCACCGACTATGGCAAATAATGCGTCAGGTTACGGCCCGGCTAATAAGAATGTTAATAGCGGCAATAGTGCAGGCACAACAACACCCCAAAATAAAAGAAAGAATAACAAAAACAAACAAAGAACCAAACCACAGAATCAACAGTTTATCCAACAGAATGGTGGCAACTGGAAAAACAATCAGCAATGTGGTGGTCAAATGAATCAACGTTTTAATGGAGGTGGCAATGCTGGACGTAATTTCCAATCTATAGGCAACCGTAGAAGTAGTCGTTTAATGGGGCCCATGGGTGGTCCGTGTGGAATGGGACTTATGGGACCTCAAATACCACCACCAATGGGTTTTCAACCACCAATGATACCGCCAATGCTACCAATGGGTCGTGGCGGGCCTCCACTAGCGCCGCCCATAGTTGCTCCTGTGCGACCACCATTTATGCGTCGTAACAATGTCCCTATGCCACCGCCAATACCGCCCATGATGGCACCCCGTTTGACGCGTGGCATGCCACCGCCCCTACCTTTTAATGGCCCTGTTAATGGTCCTGGTAAAATAAATAAAAAGGCTAAAGTCAATAAGAAGGTTACGAAGGGGAAAAGTACAATAAAAACGTTGAAGAACCTAATTAATCAGTATCCGTTAGATAAGCCGTGGGTAAATGATGAAATACGTGAGGAGCACAATAAAAAAGTGGATATTGAAAATCGCCTTAAAGGTAATAAGGACGACGA
Source organism: Phania funesta (assembly GCA_963932375.1). NCBI lineage: Eukaryota > Metazoa > Arthropoda > Insecta > Diptera > Tachinidae > Phania > Phania funesta. The sequence goes on along the minus strand of OZ010655.1, from coordinate 10,911,061 downwards.
ACTCTTTGCGCAGTTTAAGGTTCAACGTGATAAATTTGTATCAATGTATGAAACTGCTCGAGAGGAGTATTTAAAGAAAGAGGCTGCGGCTGTTAAAGCGAAGGTAAGGATACATTTTGATTATATTTTCGTTATTTAGGAAAGTTTTGTGTAGTTTTTTTTAATTATAAATAATCTTTTAATTACCGCAGTTTTCAAACTAAGTTAAAGAGAATGTTGATGCCGGTCAAAAGTTTTTTTTTGTGCATAGGTATGTAATATGATTTATAATTACCCTTTTACAGTGCATTGTTGACTGTTACATACGGGCATGTTCTGACATTCGCATCTCTTATCACGTTTGCGAATGTAACTTGAACTCGCAAGAAAAGTGATCTGAAAGTCGCAACAGATGAAGCTTCACGAGTTCAAATTTCTAGAGTATAAGAGTGAACTTGTTGAAGCCCCCTTCTTAGTTCTTTGATTCGTACTACATGGATTGATATTATTCACTTTATGACACCTATCTACCATGTTATACGAGGGTTACGTTTTTTTTTCTATTTTGTGTTTTTGTTTTGGTAAAGCATTTTTTTTTTCGAATATCACTTCGAATTATGGCTAATCACTCATAGGGAAACGAGTGAGTTATGGAACATGCTGGGTAGTTTATCGATTTGAAAATGTGAGAGTTAATAGTTTTTAAATTAATGCGTATGTTAATTTTTGTGTATTGGTAGCTTATATTCAAATGAAAATGTAATTTATTGCCAATTAGAAAATACAAAATTAAAATGAATTATAACAACAAAGTTGCACGACAAAAAAGTAAAATTATAACGCATGTTTCAAGATAAGGGGTCACGAGGCAAACAATTTACAAAATAAGCGTTACTACTAAATATGATTACTCTTTGCTTTAGCAAATGATGGCTAGGTTATATAAGTTTTCACTTCGAAAACAAGTACCAAAAGTCATTAACGGTTGGTAAGTTGTAAATATTATTCCAAGCAACATTTATAAGATAATGTTACAAGGACCAGTAATCAATGTTGTTAAAGTCCCGAAAACTCTAACTCTGAACCTGTTGAGCAATTGAAACATTTTAGGTGATAATAATGACATCATGCCTTGAAAAAGGTGCAATATTTTATTAATAATACTGACAAAAAACAGGTATAATAATGTAGCGGGCGAGGATGTAAAGTTTGTAGGTGTACATATAATAACAGAATATAAGTTAAACGAAGACATAATTGTAAGTAATTCATTTGTCATTAGCAAATTGCTATCAAATTCCACAGCTGGAATATCTTCAGAGTACGTCACGGACCGTAGATCCAATCTTTTAATCATAGTGCACATATCTGTAGACACTTCCAAGTAATCATTTTCCACAAGTAGCATTTATTTCAATAAACGTAAATTCGAAAACCACTCGACAGGAGAAATTATCCCTAATCTAGATGGCAACACCCTGACATACCGCAGTCTTTCAGTTCTAATGGTATAACCGTCCAATCTATACAAGTTGCTGCCAATGTCAGAAATAAATCACGTCTCCGAAATACATATGGCGTCAATACCGGAGTTTAAAAATAAGAAACGATTTTCATTAATTTTTGGTAGTAAGCTTTGAGTATACAAGTGAAAAAAATATTGAAACCTCCGTTTTATTAGCTAGATAAAATACGTTCCATATTACAATTACCATCTCCGGAACCAAATCGATCTACTTGATGTTTGTCATTTTATAACATATCAAAACGCAATAAACATAATATACTCTCACTTCTTCCCATTGTACCCATTCTTTTGGCGTGATTAATAAATCTGCAATTAACCCTAATGTTGCCACGATATCCGTTAATTAAGTCTTTGCAGTCTAATCTGTGCCGCTTTGTGTTCTTGTATGTGGGATTTTCCCACTATCTAGCCTGAGCTTTATCATATACATAAATTATTATCAAATTACCTTTTGCTGGCCGAGATGGGAATACAATAGAATTCGTCAATATGCGAGATCTGCAGCCTTAATTCTCGTATATCAAATAATATCAAATCAAGAATCCCTCTATATCAGCTTACCGGCTGTGCAGTAGCCCATGTTGGGCCTATCTCCACACATTCATTTTAACGTGATTCTCGAATGTCTTGCTATCCGATTTAAGAATGTTCTGCATGCCTGTCCCAGTATAGATGTCAAGTAGACACTTATCAAAATCTATATCTATTAAATATTCCTTAATCCAAATATCTATTAAATATTCCTTAATAACACAGTTACCCTATGTAGACACCTCCGCCTACTCTATTATCCCGTTAAAAGTCATATGTTCAGAAGTGGGAACATCGCGAGAAGCAAGGTTTCATAGTGGCACACTCTGAGACCAAGTTGTATTTAGGGGCATGGCCTGCTCCATGAATGGAGCAACTATTTTAATATGGATGTCGATCAGGTATAATGAAATATCATAGTATATATTTCATTCTAACGCGATTAGCATCATATAAATATTATAAATAAAAACTTAACTCAAAAATTTTTAAATTGATCTTTTCTTTAAAACGTAGAATTTTGCCAAAAGCAGGTAAAGATTATTAACCTGGTTTCTTAAAAATTATTTTCAAATCGTTGAACATTTAAAATGATAATTGAAACGGCTCTGCAACAAAATTTCCCTCCATACGCCGTGAGATATTATAAAAAATCATCTCTGTTGAACTTGACATAATTAGGATTAGGGTTACTTTTTGTGGTACTAATAACTAAGCAGAAAATTAGTCAGCCCAAAAAATTTCTATGCTCTCCTTGCAATATTTATTTTTACTCTTAAGAACCATTAACTTTAACTTTATTTATTACTATTCTGTATAATAAATAATAATATAAGAGTGTAAATTAATTTCGTTGTTGTTCCGTGTTGTGTTATTATAAATGTTAGTATTTTAAATAAATTTACAAAATTAATAACGTCTAGTAGGTAAAATCCCTTGCTGGATTTTATTTTGAGATTTAGAATTTAATGGTCTTGAAAACATTGAAACCCATTTGGTAAAACTCCTGTTATATACAAGGTGTTTGCCGCAAATCGCTTGTGTTTTTATTGGGTAGTACGCAGCAAGAAGTGAAAGGATAGAGGTTTGGAAGGTCCTGTTGTGTAGAGGGGAGTTGAAAGTTTCAGTTGATATCCAAGATGTGGGACCTTGATCACCGATGTGAGACGGTTTCATGCTAACGCAAATCCAACTAGACTTTCTCCTAGCACAATTTTGCGGTGGATGCATAATGTGAACAGAACCGATTCATTTAAAACAAAAACTTTAGGGTCAGCGAAAATCGTTCGTATGCCTGAGAATGTTAAGGGTGTGCGCTTCGCTACGTTCACTAGGGAACTAGCTTGTGGTATATCCACAACTGAACCCTGGCGTTTACAGATATCGTTCATTACTTAGTCAGCAAATGGTGCCAATCTTGGATGCAAACGAAACCGCGGTGCTTAAGGTCCCACATCTTAAGTGCAACTTAAACTTCTAACTCCCCTCCACACAATAGGATCTTCCTAACTGACCTCTACTACCCAATACAAAATCATAGGATTACCAGTAAACAACACCCTGTATTTAATAAATAGCAATAAAATATATTTGTTAATAATTTTTAATACATTATTTAAAGACGTCGTATTGCTTACGATTACATAAAATTGTTTTACAACCTTTATTTTGTATAATTTTTTTTTCTAATACTTTTCTAGAAAGAATTTAATTTTTGTTTTTCTTTTAAATAATACTTTTTACAGGATGAAAAAGACAAACAAACAAATAAAACAGCCAAAAAGGACGATAAAAAAGAAGCAAAATCAAATGATTCTAAAACTAAAACTGTTTAAGTGATTAAACAAAAGATATTAAAAAAAACTGAAGAAATTAGTTTTGAAAAGTAATAGAGCTTCAGTATCCAATAATAAAAATTAAAAAACTAAAAGAAATTAAACAATACATAATCAGCCACCCCACTAAATCTTTTTTCTTAAATAGAATCGAGGCATTAAAACAGATATTGCAAAATATTAATATTTTCTAAATAAGATCTTTAAATGCTTACAGTTAATAATCGTGTCTCTGTCTATTAAAAAGAAAAACAAATTTAAATGTATCAAGAAATTTAACCAACCAGATAATTATAAATGATGTTTTATTAAATAATTTTTGCAAAGCTAAAAGGAAACTGTAGTTTTTTTTTAAGACAGCACTTTGCTGTCAGTAAGTGTAACTTTGTAAAAGTATAATTACATATATTTAAAGATATAAGAAAACATAAAACATTTAATTAAGTCCTAAATTTTTGAGGAAGATGATGATTGTCTACATACACATCTTTCATATTAATAATAATTAATTTGTAAACTGAAAAAAAGTAACTATTTATAAAATTAAAATTCTAAAGATTTAGCAATTTAATAATGAATACTAATAACATAGTTTTTTGCTATTTTTTAAATATGTATTGTATACTACTCATTATTTGTAACACATTGGTAATAAATATTTTTCCTTTTTTTTAAACAAATTACAACTAAATTAGTAAGCTAAATAAATTTGCTTTTGCCAATCGTTAAATTTTACAAGTATTTTGCTTTAGAATTTTATCTGGCAAACTTTGTCTTTATTCCATTATTAATTTTTTTTTTATTAAACACAGTTTTACTCGTGCAAGAAATTGAGAAGTAGAAACTGCTTGTAGCAAAAAAAAATTAAATGTCGTTTTCAGTGGAAGGCATTTGGTATGATGGTGGAAAAAATGCTCTTTTTAAAATTTGTATTGTTTGTCTTAATTTCCCAACACAATAAAGAAGAAAAAGAAACAAGTTAAAATTATCCTTTTGGTAAATTATCTTTTTTGTTAAAAACAATATGTTTTAACAAATGCTTTGCTGATTTTGGCTTGTTTTTTTTTTTTTTTTTTTTTTTTGCAACAATCTCTCTAACCACCTCTTTAATACTTTATTGAGATTTATTATGTAATGAAACAAATACAAAATTCAATAAAATAAAAATAACACAAAGAAACAAATACAATGTACAATATATTTTTGGATTATTAGATCATTTAAAAGTAAGTATTATAATTTTAAAGATAAGCACTCGAAATTTGAAGCAATCACGAAATTTGTTGGCAGATGCAAAACTAAACGCCAAACCAAAAAAAAAAACTAATTTTTAGATTGCAATTTATATACATATGAGTAAATTTAAAATGCATAAGTATATAATCGCATGCTATAAGCTACTGCTTAAAAATAAAAAGGGTTGGTTTGGAGACAAAAAGGTTGCGGCTATGTGCCATCTTCAGTGTCATTTTCCATTAATTTTTTTACTTTTATATTTTGTTTGGAGAGACACTACATTTATCTTTACAAATTAAGCTTGAAATCATTGTTACTATCGAAAGAATTCTTATAACAAACATTTAGTGAATGTGAAAATAAAAACCCACCAATTGCCTGAGTGAAGGCTTTAAAGCAACATCGCAAAAATCTTTTCACATATTCCGACACATGTACATACATATATGTTATTGTTTTCGAGGTGTAGGTCAATGATATCTCACTGCTCCTTAAATTTTAACACTATTTTTTTTCGTTTATAATAAATAAAATTGTACTTTCATCATCGGCTTTCTTGTAAAAAGATATACATATATATTTCTGTCTTATTTGGGTTTATATTCAACCCCCTTGTTGTATGCTGTATTTAGGGTTTCTTACACTACGTCTTGACTAGCCATAAATATGTCCGCACATTGATGAGAGAGCCTCCAAAATAATGGGAGAAAATGTGTTCGTTATTTTCTGTTTGAAGAATATGTGTAGATGTTCACGTTCAGTTTGATCAAAATTTCTTGTCTCTCATCGAGATTGTGTGGATGCTCTCAGCATAATTTTTGTACGGACGTTTACAGACGAGCGCACACATACACATACATATTTATTATTTTATCGGTGGATTTGTTTTGTGTAATGGCATGAAAAAGTTGTGCGAACTATTGTTCGGACACCTCTGAACATGAAGCGACCATAAACAGCACCGGGCTTGACTATCCATTATTCTGTGCGAGCAGCAAAATGTGCGTTGGGTGTACTCTTAACTCCGCAATTTTGATTGAACAAATAATAACTTTTTTGTTGTTAGTTTATTTATTGTGTTTATTGATTTAAAAATATCAAGTGTTCCTAACAAAAGTCATCGAAATAATAATTATTCAATTCAATAAAACTAAGACTTATATGCTAACGAAAAGTGCCATGAATGCATGTGTCATAAAAGAATTGCTTAATATTTAGGGCAATTGCGGAAACTTTAGAACGGTGCATATTTAGGTCACTTGCAGAAATAATTGTTCAGCAAAGAGCATTAGTCATTATGTGAGGCAATGCACTTAAATTGATATTGGATACTATTAAGAACAAGCAAAAGTGATATTGGAAAAAGAAAAGAAATCAAAAATATGGAAATTGTTGTAACACCATACATACATTCATGACAGTACAGATTTTTGGCAAGTCAAGGCGCCCTGTTAAGCGCTTCTGCATAACCTATTTGAATTATTTTTCCATTTTCATTAACGTTGTGTAATTGATGCTGATTCTCACTTATCCTATGTCGATATTAACGACTTAAATCTGTTTGTCATTTATGATGATCGTTCTAATATTTTTGAATTTCTAAACGGTTCGTGATTAGATTTTAAACAAATGTCTGGTAATAAAAATAATATTATTATTCTTTTGATTGCAAAAGTGAAATAAATGTTTAACTACATGATATGGATAATATAAAATACGGATACTTTAGTGGTTGAAAAAACATTACGTAAATTTTGAGTAAAAGGGTTAGAAGAATGTACCCATCCCAATGGAATTGCCTTTTTTCATCGATTTGTTTGTTATATATACTTGTTTTTTAATAAATGTAAATGATATAAATAAAATGTACAACACGTTTAAAGCTTAGTTTACTTGGGTCCCAACATATCTTGTGGTCTGACCCATTGGTTAAATTGTTCCTCAGTCAGATATCCTAAATTAATGGCTTCTTCCTTTAATGTGGTACCATTCTTGTGGGCAGTCTTTGCGATTTTAGCGGCCTTATCGTAGCCAATGTGGGGATTTAAAGCTGTTACTAACATAAGGGACTCGTTCATGATTTTATTAATGCGCTCAGTATTAGCTTGGATGCCTTGTACGCAATTGGCAGTAAACGTGCGGCTGCCATCAGCTAGAAAATTAAGCAAACAAGTTTTTATAATTTCCTTGCACAAAAATAAAAATCACTTTTCTACTCACACAACAAACGAATGGAGCGCAATACATTTGAAACTACCAAAGGTTTGAACACATTTAATTCGAAATGACCATTTGAGCCACCAATAGTAACAGCAACTTGATTGCCCATAACTTGTGCGGCAACCATAGTCATGGATTCACATTGTGTAGGATTTACTTTGCCAGGCATAATAGAGCTACCAGGCTCATTTTCTGGCAACATAAGTTCACCTAACCCACATCTGGGACCGGAGCCCAAAAACCGAATATCGTTGGCAATCTTCATTAAGCTAACAGCAATTGTATTTAAAATACCATGAACCTCTACCATGGCATCGCGACCAGCCAAAGCTTCAAATTTGTTGGGAGCAGTCACAAATGGCAAACCAGTTAGTTGAGCGATTTTAGCAGCACACTTTTCAGCAAAACCAATACGGGTATTAAGACCTGTGCCCACAGCAGTGCCACCCAAAGCTAGTTCATATACACGCGGCAAGCAGGCATCAATACGATCTAAAGCATAAGCCATTTGTTGTGTATACCCACTGAATTCCTGGCCCAAAGTCAAAGGTACGGCATCCATAGTATGTGTGCGACCGATCTTAATGATATTCTTAAATTCCTCCGATTTGGCTTTTAATGCATCGTGCAAAATCTTAATAGCAGGCTTAAGATTGTTATTTAATTCTAGGGCCACAGAGATGTGAATAGCCGTGGGAAAGGTATCGTTGGAGCTTTGAGATTTGTTAACATGATCGTTGGGATGCACTGGGTTTTTGGAACCCAATTTGCCACCGAGTAATTCAATGGCACGATTGCTGATTACCTGAAGTAAAATAAGGACAAAATTTATTTCATTTTTATACACTTACATACACATACATATGTATATATGTATGCTAGAATTCTAATGTGTTTTCTAAACAAGTGTCAAAGGCTTATACAATTGGTTTTCTTAATAGCCCTGTCAAATACGTCGAAATAATTCCCGGAATTTTGTATATACATACATACATATATGTGGTGTATATATATTTGATATTTTTAGTAACTGAAGAGTCAGAGGGGTGAAAGGGCGAGGTAGACTGAGGAGGCCCTTCTAAGCTGATATTTTTTTTTAATTTTTGGTAATTGGACTGAAACTTTTTCTACAAACATTTTCCTAATAATTTTTTACGTAAGACCAACCATTTGGGAGTTATGAAACCAAGAAAATTAAAAAAAAATTGTATTATAGCCCAGTCAAATTAGACAAATCGGGGAAACTAATTGGGGGATTTTCGACTCAGTTGGTTCTTAAGTACATATGTATATTTAAAGGAACTAAAGTCCTGTGTTGGTGGAAGAGCGAGCTAGAGGGATGGGGGCCCCTCTTACGGTGTAATTTTTTTAATTTTTCGTTAATAGTTTTGAAAATCTAACTTTTAACAAAAATAGTTTCATATAAAATTAAAGCTGACAAAATTTCCTAAAAACACGTTCCTAATTAGTTTTTACGGAACACCAATCATCATGGAGTTATAAAGCCAAGAAAAAACATCTTAGTAAAACCATATAGTTCCAGTATAAAATTGTAAATACTTTGCTTCATTTTAGTAAAGAAATTGAATTTTTAAACTCCGTGTCGATTGTTGACCATAACTGACTGACTGTCTTGTCTAAAAAACTAATGTGCTTTTAACCCAGATATGTCAACCGTACTACATGTAGTACACCTGTTATGTTCAGGTTTCTGCGTTTTCTGTGCTTTAAATTTTTCAATCTACTTGCTATTGTACTACATAATATAACGGTCAACAGAGCATGTCTTGATAATTTTGTCTAGGATAATTGCTTATGTGTATTTTTTAGGATCAGAAATTTCAGTTTTATGAAATTGGCAAAAGTGTGAAGATTTCACATAATCGGTGAGAAAAAGTAGTATACGCATATTTTATTGTTGTTGCGTTTCTATGTTTTTTTAATTATAATAGTTGTAAAAACGAATACGTGGCAAAAGTATATCTGGAAAAGAAATTTATATGCGATTTTAGTTGATGTATTTGCTGACGTACTACATGTAGTACGTTCGGCATTAGTATGGAAAAATGGTGAAAACGAAAAGTTTTTTTCTAGATTTTTAACATTAATTGAGATAATAAATGCCTTAGAGGAAAGTGATGAAGAGTTTTTGCAAAATTCTTACGACATCTCAAGGTGCGAACAACTATGTCACAGATGAAGATTCTGGAGAAGAAGATGAAGTAAATTTTGAAAACTTACCACCCCTATTATTAAATGCTGAGGCTGAGCTTTTTCGAAATTCTTATTCTACTGATTCGGATAGTGAAGACGACATTTCACTGGCAACAGACAAGTTCGCAAAAGTTAGACCACTTTTACAAATGTTGAATAAGAGTTTCCAAAGTAATGCTCCGAAAACCATACAGCATTCAGTAGACGAGCAGATGGTTCCGTACTATGGTAGTCACGGATATAAGCAATATATCCATGGCAAGCCTATAAGATATGGCTACAAATTTTGGGTTGGAGCAACTCATAAAGGCTACATTATTTGTTTCGACCCATACCAGGGTGCAGGAACTTTTCTAAGTAATACCTACAAGGAAATGGGAAGACCGACGCGTAAAAGGCACTGTAACAATTCGTCACAATCGGTTACGCAACTGTCCTTTGCTAAAGAAAAAAGATCTGCAGAAAAAGAGAAAGGGTGCTATGACCATCGTAAGATTTCTACCAATAATATAATTGTATATTGTTGGAACGACAGCACTGCAGTAAACGTTGCCTCAAACGTCCATCCAATTGAACCTTCAGAGCAGATGAAAATATCAGCTTGTACCGTGTTTCTAATCGGGGTAAAAAATGGTATTTCCCAATATTCACACACCTCATTGATCTTGCAGAGCACAATGCGTGGCAACTGCATAGACATATGGGACGAAAAATGGACCATTTATCTTTTCGTCGGCGCATTGCCACATTGCTAATATCTACTTACGGGAAGTCTCCAGCAACGCTTCCTTCAGGATCATCATGCGACATCAGATTTGATCGAAAATATCATTTACTTACTGAGAACACACGTCAAGCCGATGGAAAATGTAAACAGCTACGTTATAATCATTGCCACAATAAGACCACTACACGCTGCATCAAATGTGATGTGCCGCTCCATGTAAAGTGTAATGTGGAGTACCCCACCCCCAAATAATTTTTTTTTTTAATTTTTTTTCTTTAATTATACACCCAATAATAATAATATACGTCTTTAATTAAATCACAAGAAAATACTGTCTTTTGCTTTCATATGTGCCGAGCGTACTATATGTAGTACGGACTCAAAATCCAAGTTATAAAAAAATTTTTTTTTATTCTTTCTTGTTTTGTACTATAATCTGTCAGAAAAAAGCTATTTCAGAAAACTACGAAGATTGTTGCACTAGTATGCCCGTCGGCATATCTGGGTTAAAATCATAGGAAGTTTGTTGTAAGTTTAAAGCAAAAGTTATTTAAAGAATATGCAAATAGAATTGTTTGTCTTAGAAGGATATTACCTTAAGCGTAATACTGTTGATCTACAAAAACTTACCTCATTAACATTCATGTTACTTTGAGTGCCAGAGCCAGTTTGCCAAATAACCAAAGGGAAGTGATCGTCATAAAGCTTTCCTGATATTACATCATCAGCAGCCTTTGAAATGGCTTCACTTATTTTGGGATCTAAGCCAAACTCTTTGTTGACTTCGGCGGCAGCCTTTTTCAAAATACCCATGGCTTGGACGACAGGTCGCGGCATGCGTTCGGTGGGACCACCAATGGGGAAATTAATTTGAGAACGCATAGTTTGGGCACCATAATATTTATCTGCTGGCACTTTTAATTCACCAAAAGTATCAGTTTCAATGCGATATTCAGCACTAGCCTAATAAAATAAAGAAAAAACAATTTATCAAATGTTTGATTAACATACATGTACTTGTATGTATGTATGTATGTATGGAAGTTAGTATGAACAAATTTATTTAAATCAAAATTATACTAATAGTCCGTACTCATACCATTCTTAAGGTTGTTTCGTGTAATACTAATCAAGATTTTTTTTATAAATCCAAACGAGTGACTTGTTTTGCTGTGTTGAAAGTCAAGAAAATCGAATAAATTTACTTTTAACTCAAGAGATAAGCTGGTTAACGTTTAACAACGTTTACGTAACAAATGTAGCTTTTAATCCATGTGTGTGCTTTGAGAGTATAAAGTGATTTAAACAATATGATACAATGCTTGTTGGAGTATCACTAAAATATTTCCAATAAAAACCGGTTTATTGATTATAAGTTTAAAAAGTGTTAAATAGTAAAATAATGTTGTTATTTCTAAAATTTATAGTCATTATTATTGTGTAAATTGAAAATAAATTGCTGTTAAGAATAACTAGTTTAGAATCATCCAAGCGTTAAATTTATAGTAATCCTTAGATATAATCTCTGAAATAAATAGTATTTTGAGAACAAGTACGTATGTACATATTTATATAGAAATATGTATGCATGTATATATTAAGGTAGCGCATAAGTAACGGTATGATTTAATTAATGAAAAATTTTTTTGATAACATATTTTTATGTTTTTTTATGAACTTTGAAAAATTTGCAAAATTTATGGTAGAAAGTAGAGGGCTGCACAACTACATTTGTATACGTGAAGTACACGTGTAGCGAAAAAGCATAAACATTTACTCAAAGTGTCACAGTAAAATAAAATACTCAATTTTGAGAACAACAAAATGTACTCAGCTGAGTTCGTATCAGGTACATGTAAGTACTACATGTAGAAAATGTTCCACATTCAGTTCGGCAGAGATCAATTGTTGTTATGATGTGAGAATGAGAGATGGACACCCAAGAAAAGTTGGTTTAAATTTACAAGTTAACAAATAATATAAAAATATTCTTGTAAACCAGACATTGGGGAGTTAAAAGCAATTAACCCTGCGTTTACAAATGCAAGTAGTGGCATGCAATTGTTGTATACGTATTATCAACGAAAAATTCTTCGAAATAGTCGAATCTCATGCCATTCGTTTTTGAGTTTACACATGCAAGTGTAAGTTCATTTTTAAAATGTCGTCGAAGCGTAAACTTGAAAAAATTTGTTTACTTTTAAAATTTAAAAAAATTTGATGATAAAATAATAAAGAAAAATGTTGTTAAGAGGAGATGTTGGGTAAAACCCCTATTGATTAAAAGGTGCGATTTAGACATCGAAGCACACTTTTAATAATTTTAAAATATTCTGTTGGCTCAATTTTGCTTCCATTTTAACTTTTTGTTTTCTTTTTAAAATAGAGTTACCGAGTTTATCATATAGGCTTATTTTTGGGGAAACGATTTACATTTATTATTAATAGTAATATTTTATTATAATTACTAATATTATTGCTCTTTAATTAAGAAACTCGAATTTTTTTATGCGCAATTTAAGAAATAAATCATAACAGCATAATAATCATAATAATAAATCATTTAAAAAGGTATAACTTTAATTCAATTTAACAGCAATCCAGTAAATTTACATTTAATATTGAACAGGGTAACTTTGTATATCGTTTTGACATTTAGTGGCATGCAAATGCCAAATTTCCACTCGCATGCAATTTTAGCTGCCACTGGAGCTGCCATTGCGAAAAATGTAAATGTATTAGTGAAAAGGTGTGAGTGTATTGAGTTTTTCGAACTCCTAGTGGCATGTGTAAACGCTAGGTAATAATGTAAGTAATAGAGACCGCGAATCGTGTTTAATATGTTATTAACCCTAGAACGTCATCCTTATTTTATGTACATTAACGTCATCCTTCGTCATTTTGACTACGACTTATTTTAAGTGAATATAAAACACGTCATGAGCAAAATTATGAACCAAAATAACTTTTTTATTTATATTTAATAATTTTTTTACTATTATTTAAAGAAAATCAATTATTTATTGTTTAATATTCAACAGAAAATGAGATCAAAACAAAAAGAAAAAACAGGTTTTAATTTGAAAATAAAATCTCGCGTCGTCATTTTGACGAAGGATGACGGTGCAGGGTTAAATTATATTTTATTTAGCTATTAATAAATAAACAGTTTTTTTATGTATCAGTTGAATAAGGAAAGACTAATTTTAGAATAAATCGTTTTTTAGTTCAATTCAATTTTAATAAAAACAAAGGTTAGTAATGTTTAGGTAAATTAATCGGTAAAGGGATCCTATATAATCTAATGACATTGCGTTCAAGCCATTTATTGTTGCGTCTTTTATAAACTTTTTTTAATATATTAATTTGAGGTAAGTATTTACAAATATACAATATACATACATATTACCTCAGCGCCAAATTGACTTTATAAAGGCTAAAAAGCAACTATTTACATTGGTTAGTTATAAGGAATTAAAAAAGAAAAAATAATAATAATGGTAACTACACGTCTAAATATGTTAATACATACATATGTATATAATTTTAGGATGTAAGAAGTATTCCTATATTTTCCAACACGTGTTCTTTTACTCTTATTTTAAATGTTTTCTTTTATACTTAATTTTCTTTTATTGAATCTTTCTAATAAAAGATATTTACAATAAGTATTCAAATCTTATTTCGAAATTATTATTTACTAGTTATTACCAATGTAATAACTAATTTTTTGTATTCAAATTTTAATTAACTATCTTCTACTGTGTAGAGAGAGCCGCCTCGCCAGACTCAATGTGTCAGTTCTTTTAAGTCTCTAGTGGCGTCAAATGGCAATAAATTGCGTGCAAGAGTGTTGGGATTTGCGACTAGTTTTTTTTACGTATTTGGACGTGTATGTTTTAACTTCTTCCTGGACAGAGGGAACTTTTAGAGCCTATGGATGTTTTCATTTCTTATGTACCAGCTGCGCATACGATAAGACGTTTAAGTCTTGATAATAGTGAAAGCCTCGTTAAGCCTTCTGGTAAACTATTACATTCATTTGGACCACTGAAACCAACGCATTGTTTAGTAAGTTTGAGATGGCACGTTAGGGTATGTAAGTTGTTAGGCTGTCTGGTAACTGTGTGATTGACGCATTTCTGGGAAATAGTATAGTGTGGGACCCAACTCCCATCATTTACTGAGATATACATATATAAGTACTTGTTTTATAAAGTCCTTTTACAGGAAGTATAGTTCTTGCATAGTCATGATAAAGATTTCTTGGAAAAAAGCGTTATTTTCAATATTATTGTTTCGGGGGCTTTTGTATCGCTTGAACTCTTGTCTATATATACATACATATTTAAAAATCAACACGATCGGTGAAAATTTATTTTCGAGTTTTTGCAATTTAAAAGTACAAAACGTTTCCGCGTGCGGTCCTTAATTTATTCCTTTATAATTATATCTTCTACTACATCTAGACAGATTTTTTAAATTTATTTATACTACATATAAAAGGTATGTTCTGTAGTTACGGTTGTAATATTTTAATTTTCATTCAAAAATAATTCTTCATCTTTATAGTATTTTTCTAACTGGGTATTTCGTATCTTGATGATGATATTTGTTGTCAGCATTGAAAGCCGGCTATACATATGTATGTATGCAATATACATATGTACATTTATACGTAGATACTTATTTACATGTTTTATAAAAGCAAACGTATTGTTTACAAAAGATTTGCTGCCAATCTTAACATAACCTTTCTTAAGAAATTGGACACACACTCAAATAAAATGTTGATATTGGAACGTCACAAAAACGAACATACGACATAACATTAATTAACATTTACATTATCTATGTAAATACATCTGTTTATAAGTACATATGTATATACGTATATTCCATTACAAATTGGTATGCACTTCATCCGTCTTATTTTTTTGGTAGAAAAAATTGGCAATTACATAATCTTTCAACAAAATGTTACTGCTTTAATTTAGACTACTTACCATAACAGATGTGTTAATCCAACGTGTTTTGCTCAATTGTTGAATGCCACGCAAAGAAGAACGATTTACTATTTGGAATAACATATTTTAGCTTATTATTGAACACTATTTCTCCGATTTACTTGTGTTTTTCCCAGTCTCCGCTACGGAGAAACTATCTTTTCAGCTGAAAATTTCGCTAATTTATCTAGTCAGACCAAGATAACATAACAATGACATTTCAAAAAGCTTCTAATCATGTGTTGTTAACATGGCGAATTTATTGCAGTTGAACTTATCAGGCCTGCTGTTAATTTCTGCTTCTCTTTCAACTGTCAAACTTTATACTAAAACCTGTTTTTGCGACCTATACCTTATACCCTACTGGGTTCTATTATATGAAGGGATATCTTAATATGAATGTTTTATTTTAAATATATACATAATAAAATTATTTGCGTTTTATTAAATATTGGCCTTTCCCTTTTTTGTACTTAATATGCAGAACAATATATTAAACTATAATATTAAAGTGCGTTTGAATTACATATGTACATTTATTAATAACATACGTACTCGGATGTGTATTATAAGATATTACGAAAAATTATTAATTTTTTATTTTAGTGTTGTTTATCTAGGAGCTAAAGGAATAGATTGATTTTATTTAATTTTTTAATAAAATTTTCGAGCAAATTCACCGCCACAGAATTTTGATCTTGCCGTCGCCGTGGAGTAATTGTGCTCGACCTTGACTTCTCTTATGCAGAAATTTAGGAATATCTCTTCAAATATTACATGTTTATTGTATTTCGTTTATAAAAAATAATTTATTAAGCAAAAACATATTTACACATTCATTAACATGGAGCGCCCACAAAAAATGCCCAAAGTGGCAAAGGTGAGTATATTGCTTTTGAACTTAGTGCATTTGATTTTATTAATTTTGTACTACATATGCATGTTCATAAATAATAATATGTATGTTTTCATCATGTAAAGGTAAAAAATAAAGCTCCGGCTGAGATTCAAATTACCGCAGAACAACTATTACGTGAAGCTAAAGAACGTGATTTGGAAATTTTACCACCTCCGCCTAAGCAAAAGATCTCTGATCCAGCTGAATTAGCTGACTACCAACAGCGCAAACGTAAAGTGTTTGAGGACAATTTACGCAAAAATCGAATGGTAGTTAGCCATTGGATCAAGTACGCGCAATGGGAGGAATCGCAAAAGGAAATTCAACGTGCTCGTTCTATATGGGAACGAGCATTGGATAATGATCATCGTAATGTGACTGTTTGGCTGAAATATGCCGAAATGGAAATGAAAAATAAACAAGTAAATCATGCTCGAAATC
The DNA here is from genome assembly GCA_963932375.1 of Phania funesta. Classification (NCBI taxonomy): domain Eukaryota; kingdom Metazoa; phylum Arthropoda; class Insecta; order Diptera; family Tachinidae; genus Phania; species Phania funesta. The sequence continues at coordinate 10,894,446 of OZ010655.1, read as the reverse complement.
TATGGGACAGAGCTGTTACAATTATGCCACGCGTTAATCAGTTCTGGTATAAGTATACTTATATGGAAGAAATGTTGGAAAATGTTGCTGGAGCCAGACAAGTCTTTGAAAGGTGGATGGAATGGCAACCAGAAGAGCAAGCCTGGCAAACGTACGTGAATTTTGAAATGCGATATAAGGAAATCGATCGGGCTCGTGCTATTTACGAACGTTTTGTGTATGTACATCCAGATGTAAAGAACTGGATAAAATTTGCTCGTTTTGAAGAGTCCCAAGGCTTTATACATGGTGCCCGTAGGGTTTTTGAAAGAGCTGTCGAATTCTTTGGCGATGATTATATAGACGAACGTTTATTTGTTGCATTTGCTCGTTTTGAAGAAGGTCAAAAAGAGCATGATCGTGCTAGAGTTATATACAAATATGCATTAGATCATTTACCCAAGGATCGCACAAAAGAATTGTACAAAGCCTACACAATACATGAGAAAAAATATGGAGATCGCGCTGGTATCGAAGATGTAATAGTTTCAAAGCGTAAGTTTCAATACGAACAAGAAGTCGCCAGTAATCCACAAAACTATGATGCTTGGTTTGATTATATACGATTAATAGAGGGTAAGTACAAACAAAAATAAACCTTATCCAACTGTTATTTGATCATAAAATTTGTCCATCCAGGTGAAGGTGATGTTGATGTCATAAGAGAAACTTATGAACGTGCAATTGCAAATGTTCCACCTGCTAATGAAAAAAATTACTGGCGTCGTTATATTTATCTTTGGATTAACTATGCTCTCTTTGAAGAACTCGAAACCGACGATGCAGATCGTACTCGCCAAATATACAAAACCTGCTTGGAGTTAATACCACATAAAAAGTTTACTTTTAGTAAAATATGGCTAATGTATGCTCAGTTCGAAATAAGATGTAAAGATTTACAAAAGGCTCGGAAAACTTTAGGCATGGCTATTGGTGTGTGCCCTAGAGATAAATTATTCAGAGGGTATATTGAATTAGAAATACAGCTACGCGAATTCGATCGCTGTCGCCTACTGTACGAGAAATTTTTAGAATTCGGTCCAGAAAATTGTGTGACATGGATGAAATTTGCTGAACTGGAGAACCTTCTAGGAGATACTGAACGAGCAAGAGCTATTTACGAATTAGCAATACAGCAACCCCGACTAGATATGCCTGAATTGTTGTGGAAGGCGTATATTGATTTTGAAGTAGCACAGGGAGAATCCGAATTAGCACGTCAGCTTTATGAAAGACTCTTGGAAAGAACACAGCATGTAAAAGTGTGGATATCTTATGCTAAATTTGAATTAACAGCACAATTAGCAGAAGAAGATGCCGACATGAATGTACGTTTGGCGCGTAGAGTTTACGAAAGAGCCAATGATACTTTACGTCAACTGTGTGATAAAGAATCTAGAGTTTTACTTCTTGAAGCTTGGCGTGATTTTGAACGAGAATCTGGAGACCAGGAGAGTTTGGGAAATGTCATAGAAAAAATGCCCAGACGTGTGAAAAAGAGGCAAAAGTTAATTTCAGAATCTGGTGTTGAAGAAGGATGGGAAGAAGTGTTCGACTATATATTTCCCGAAGATGAAATGGCTAGACCTAATCTTAAACTTTTAGCGGCAGCCAAAATGTGGAAGAAACTTAAAGATAATAGTGATAATGCATCAGAAACCCAAACAAATGTGAAAATGAATTGTGATGGAAATGCTAAATCTGGATATGAAGACGTGCATAAAGAACCGGAAAATGTGACTTATAGTTCACCTAATAGAATGTCATTACAAAGTGCTTCTTCAAAGCAAGACACTACAGATAGAAATGACAATTCGCCAAATCCTGGTTAATTTGATGAATATTAAACTTTTAATTATCAATAAGGCATTTACTAAAAATTATTAATAAATAGTTTTATTTATTTAAAACTGTTAGCGTTTGTTTGTTTCCATTTTACCACCTTTCCAGTTTGCAGACAGATGTGTTGCATTTAATTATTTAACAAAAACTAGTAAAGAACAGTTTATTCGTCTTCCATCCTTATTTAAAACGTATTAAAAGAGTAAACGTAGAGTAGGCATATTTCAAAAGCTGCAATAAAAAAGAATTAAATAACCAAATTAACCTCTGGACTTAAGGGCAAAACTCACCTGCATAAATGTTGGTAAATTCACTGGTATGTAAAATCCGGCATAAATTATCGAATGTCTTTGTGTACGCATCAAAGTTATTATTAAATTCTTTTTAAAACCCGGAGTTTGAGCTAACCAGCCACACGAATAAAAGGCATACGTTAAATTCCAACTTTGCATGCTCATACAGTGTCCAAAATAGCATACAATAAATACTTCTAAAGTAACGGCAACAAAGAAAATTATGGATATAATTTGACCACCGTAATCAGCAGCATCCACAACATAAAGAAAATGTAAACCAACTGTACACTGAACCAAAGCCGAACATAGAAATTGAGCCAAGCAAGCTTTTGAAATTATATTTTCGATGGTGGTGAATAATCTAAACAAAAAATATGAATGTTTTGATAATAAATAAATTAAAACTCTCTTCAGTATTTGCCGATAAACTTCGCTTAACGAGACTTATTCAATTCATATAATTTGATGGTGTTTAATTTTGTATACATTTCTTTACATAACAACCAACTTCGAATTGCAAAATTGCAGATCTTGAACGATCTGGATTTAGTTTTAAACGAGTTTGTATCAGATAAATCATGGTCGGTTCACACATTTTGTACTCTATATAAAACGTTTGTTATGTGATATAAAAATCATATAATACAGATGATGAAATTCGATTTTGAAAACGAAACGATTTCGAAGAAAGTTGCGATTTGCTTCATATATCCGAGTTTTTAAAATATTGTTATAACTCTTGATAACTTATGTACAAATCTTTTATTTTAATTGTAAAATTTAACACTAAAGTCAGACTAATTTTATAGCAATGATTGTTAAAGTCGTTACCATTCAATATTTAAGTTTAGTTTAAGTACGCCCATTGTTAAACAAAGTTTAAAGAACAAAAAACAATTATGTCGAGTTAAATATTTACTTTAAAATTATTTTATAATCCTTAACACACTCATTAAATTCTTTTAAATTTCGAAGACGTTCCTCTTTAGTGAGAAACATTCGCTCTGCTCCATTTTCCGTACGACCTATAGCTCGGACGCGCAATTCCAAAGCTTTCATATGAGCCGTTAATATGATTAGATAGGCCGGTGGGTAAGAATCATTTGCACAATTTTGTAGTGCTTGTACAATAAGACCAAACAGTTGATATGTCATAACAATAATATACACCAAAGTATTATCAAGCCAATTTACACCAAACCAGGCTGGATACAATAAACAACGTTTGTCCGCCAATATTACTTTCAATATACTCAAACATATTCCTACCATATAAAGGCGTATAAATATCAGAAAAGATGTTTGTGACATGCTGATGGCGGTTCTTAGAACATTTTGTTCTTCAGCATTCTTAGATCTTTTATCAAGTTTTCCCAGGATGGTATTTATTTTTTCCAATTCATCGCGCACCAAATAAACATTAACGAATTTTAAATTTGCTAATGTGTCCGTAATAGTAATGGTTAAATTTTCACATAATTGTTGAGTATTTTTAGCAAAAAATACATTTACAATCAAAGTCAAAGGAAATAGAAATGTGACTAGAGAATTAATAGCTACAGCATAAATGCGATAAAGACGAAGATTATTAGGCTTAAAAGATTTAATACCCATCCAATGCCATACTTTCCAGTGGTAGTAAAATGCCAAGTTGGTATCAGGATTATTGAATGCTAACTTCATAGTTTTGCAAGAGTCAACCAGTTCTGCTAAAAATGCAAACAGTTTTAATTTCAGTTTCTGAGACTTCTAGCATATGCTTTATTTTTATTAATTTTAAGTTTTGCGTAATGATGGAAAAAGGTAGTTTTACTTGTACGTATTTGCAAACAATTGATTTAATTGTAAAACTTTTTTAATTTGTCTTAAGCGATTGAAAGTTTTAAGCAAACAACTTATTGTAAGTTAATATAATTGTTTTCGTAACAAAAATTAGCAAAGTTTTCAAGCATTTTCATAGGCTTGAACAACTGGAGGGTAGCTGTCCTCTTCAAATTAAAGAAGGTATACGAGGTCACCCCATTGCATCTAAAACCCATGATGGATGGACACTTTAAGGTAGCGGCACAGATTCCAACAAGATTTCTTCATTCAATATACATACATTTGGCTTCGAAAAGCGTTATGATGAGGTGAAGAAATATTTTGCCCATGACGAGAAAAAAATTTCGTCGCCCGAAAATAATGGAGCTATACAAATATTCCGCACTTAAAAAAACAACAATTCGCCGTGGGCTTACTTTGAAAATATGAAGTAATGAGGTCGTATTCCATCGACTAAAGTGTTCAGAAAAAGTTTAAAAAAGATTTAAAGCTACAACAAACAATGCAAACTCAAATTGATGAATTCATATACAAAGGTTATGCGCGATAGGTATTTGATTCTGAAATATTAGCTTACATTGGATTCTGAACTGTTTGTCGCACATGGTATCTGCTAATATGCGTGACTTTAAGTCTAAATATAACCTGGTTTATTTAGTTCTCCTTGTTTTGGACGCAGCAACAAAGACAAAATAAATCTCTAAATGACTTTTTCATTTGTGGCCCCGATCTGCTTACGTTACTCTTTTTCATCGCATCGACAGCAAAGACGAAAATTTGACGCTCACGGTTTTTGTGGTTCGAAAATATTGGTAATCAAATGCCACCATGTGTGTATGTAATGAAAGTGATCTTTTTTTGTAAACTGCGTACTCTGTATCGTTCATTTCGTCAGAATTAATATTGTGACGAATTTTAAAATTTGTATTCGCGAGCTGTTAAAGCAATAAAATACTACTATTTTGACGATTTCGTGAAGACGATTTACTCTACTGCTAGGATGTATATAAGAAACTGGGTCACCAATTCCGAGCTTGTATGAAGGTGCCTATATCTAATGACGGCTCAGATACTCAGACTTCCCTTAAAGCACGAAGGGATTTTTTTCACACATATATTGTTTCTACTAAAAGAAAAGTCTTCAAACCCTGTCGATTTTTGATCCTTTAGGATTTGTTTCAGACAAAATAGGACGTTGAATTATAAAAATATGTGGACTAAATGCACAGATCTAAGTGGGACCAATCATGATCAACATCGAATATTTTTCAAATTGGAAAACGACTCCATATGGCGCTCTCGAATTTGGGAAAGTAATATTTTGCTTTTACATATAGTTTAATATTACAAATTAGCTACAAATATTTTTTTTATAAAAATTCTAGAATACCAAAAACTGCTTTTGCTGCTGATTTTGTTTTTCTACTTAAAGCAAATCATAGCTGGTGTTGGTTTTATGTTTACAGCTACGTTTAGAGTTGGCAAACAACCAATCCAACGTAGTAAGGCAAGTAAGAAAAATAAACAATTCGTTTGTTGTTGGGGCTTTTTTGTTAAAACTGAAGTTTTTCTTTGAAGTTCTTTGGATTTCTCATTTTTAAAAAGTTCGGTAAAGGTTTCCTGATGATCTTAAGCATTCAGCGAAATATGTACATTTTGTTGCATTTTTATAATAAAATGAGTTGGGATCGAATTTGCTAGAAACAAATTTTAAATGCTGTGGTTCCAATCATGTGAACAGATTTTTTTTTTTTTGAAAATGACCTTTAAAATACAGTTTCAATCTCGAAAAATTGCTCTTTCTGAGGGTAGTCAAATTTTATTTGTCAACAAAAAATTCAAAAAAGTATGGCCTACAAAAACTATAAATTTAAGTGGTTCTAATCAGCTGATCGAGGTTGTAGACATCTACCTGAATATTTCTTTAGTTATCATTAAAAATCAATATTTTTGATCACTATTATTATCCAAATTTATTTCCAACGTAGGGTTTATGTTGTCATGCTTATTATTAATTTGTTTTGCTTATAATTATAAAAGTTCGATTGTACATATTATATATCAATAATATTGCATACATATATTATTATGATTAAGCGCTTCTGGTTTGGAAAAGCAGCTACATATACACGTTAAAAAATCTCAAACTTAAAAATTCATGTTAAACTTTATTAAGGATTAATAATAGAGGTTAGAAATAAAAAACATATAACTTTTCTCGCGATAATAAATAGTAAGAAAGATCATTTAAAAGGCAAAAAACTGATTGCAATTAAAAACTTGCAAGTTATATAATGTTTTACTTATTACAACGTTATTTTTACATAAGTTGAAATATTGACAAAATCGTATTTTTTTCAACTTTTCGAAAGCAAACTTATGAAGAAAATTTGTATTTACCAAAAATCGAATTAAAATAATAAGAGAGATAATATGCATATGATATTATGATGTTTGTTTGTTATCAGATTGGTTTTTACAAACTTTACTATGACCATCCTTCCAGTGGCGTGCTTGACATATTTCAGAACAATAAGCAGCACGAAAACAGCATAAATATATTGCTTCTTCGAGACACCAATAACACTAAAATAAAAATTTAATGGGGTTCTTAATTTGTTTAATAGTAAGTTACATTTTTAAAAAGGTAATTTTAAAAGAGAAATTTGGATTTTTTTTTACATATAAAGGCTGGCTTCCTGAACGTACGTTTATAATGCACCAACACGGTAATAACGTATTGATACATTGTGTTGTTACTTTTATAATAGTTGTGTTCATTTACTTTACTAGTAAAAATTAGCAACCAGAGAGTAACAACAAATTTTCCAAAATTACTCTCAAAAATGTGAAAAAGTAAATGAACACTTTACTAGCTAAAATTTGCAAGTTAAAGTAGTGTTGTAATGTATAGGTATATATGAGTACTCAATAACTACCCCTATATTTTTTGGTCAAATTATACATATATGTATATTATTATAAAAATGATGTGATTCTGGTCATTTATATTCAGCATTGTCGTGCCTGGCGTTTTTCGAGTACAGCTTGTAATAGAATAATGAACAGTTTTGCAATTATATTTAATATAGTACTAGACGCAGTCGAAATACGCTAATCACGATAAAAGTGATTAGCTACTTTTGAATAAAATGAATGAATAAAATATCTATTTTTAATTAGTTTATTTTATTTTCATAAAATGGTGGTTTTAATGCGTGTTAGAATAAGCATGCGATAATAGATATTATTATTTTGACACCTTATTGCGTTGTTATTATAATAATTATATAATATTAAGTATTTTGTAATGTGATTTTATGAAGAACTATTTATGTAAATAAACACTAATAAGAAACTAAAGCGCAAACAAATGTGAGTTGAAAAGGAGAATTTTTGTTCGTTGTTGTCTAACGTTAATGCTCCGCCTTTGCAATCGTTTCCAATCTATAATAATAATAATAAACAGCCGGCGAAAAATGGGTTAAATATATTTTTTAAAGGAAACAAAATTAAGCAATTTTCATTTTCATTGCAATAAAAAGCTTTATCCAAAATAAAATATCAAAAGCAGTAGAAAAGTACATAATTTAATAAATTATGTGTTAATTTACATTTATTTGCAAATATATATTTGAACTAATTAAATTATTAACCTGCTTAGGGTAAATTACCAAGTAGCTACGTACTCATTATATTTACATCACTAAAAATTACAACTGGGTTGTGAAAATTAAAGAAAAAAACATTTCAGAGGCAGTTAAAACCACAGGTTTAGACATCTTATGTTGCTTCTGTTGTTCCTAAGTTACACAAAAATAAATGTATCTTTTTAATACTTTTTATCGTTTTAAAAGTCTACATTTACTTACAATTGCTTAAATTTTCCAAAATATTTTTATTTTCAACTTAATTTAGAAATATTGTTTTGTAAACACAAATGCAAAACAGCTGTTTGAATAATTATTGCAAGTAAAAATTTTACTTGTAAAAACTTGCAAGAATTTTTCTGTCTCTCATTTTTTTACGCTCTTTCGACGCTCTCTCGTTTTAAATTTTTTGGGTTAATGAACGCTTTCTAGTAACGCTGGATTTACAAATGCAAGTAGTGGCATGCAATTGTTGTGTACGTATTGTCTACGAAAAATTCTTTGAAATAGTCGAATCTCATGCCATTCGTTTTTGTGTTTACACATGCAAGTGTAAGTTCATTTTTAAAATGTAGTCGAAGCGTAAACTTCAGAACATTTTTTTACTTTTTAAATTAAAAAAAATTTTACCAGGAAATGAGAAAGAACAATTTGGGAGGACAATGTCAAAGGTTTAAATAATAAGTTGAATAATCTGTTGGCTCAATTTTTATTCCATTTTAACTTTTTGTTTTCTTTTTAAAATAGAGTTACCGAGTTCACCATATAGGCATATTTTTGGGGAAACGATTTACATTTATTATTAATAGTAATATTTTATTATTATTACTAATATTATTGCTCTTTAATTAACAAACTTGAATTTTTTTATGCGCAATTTAAGAAATAAATCATAGCAATGCATTTAAAAAGGTAGAACTTTAATTACAATTTAACCGCAATCCAGTAAATTTACATTTAATATTGAACAGGGTAACTTTGTCTATCATTTTGACATTTAGTGGCATGCAAATGCCAAATTTTCACTCGCATGCAATTTTAGCTGCCACTGGAGCTGCCATTGCGAAAAATGTAAATGTGTTAGTGAAAATGTGTGAGTGTATTGAGTTTTTCGAACTCCTAGTGGCATGTGTAAACGCTAAGTAACAATTGTTACAAATTTGTACAAATTTTTAGTAAATGAACCACCTAATATTCCCGTGTTTGCTTGGCATCAATATTTTTATATATGCGTAGTTTGCTTTTTGACAACTGAAACTATTATTTGGTCGCAAACTACATGTCAAACTTGTAAGGGTTGCATTTAAGATTATAGTGCACTGTTTTACTACAAAGTCTGCCCAACTGTAACTGTTTCTTACCCATTGTTTACGCTTTAATATTTTACGTTCCAACTCTTGTTTTTTAAGCGTTTCTTTAAGCTTTTGCTTTTGGGCTTCCAGTTTTTCATTTTTTTGTTTATACTCATTTATAAGTTTGTGGGCACACTCCAGTTCTTTTAACTGAAATTAAAACATAGGGCTATAAAATTTTATTTAACAACACATATCTTAAATTAATCACCATTTTAAGACGATCATCGCTGCCAATAGGTTTATTTGTTTTACGTGTAGGTCTTTTGATAGTATTGTTGTTGTTTTCTTCAATAGTTTTATTATTTAAATTGTTCATTTTTAAACGCTTTAACGATACTGAAACTTCCGTGCACAATGAGGTCAGACTGCTCGATAGAACATTATACTCGTCGCTATTTCTTCCTTGCGATAAATTCAAGTTAGTTTGTTGCAGATTGTTGGAGTCTCCAGTAGATCTATTCATAGTTGAAGAATTTTTACGCTTTCGTTTGCTCTTTGTCACGGCATTATCCATTGTTGATGTACCTAATACAGTGCGTATTATTTCTTCCGTTTGCTGAGGATTTGCACGAAAGCTAAATACACTCGGCGGATAAGTTGATAGCATTTGATGGTAACGTAACTCTTCCATTGCTTTTTTTATCGCTGGGCTATTTCCTAATTTGAGTGATTTGGTATCTGCATCGATGGGTTTAATGAAACGTACATCAATCAGTGCTCGTGAATGATTGCCACCAAAAAAACGTACATCAAATTTGTTATTGGGTAAGACTCGAATAACTTTAGCGGGCCAATATGGAAAGCCACTGTGCTTTGCATAAACCAGCTCATGGCGTTGTACACAGGGCTTGGCAAACCAAACTGCCGATTGTTTCTCATGGGAATAGCGAAAACAGTCCGGACAACGTCGAATTTCCGAAAGATCGTGTGTTATATCTCGTAAGAACCATTTGGTAGATTCCACTTCCGTACTGTAGGCTAATAATAGTTATATAGAAGACATAAAAATAATTAACACTATGGAACAAATTGTTCCAACAATTTATGAACTTACGCCCAAAAAACACACCAATGCTGTGCTGAATATCCAATAAATCCACCAAAAATTCCATGAGAAATGTATATTCCTTTCTTTCGAGTTTTTCTGTCACATCACTTGCACCTTTGATCTTTGAATGCAATAGTAATCGTGATACAATATTAATTTCGTTAGCACTTGCACGATTAGCATCCATATATGTACGTATATCGTGTGTTAACCACTCTCGATTATACGTAAAGGTAAAGTTAACTAAATGACACAATTCATCTGGCTGTAAATTGGCGGGATTGCGTAAATCGGCACGTTTGAGAAGACGACAACTGGTACATAATTCCAAATCAGGTTCATCCTCATCACTGGGTGATATTTCACTTTTGTAAGATATATTAGAGGCTGTAGTATTTGGCCTTTTACGATTTGGTGGCCGTATTTCTCCTAAGCACACCACTTCGACTTTGGCCTTACTTTCAAGATCATCAAGCAAGGGTTTTCCTTCGGTATGCGTCGAAGGGGAGTGGTTTTCCTTAGGCATTTGATCTATTATGATAGGCTGAATTTGTGCGGCCCAACTAGAAGTGGAATTCTGATCTAGCTGGATAAGGGACGAATTAGCTCTAACATCACTCTCATAATCCAGAGCAGTGGAGCACCGTACGCTAGCATCATCTGTTTCAGATTCTGTGTCTGAACTAAATGCAGGCAAACGATTTTTTTGTATTCGAGAGGAAGGTACTGCATAGTTGGGACGTTCTGGATTCTTACGATAACATAAGCGATGAAATGAGCGCCAACATTGACGACATTCCTCCAACATGCCTGGTAAGTGGCATTCGTAGCAATATAAATCGTGAGAAGAAACTTCTTTGATCTCTGGAAGTGTGGGTAAACGCAAACGTTTGAGTTCTGGCACAGCCGATCTTGGGGAACGTGGTGAAGAGACTGACGCCGACACTGGCATAAGCAAGCCATCACGTACAGCATTGGCCACAGATTCCTTGGCGGCAGCTTAAAAATTTGTAAAACTAATAAAAAAGAAACAATTAATTATACATTTACTTACTTATAGAATAATTGCCTCTTTTTATTAAAACATCTACTAAATTGTCGAATGAACACGATTCCTCTTTTCCTCCAATATTACCGTTTTCCTCATGGTTGCTCGTAGGGCTGCAAAGAATTTTTAGAAAATAACGCAAACACTCTGGTTGAGCTTTGCGTATAACTTGTGACATTGTTTGGCTTTATTTAATTAGTGTTTTACATGCAAACTATAAAGTAGTTTAAAATTATTTTTAACTTAATTGAACCGCAAAAAATAACTGTTTATTAAATTGTATTCAAGAAATAATAAAAATTGTTTTCGTTTCCAGTAACAAGAAATCACAATTAGATTATTAAATAACATGCCTGTTCTATGATAACAGCTGAGTTCTATTTGTGGTACCAAACGCTTCCCAAGCGCCAACAACTCTAGTAATTCACCATAGAATAAATTTCTTGCTCGTACCATTTTACATTACATAAATTGGCTGACAGACATTATATGAATGCTCTTTGGATCTTGCTAAAACTTTGACATTTGTACGGACCAATGGCGTTTTTTTGCCTTACTGATGAAAAGTACTACGTGTAATTGAGTAACACATTTTAATTTCTAGAACATTTAACGATTTTTATGGTGAAAATATAACAAGATATTTATGTTTTACTACAATTCCTTAGCACTGTGTGTAAATTTAACGCTTGCCTAAAATTTTGGGTCAAATATGTAACATGTTTTAAATTATTTTGTGCAGCAAAATGTTGTTTATTTACAATTTCACGTATTTTTATAAACGGACTTTTCATAATGTAAAATGTATGCAAAATCATTTCGGAATTGAAAACGCCATAAGATGACAGTAACGTTTGTTAAATCATAAAAACAACAAGATGAAACATGTCTAGTTTAGACAGGCATGTACGCCACACTCTGCTTCTTTGGCCCCTCTCCTACAAATTTCATTTGCGCTATTCAGTGTTCATAAAGCTGCACACACACTTATGCGTCAACATGTTACGTATCCCACCCAGCATTAAATTGAAATGTCACTGACCAGCATTCGCACGGACACATCCTCGATTGAGCTCCACCCTTAAATTGAGTAGGATATCAGCAATATAATGGAAATAATTTTTTTTTACGAAAACTAACTCAAGCAACCAAATAAATCAATGTAGAAGGAGATATAGAAGTAGCCTCCCCAGTGTTTTCCACTTTACCGGAAACGCATTTAAAATACTATGAATTTACAAAGGCGAATTAAAATAGTTAAACTCAGGAGCACAGATGAATACTTTTTTAAACTGATGGGATGTCAAATTCAATAAAAAAAATGAGTTGCCATTTCCAGTAAATTTTTTATATAGGGAGTTTGATATCCGCAGAGAAGCCGGAAATACTTTGAATTCGCCCGTGAGTGTTCTTCTTATCAATTTGTTTTGCTCACCAGCTTAACAGATGATTTTTTAAAACTGATTGGACCAATGCAAATTGATAACAGATAGACTCTCTGGGAACTAATCATTATGTATGGAATTTGACATCCAGTGAAAGATGTCATCAGCAGCTCGGCGAGTTTAACAGTTTTAATATTTATTGGGCGTTTCTACACCGCTTTTTCTTTTTGGTGAAAACCTGGTCCCATTAATTATTTTGTTTGTGCTTTAGTTGCTCTTCGCTAATTTCTTCAATACATTTTCACAAAGTAAAACATTTTGTTCGTTTATAAAGGTCGTTTCGATTAAATTTATTGCTGCTTGTTTCTCTATTTATTTGTTTGTATTAAATTCCAGCTACAAAATTAAATTTAATTTGTGTTCTTTAAAGATGTAAATTTAAAGAAAAATATTTTTTGTTTGTAACCAATTAATACTTGTGATATATAAAAAAGTATTGTAAACACGGAAGCGGTAGCGAGAAAAATTATAAATGTATGTATGTTATTTGACATGCCGCTTGTCAATTGAAAAAATAGAGATCAATATAAAATTGGGCAAATAGTTTTAAAGTAAATTTAAATTATTTCCGTTGAAATTCACACAAAAATTAATTAATACTTTGCATTTCTTAAAGAAAAATTCATAATTTTTCAGTAATAAAGAAAAAATATTTATAAAAATCACAATAGCTAATATAAAGCTCACTTAAAAGCATTAGTTGTAAAAAAACACGCTGAGCGACAAAGTTAAAAAGTCATACAAAAAAGTTTGTGAAGCAAGGATTTATAATTTCTCATATTTGAATGTAAAAAATAGGGGATCACAATTCGTTTGGTGATTTATCCTGCAAGTGTGGTAACCTGACATTTGTTAATTACATCGCCATAATATAAAAAAAGAACGTGGGATAATCTGTTCGTTGTTTATTCCACCATTTGTTAATAAAAAAATCTTTTGAAAATACCAAGTAAACATACGAAAAACGATCAATTTTGGATCAAATAAAAGTTCATAAATCGTTTGTACAATAGCTTGAAATATTATGGAGAATAAACAAAAAAATGTAAACATTAAGGGATATAATTTACTGAACACAAGAACATCTGCTGCTAATACGACTAATTTGCAAAATTCATATGTAATTCCGACAACTTTTACCTCAATGCCTCCAGTTACTTTACCGCCGCCTACAACTATGACCAAAGATTCAACCGGCATAAATCAGTATCAGTCACATCAATATCGTAGCACAAGACAACGTACCAACAATACGGCATCAAAACAAAATGCCAATTACAATATAAGTACTGCAATCGAAGCAACAGCAACACATTTACAATTAACGCAAGTGCAATCGACGGCAGTTCCAAGAAATGAAAACAACGTTACGAATAATGATACATTGATAAGTGCTAAAGCAGCTGCATGTATAGCTTCACCTATGGAACAGATGGCAGCCGTACATGCAAAGGCTACTTTGAGTCGTAACAAAAACGAAGGTAAGAAAATTCTTGTTTATACCAAGACATTAGTCAGACTAACGGGCACTTGCTGTTTTTAAAACTAAAACTATTCTCTACCTATATGAGGTAATTGTGTCCTCTATTTGACATTCTTCAATTTAGTTTACACTTTCTTATTTCAATAATAAATTGTCGTCTATCACTATTCCGTTTTCAAAAATTTTCGAGGAAGAGTTTTTTTTAAAGACCTGCTTTCCTCACTAAATTTAGATGGCCAACTTTAACTGTAACAACCTGAAAATTAAAAATATATAAATTATGGTCTAGCTACCAGGGGTTTTAGTATATATTTTATAATTTTTTTTTAAAGTATATTATAAATAAATTAATTTTTATAAATATGTATTCAATAATATATGTACATATGTACCTATAATAATTAAGTAAAGATTAAGCTTATGCATTACAAATTTAAGATAATAAATAAATACGATTAAGTGGTAATCTGTAGGTATGGTATGTTAAGTGCTTATACCTAACAATTTTAATGTTATAACTAATACATATGTGCTTTTCATTTTTTATATAAACAGTTAATAATATCAATATTAATGGGCTAATTCATGTAAGGTTTAAAGTAGGGACGTATTGATACCCCTTTTACCGATATTCAAACAAAAATATCTGCGATACAAGTACCGATATGCCAGTGAATTAAACCTTAAGGTAGCTGAAATAAAATGTATAATGCATTCCCAGTTTAAAGTACACAAGACTTAACAAACCCTTTTAGGTTATTGAACCTCTAATAAGAAAACGTATTCATAACCAGTTTTATCAAATGTATACTGGCTACACCATCATGTTTGTAACCTAATGTTGTACAAATATGGTTTAACGCTCTTTCGAGTAGAGTGATTTTTAAATATGTGCGTGAAGACAAATATTAAAATGTTTAACCTTAGATATAAAACAGCCCTATTTACAGAACTCGGTTCACATGCTAACATAACTCTATTAGATATATTATTACTTAGTGTATGCCTTTAAATTAGAATAGAGGTCACATATTTGACGAAATGGACCAGGCAAAATATACTAGCTTGCCTATATCCCACTATTTCCAAACGTAAATTAGTAATGAAAAAACTTCTATATACATAGATTTGAATATATTAAAAAAAAATTGTTTTCCAGAAGGATATGTGTCCTTGTTAAAAAAAAACACAAGGCAAAGTGTGCGCACAATAATGAATATAAATTGTAGACAAGGTAGTCCTTCATTGTTATCCATAGTCATAAGATTTAATAGATCAAGTTGAAACAAGTTTTTGGGAATTTTCCAAATCTTAAAAATGAGGGATGAGCCGCCTGTTTTACATTGAAACAAGGTAACGTGGGCGGATAAAAATGAATAGCATTTGTGGACAAGGTAGTCCTTTAATATTGTCTATATACAGAATCTTTAACAAAGCGAGTTAAAACAGGTGTTCGTGAACTCTCCAAATTTTAAAATTTAAAGTTGTATGTGGGCTGAGTCTGTTTTCCATGGGAACGTGGTAACGAGGGCGAACAAAAATTAATTGGAGTTGTGGCAAGGTGGTGCGTCATTATTATCCATAGTCAGAACCTTTTACGGAGCGAGTTTTTAGGAGTTTTTGGGAACTTTTAAATTTTTAGAATTCTATTTGACAGGTATAGAACAAAGGTATAGAATTCTATTTTAAAGGTATACACGTTTTATATATTATGCGTTATTCTTCATGTTGTTAGCACACTAACAGAGCTTTGTTAATATATATAGTTTATGTCTACGGTTATAAATTTATCTTCACTTACATTTATTATAAATTAAAATAAATTAAGAGCTTAATTTAATGTGAAAACATATTTGTATATAATTTCTATTTCTAAGTTTAACATTTTTTATCTCTTGCAGAAGCCATAAACGATTTGAGAACGCGCATTCCTGAAATAGAAAACATATTCGATATACACAGTCGAATTGGTAATGGTACTTTTAGTACGGTACTGTTAGGCACATTAAAAAAACAACGTGACTTATCTGAAAATCTAAAAAGAAAATTTGCTATTAAACATCATATACCAACTAGTCATCCAGATAGAATAATGAAAGAACTGCAATGTATGGCGAAAATCGGGTAAGTGTTTATTATCGTTAAGTATAAAATGTTTCTTTGAAGAAACAGAATTGCGTAAGTGTTGAAGTACGATTTTTTTCACAAATTAAGAGTGTGTGTGTGTTCATATCACATACGAAAATGTGTATCTTTAAATAAATTACTGTGTAAACATGTATTTTATATGTGTGCATATTGTGATCATTATTTTAAGACATTTATGGCAGACTATAACGCCTGTGACGTATGTTTTTTTTTTAATGTGCACACAGTTATTGACCTTACACAGGCGCGAACAAGCGGAATATTAGATATTTAGCACTGCTGCTAATCCAATTAAAGCATATTTATTATATTGTTACTTACAATTTTATTAGCGTTTCTGAAAATATTACATTGTTTGTGTTTGTTTTATTTTTTAGTTATTTAAGTTTATTGGATTTTATTTTATTTAAAATAAAATCTGAAATATGTTTTCTTGAACATTTGTTATACATTTGCAATCAGGGGTTTTCCAAAAGTTATTAATGCTTAGAACTTTTGATTCTTGATTTGATATTCTGACAGGGTGTTTTGGTGTAGATTTTTAAAACAAATTTCCGCCATTCCTTGTAAAGCAGGAATATTTAGTAGGTATTTCTCTAATAATTACATGGCCCGGAAACCATTCTTTTTTAATTTTATTTCTGCATTATATTAATATATCTACTGTGTTTACAGCTTGCCATTTGGTGTTAGTTGGGTTTGTGATAGTTGTTAGAACTGCGAAGCTGCCGGAAGAAATGATATTTTTATATTTATTGGCTATGTTTATTATTTAGCTGATTCCATCGGCTTCTGTTGTAAAAGGATGATTTGGTGACGACGTGTATGAGGCACACTCAAAGTTTATTGTCGAGAAAATGTCGAGAATTTTTCTAAGATACAAACATTTTTTATATCTAAAACTTTACGGATTATATTAAGTTTTCTTTCTCCTGTAAAGTAACAAAAAAATAGAGTTATGCCTTTGTATATTACGCCAGCGATATTTATGATATACATATGTACATACATATGCACATATTGTTTCAAGTCAGATAATGAACTCAGAATTTTATTTATTTTAAAAATTACATGCACAAACATTTTTTTTAATTGTGGCAATTACATGCATACATACATCCCATACATACATACTTGCATACACACATGTTTACATAGTACGTAAATGTAACGGTAAAATATTGATAGTTTATTTGTTATTGCTGAACATTAATACACACGACATAAACATTTATTTATATTTGTTCTAAATCTGCTCCTTCGTTAAAAAAAAGGTATTTGTAGAAAAAGCCACCCCTAATATCGGAAATATTTTGCAACTACATATTTATTCCATAATTTACATTTTTAGCAATCAATATTAAACGTGAACTTTTTTTTACTGCCGCCTTTCATCTTTCTTAGTTATTTCTTGTCTGCTTTTGCTAACAAAAATTTGTATGTGTTTATTTACGTGTGTAAAATATAAAAATAAACACTTGTACATAATTTGCACGTCATGCCAAATGAAATGTTATCGACGTCATTAGTGGTTGGGCTTTTGCGTCATTAGACATTGTAAACGATTTATTCAGTAAGAATAAACCAATCACATGATGATAATTGTTTAAATGATTACATACATTTTTCATCTGACTCTTTAGTTATGGTCAGACGAAACAAATATTTGGCGAATTAAGTTTGACCACTATATACCTAGATACATATGTATAATGTATGTTTTTTTGTTTATTAACAAACCCTTTATTTAATTATTCAATCTTATTTTATCCTGCTTGTAGCAAAAATAATGGTTACACTTAATTTCTCAAATATTTTTCCAGTCAGACCATGCCTTTATTTTTATGTGGCTTTTTATATTTATTTATGGGCATGTTTTATTACATACATACATATTTTTACCGAAACATATATATATATATATATATATATATATATATATATATACAAAGATACATACATATATGGAAATTATGGAGAATATGGAGAAACTGACAGCTATCAATACAAAACGATATTGTAGCGGTCTATAAAGACTTATTTGAAATATCCGCACAACAACATAAATGTGAAAATAATGTCAAGTTCCTATCCAGATATGTATTTCGGCCGAAAAAGAACTGGGATCAAACTGAGGACCAAGTTCTTCATATGTACAATGCCATCCCATTTCAGGGAACTTGCTAGTATTTTAGTTTACCGTAAGATTTAGGTAAATATGAAATCTCTATTTAAATGAAATCTTTTGCTAAAAAAAAACAAACAACATTAATAGCTTTCTGACATTAACAATTTACACATTTGGGAGGGTATAAATATCAGGCCTAAGAGGCATCACTCCTGTTCAGTTGTTAAACCGTAGGATAGTTAAGTGGAAATTTTTATCATCATAGCGCTGCCTGCGATGAGAATTGGTCCTAATACGTTATAGCACCCCAGGCCATAACTCCATCCTCTCTGCTGTAATGGCGATTTCAGAATAGTTCCACCGTAATTAGACTTGTGAAAATAATAATTCTAGCTATCTGGGCCGTCCAAATTAGATTTGTTTTTGTCACTAAATACCACAGTTCGCTAATTATTAACATTACCTCTTACTTGAATGTTCCATGTCATATGCTCTCTCTAGCAAATTGTAATCGATTTATTTTTTGCGTACATTATTAAGCGGTTGTTTATTCTCCAGTTTTTTTTTTTTTAATTCGAGGTATTCTCAGCTTGCAATGGTTCTTTTCAGCGTGGAGATACTTGCCTGGATACCAGCTTGAAAGCTGATTTTTGGTGTTGAAATAACAGAGTTTGACGCCTCAATATTTCTCTTTTCGGTTGGAGTTTGACCGGTCGGAATTCTTCTTTGTAATTTATTCCACAGTTATCATTATCTTTTATGTATGCGAGCCCAGTTTTGTGACTTCGCCCAATGGTTCGGTAAGAATTTTCTTAGTGCAATAAACATCGATGCTCTCTCCGATGGTAGTAAAGTTTTAGCTGTCGACAGAAAATTCAAAAAGATGTAACCTACTTAAAATAGAAATTTCAATGGTTCTAATCATCTGATCGAGATTGTATGTATATTTTTCTAGACTTAATTTATTTCCTGATGATGCTACAATTAAATAAAATTCTTTAAAAGACTGAATTTTATTTAAGACCCAGACCTTAAATTTGAATTAATTAAAAATATATTTTTTATTGATTTTTCTTCTAATAATCACAATAATTAATAAGTATTTTCACTTCTCTCTTTTAGTGGCACCGACAATGTTGTGGGCATTAATTGCTGCATGCGCTGCAATGAATCTGTCGCTTTTATTATGCCTTATTTGGCACACGATCGTTTTCATGACTTTTATTGTAAAATGGATGTGGCCGAAGTGCAGTTCTACATGAAAAATCTCTTAATAGCTTTACGCCATGTCCATCGTTTCAATGTAATACATCGCGATGTTAAGCCTAGTAATTTTTTATACAATCGCCGCAAAAGGCAATTTCTATTAGTTGATTTTGGTCTGGCCCAACAGGTGACCACATCTCATATTAATTTAACGAACAACAATAACAACTTAACGGGAAAGGTGGAAAGTCTTACCGCAACATCTACGAAAGCTAGCGTCAGCGGTGGCGAAGGCAAAAGGTCTCGAGAACATGATGATATAAATGCAAAAAAACCTTTGGAAGGTGGAGTTACTGCAAAGGGTGCTGGCGAACTAATTGGTGGTAAAGCAAAACGTTTACGCTGCACAGCGCCAACACCAGAGCAACTAAAGCCACCGGCCGTGTCAACAGGTACAATTACACGTGCAGCAAATGCTGCTAATACTGTTACATTATCACATCATACACCTTTTAAAATGCCTTTAAAACAAATTAATGAGATTCCTAATACTCCCCCAATAGGATCAAAAGGAGTTGCAACCAGTGGTGGTAGTAATACAAGTACATATGAACGTAAAGCTGCTGGCGGGGCTATTGCTGCACATACCATGAGTAGTCGTGTGCACCAAAAACTATGTGTTCAAAGTGGTGCTGAAAGTTTGCACCACAACAGCACACATGCTTCGTCCACAGGTGGTGGCAAAAATACACCACCTGTAGATGCCAAGTACAACACAAATCGCAATTCGTTGACCTCAAATAATCCAAAGTGTTTTTGTTATGGGAATCCTCAAGTTTGTAATATTTGTTTAGTAAAGAAAGAAATTCATGCATCTCGTGCTGGTACACCTGGTTATAGACCTCCTGAGGTGTTGCTAAAATATCCAGACCAAACAACATCCGTTGATGTTTGGGCAGCAGGAGTAATTTTTCTCTCCATACTCTCCTCCGTTTATCCCTTCTTTAAAGCACCGAATGATTATGTGGCTCTAGCCGAAATGATTACCATATTTGGTGACAAAACTATTCGTAAAACCGCCTATGTACTAGATCGTTTGGTAACATTATCCCAGAGAACAAAACCTTTGGACTTACGTAAACTGTGTGTACGTTTTAAAAATCGGGCCAAATTCAGTTCTCCCGAACTATTAAAGAAGCATCAACGTCATGATGGTACCTGTGAAGTTTGCAAAAACTGTGATCAATTTTTCTTTAATTGTTTGTGCGTCGAGTCGGCCTTTGAAGCAGAACCTCTAGATGATGATGATATATTTCCGCCCAGTGCCTATGATTTACTCTCTCGTTTGTTGGAGGTTAATCCTCACAAACGTATAACGGCCGACGAGGCTTTACGGCATCCATTTTTCGAATGGCATAATAATAATAATATAACTACCTCAAATTCAACCTCAAGCTCTAAGGCAAATTCAGCATCTGGCCTATTCTCAGCTGTACCTCATAATCCTCGCGCAGTTAATTTGGAAACAGCTGGTGATTCGGTTCAAAAACCCTCCAATTAATTAGCTTAATTGTATTGTTGTACATTCAGGATTGTATTCCATATAAGTTTTGTTTTGCCAAAGCATAAATTGAATTTATTATATTTTCATTTGGGATTTTGTTATTAGTTTTTTAATATTGCCCTGATATAATTGTAAATCCTACGTTTATTTATTTTACTCGTACATCTTTAAAATGAAACAATTTTTTTTTTGTAACAAATATCGATTTAAATAATTTTGTTTGTTGAAAACAAAATATATCTATCGCCTGTTGAATATAAATCTTATGTAAATATATTTTTAGACACTTTATATTGTATACACATTGATTAAGAAAAATATAATGTTTATATTAAAAATAATAATTTTAGAGTTCTTAATCTATTTGTTTAAAGAAATGGATATGCATATATAGGTAGGTAGTATTGTAAAATACGATTGCGTTTAAACTTCGTAACTCGACGGATGTTTTATTCGAATGGATTATTTTATTTAGATCTGCGGTGAAATCGTTACATTCGTGATCAACAATCTACCGAAAAAAAGTTACGTGTTGTTTTTACAAAAATTTCGAGCACTGTTCAATTTAATCGAACTAATCTTTGTTGACGGTTGGCAATTTGCGCGTTGGTTCATTTTTCATTTTTTGTAT
This sequence comes from Phania funesta, assembly GCA_963932375.1. Classification (NCBI taxonomy): domain Eukaryota; kingdom Metazoa; phylum Arthropoda; class Insecta; order Diptera; family Tachinidae; genus Phania; species Phania funesta. Next base: position 10,872,739 of record OZ010655.1, on the reverse strand, counting down.
TACTTTATAAGGATTACTGCGGTTCAACGCCGTGTTTGATTCTTGTCGCCCTTACAATTCTAATAAGCAGATTTAAGTTTTCCAACACTGTTTCTATAATCTTTATTTAAATTACAATCTACATACCTACATTAAAATATGAAATTGTGGGCAATATTAAAATCAAATCTTTCTGTTTTACAATAAAAGTTTGAATTTTAATAAGTAAAAAACTACATTCAATGAAGAATTCTATGCTTCCATTTTTTGCACTTTCGATGGTTTTGGTGCGGTTTCATCAATAATCTCAACGTTTAGGCATTTGCCGGCCTTCGACTCCTCTTTTGAGGGTTGCGTTTCCATGGTACGCTTTTTAGGCTTCTGATAGGAACCACGGCCAGCGGCGCGTTCGGACTCTTCAATGGTATAGGGTTCTGTTTCCAAAGCCTTTAGTCGGCGTTTGTGTACTTTTGTACGAAAATGAGCCTGCATGGCTCCATCATCAATAAAATATTTTGCACAATGTACACAGTAAAATTGTGCAAAACCAGGTTTTTCCAAATCCACCGGCTGATTTATTAATTGGGCTGATTGTGTCCGCAAGTCCTTATCAATTTGATCTAGATCGCGTGTGCGATTGCGTACACGCCAACGTCTCTGTAGATGTGTATCACCATAGTGCATCTTCTTACGCCTTTGTACCATACCCATATTGAAGCTGTTTTAGGAGAATATTTAATTAATGAAATATTATTGCGTTCTTTGTAACACGTGGTTTTGCTGCAGGTTATGGTTAACAACTGCAACTGTGTTGAAATATTGAAAATTACACAAAATGCGTTTTTGATTTTTTAGTTATCAAAAATATTTCGAATACCACACAAATTTTATAATTTCTATTATATATTTAATTTTGGACTGCGTTGTCTTTATTTACAAAATTACAGAATAATGACAAATGCAATAGAAATGATAACTTCCGTACTTTTTAAAACATCCTTGTAAGAAAGCAAGATATATTTGCAGGAATGGAAAATTGTAATTTTTAAAACAGCGAGGCGAATTAAACCAGGTAAACTCACCCCCATATATAATTATTAAAACGAATTAAAACTTATTGTCAAAACACATGCATGGAGACTAACATCGGCAAAGAATCCGGAAATGATTTGAATTCTTTATCAAATGCAAATAGACTACATCCAATAGGTTTATAAAAAGTCATCAGTTGGCTTTTACATGTATAGTCTATCCTGTTCATATCAACTCATCTGTCTTGATAGTGATTTTTTTTAATTATTGAATGTCCAATCCCTTATTAATTTGTTTCACCATTGCCGACACTTTTTATTAAGTTTAACATTCACAAATAAGCTGGAAATACCATGAATTCGCCCGTAAGTCAACTTGCTATCAATTTGCTTTTTAGTTCAATCAATTAAATAGTCATCACCTAATTTGATTCGATTTAGTGACTGCGAACCAATAAAGGCGAAGTAATTAAAAGATAGCCTCATGAGCGCAGGCATTGAATTCGTTCTTCAAAATATTAAAAGAATTCGAATTCCGAACTCATAAACACTAATGATATAATGGAAACACTTTGAAATGATATGCTCCAATCTACTCATTATGAGAATAACGTAAACGTACTTTGGTTAAATATAGTTTAGTTTTGTTGGAGTCGCAACGGCACGTCTTCGTTTTCAAACATAACAAAAATGTCAGAAGAATAGTAATATCAAAATATTTATGTTCATACTTATATATTGGATGTTTTTCTCCATAAAAAATGTTGCACCCGTTTCTGGCACTTTTTTACGGAGTTTCACAGTCGACACTGAGGCGAAAACTCATGATTTCGCTCTGAGTCTACCTGTTATCAATTTGCTTTGCATAACCATTTTTAACCATTCCTTTTTATTAACTTAGGCTTTGACAGTTGAAGACGAAACAACATGTTTTTTGGTGGTACTGTTCATGGTCGCTTCAAGTTCAATCACAGTTGTCCGAATAATAGTTCGCACAACTGAGTCATGCCATTACACAAATAAAATACACAGAGAAAACAAAAAGTATGTATGTGTTTGTGCGCTCCTCTGTAAACACCCGTCATAAGCTATGCTAAAATCATCCATATAATCTCGATGAGAGACAAAAAATTATGCTGAAACTGAACGTGAACATCAATACGATTTTTTTAAACAGAAGATCACGAACCCATTTTCTCTCGATATTTTGAAGTGGCTCCCTCGATGTGCGAACATATTAATGGGTAGTCAAAACGTAGTGTTACCATGCACGACTTTTTGGTACTATTTTTATAACTCTTACCTTAACGCTATTGTGATTGATTATGAATTACTCGAAAGAATAACAAAAAACATATGCTTGTTACTATTTCTTTAGCATGTCATTCATTAATTAAAACTGTTTGTAATATGTTGTTTTAGCGGGAGGTATTCGTTGTGTGCATAGTCATTAAATCAAAATAATAAATAATTTGCAATAATAAGATAAAACATTAGTATAGCGTGTGTTGAAAAACAACATTATCTGTTAAACACAGCCATAAAATTATAAAGTTTAGTGCTAATAAAGTGGCTTTTTCAGAAGTGAGTGTAAGAAAACGCTGTGTATAAATTCCGCGTTATAATTGCAAAAGAAAAAAATGTTGATTTAGGTGTTGCTTAAAATAATTATTTGGCGAAGAAAATTTAACACAAAACAATATTTACATATCAGTGTATCAATGAGCCTATAACTCTGTAAAGTAGGAACTGATGCTTGGCTTAATTACTACAGTAAGTTTTCAATTTTATAATTTTAATGAACGAACAAAAAAAGAAATTGCAACGGCTTAAAACTGGTGAACTTGTCTTATCGTTTATTTTTATTTTATTATTATAATTTCTTATTTAATATGATTAGCTTATCAAACCTTACCAACAACAACAACTATGTTTCATGCAGTATTACTTGTGCACTGTTGCCTTCAGTCTGATTTATCACAAAAAATTGGCAATTAAAAATGCTTTTTGTAAATTATTGTTTATTATTTGTGTTCTATTAGTTATTGTTTTTGCCGCGTATGTAGAAAATATTCTCTTTCATAAAGGGATTTAGATTATGCGTTTCATCTTGTGATGTAACTCTACATGTTAGTTGGTTAAATAGAGAAATGGAAACAAAAATCACGAGCAAAATAAATATTCAATAAAAAATATTTATGTACTTCAGTATCTATTCATGTATGTATTACGTGTTTGCTGCCAGCAACGAATGGCTTTTGTCTGTTTGTTTTACGATTTGCCGAAAAGGAAAAGCATTATTTTTAATTATTTTTTTTTATTTAATTATATATATGTAGGTCAAAATCAAGCCTTTATATTGGCCATATATGATTAATGTACATCTAAAAGTGACTGACATTTTCCGCCCATTCAAGAAAATACTTATGTGTATAGGGTATGTACATACATTTCACGTACACACATATGTACTCGTATGTTTTATGTATTCGCTGCCTGCTCGAAATCCTAAATCGAAAGTTATTTAATATATTTTCTTCTCTGGCATTTATCTTTTCGTTTAACGTATTTCACTCAGTTTGCAATTGTAACAGGTAGTTGTTGTCTAAAGATTTGTTTGCGTTTACTTGGCTTTTGATCTATTTGTAGCAATCTAATATCTGTTGCTTCCATTAATGAGAATACATATAACATCAGGGTTTCCCGTTTATTTTTTTCGAGCCGTATCTCCAATTTAACAAAAAAAAAATGTTTCCCTAATTTTGCCCGAAAATCTACTTACATTATTTTCATCGTATTAAAAAATAGTGATTGTAACAAAAATAATATCACAAAGATCGGGGGGAAAGATGAAGAAGTGAACTTAAAACATATATAACTCATAGGTTTAAAATTAGAGATGGAATTATGAAACATTTTTTACTCCCGATCGTGGACAAAAGATACTCATGCATAAACCTTCTTTGGTTCTCCCTCACGCATGCGCTCGTGAGTGATAAAATTATTTACGAAATGTTATTATTATCACTTGTTTTATATTTATTTGCTGTCAGGGAAAAATGAAAAAGTGCTAAATTGAAAAATATAAAAAAGAAACGTTTAAATTAAATTTTGGTATTTATCCGATAAAAAAAGATTTCGTGAACATATAAGAGATTATAACAAGAAGATATGTAATCCCGGCTCGACACCAGAAACTAACTTCGCCAAACACATGTGAAAAAAGAAATATAATCCAGAGATCTTTATAGAAATGGTAAAGCTACTTCACACACAGCAGAAAACACGACGACTTAACACCCTATTGGATGATTTTTTTGCTATTCGGTTGTGGCATGAAGATACTAACAAAATATGAATATACTAACAAAATTTTATGATCAAAATTCGTGCTATATGAGAAATGCGTTTTCTATCGCAAAATAGTCTTCAGCGACGAAGTATTTTTTGGCTCAACGTAAACGTAGGTACGTCAACAAACAGAATCTCCAAATTTGGTGTGAAGAGCAGACAGTTTGAGAGTTGCAAATGCACCCTGAAAGATGCACCGCACTTTTTAAAGGTACGAACACGGTACCGTGCCAAACCCAATACCGAAACAATAAACAAATTGATATATCCAATAATCACCGACTTCTTCTAACCCCTACAAAAAACACCATAAAAATTAACGTTTCAGACGAAACAGAAAGCCATGAAATAATGAAAACACAGCAACGCAATAGCCAAACTCGCAATCCAGTAACCGCTTAAGATTACCAACCCCTATAAAAACACCCGATCTGCGAGGTTTATCTGTTACCTTTACACAACCATCAGATATCTACTTGATAACCAATAATATATATTCAGCTATAAATGTTATTACACATTACTGAGCAATGATCTTTTAATACACAAGAATGATAGAAATACAAGATTACGCCATCACGTATATAAAATAGAAATTTTCTGCTCATATGGCAGAAATTGCGTCACACAAACTTTATTCCTATTTGCTAATAATTTCAGCTGCCAAACAATATAGTTAGGTAAACATAACAGTGAAACAATTTATTATTATTTTCTTTAAATTGTTTGATAACGAAAATGCAATGTCCTTTGCTTCATCCAAATGTGTTTGCAAATATCCGCTTGCAAGCAATAACTTCGCTCCATTTAATTTCATTAATATTGAAACGCTTCCATTAATGAACTTGATGGCTTACTTAGCCCACTATCGGCCATCAGCTGTCAGACAGCTATGGATTATCGTAACTGAGTGCACTGTCAGAAGTTCTGATTTATACTTCCTTGTGGTGGTGGCTGGTAACAGGTTCCTATCTTTGCAATGTATGGACAACGACATTAGCAATTTTGCTGGTGGTTCTCTTATGAACGGCAAGGCTGGAGCTGAGCTGAACTTGTAGTGTAGTATACGTCTGTGGGAGTACGTGCCCGTTTACCAGGCATAAATATTTGGGTTGCTGCAAGCGTTGGATCATCTGCTGAGAAGTCGGGTAAATGAAAGGTTCTCATTACACTTGCCAATCAGACGCTAATAAAATACATGAGGCAAGTGAACGTGTACTCCAAACTAGTGCTGGAATGTGTTATAAAACTAAACAGATGTGCCTCGATTAATCAGGTAAGGTTGAGGTGACTTAAAGGACACATAGGCATAGCTGAGAAGGAAGTAGCAGGCGAAATAGCAAAAAGAACCCAGAGTTGCAGTAAGGATTGGTCTAGTGCGAGCAAAGGTCCTACAATGGGTAGACCCATTAAACCTGAAAAGGTGGAGGGAGGCTACCATATGTAGACAGGCTCGTATGGCGTTCAAAGAGCCCCTTGGCAGGAAGGACAGTAAGGTGCTTAGATATAATGAAAGGTCTTGGAAACTTCAAATATCATCTGACCAAGATGAAAATGAAAGAAGGTGCTACTTACAGACTGTACCTGAAAGAGGCCGAGATACTTATTAATGTCAATGTCATCGGGGATGTAAGCATTAGACAAATACTAGCAGGTACAAAAGACGCCGTGATGAGGAAAAAGGCCAGGAGTTCCCAGTAGAGAGTCTGAAATCACTACAGTCACGAGTAAGGCCACTGCCTGAAATCAATTCGAGGAGCGAAGGGGGTTGAAGAAAGACCTATTTAGTTGATTATGATTGAATATCCCCCCTACATCAATATGATAAAAATAATCATCTTTTGCTGCTCTACACATTTTAATCTGAACTCATTGCGATATAACTTGTAAATCATTTTTGTTGTTGGCTGAATTCTATCGTTTCAAAATCTAGTCCTCAAAACCACACAAGAGTTTAAAATAAAATAACAAATGATTGGAAAGACTGTTTAAATGATTCCATGCAGATGCTTAGTACACACATATACATCTTTTTATTAATATGATATTTTATTTGGGTTTCTTGTCACTTGTATTTTATTATGTGATCTGAATTGCAATTCAATAATTTGCAAAATACACACACCTATTTAATATACATATGTTCACTGCAACTTAAATGTTCCTCCAATATGGACGGGTCGCTGCTAAAATTGTGTGCAACAATGTGTGTGTGGGTGAAGTATTAGTGAAATTCTCTTCTTATATGAAATATCTATAAATGCCATTATGTACGGAATACGTTATCGTCTCGGATTTGAACAGGGACTCGGATCCAAGAGTTACAATTTTGAATGCATTTGCTGCATTGATTTGGCAGAATTGGAACGGTAACCTGGGTTATGTTGACTTTAAGGGCCTCGGTTAATTGCGACTTAAAGTCAAATCCCATAATCTTGGCAGCCAATTCTACTCACCTCCTCAAGTCATCCATGCGAAAGGTCCATTGTGGGGTTCGCTGTTGGCCCGCAGCGTCATACTACTAGAACCATATATTGTACAGGTCCTTATTCAATTCGGAAAATTTACCTATTGGGCCGCCGAACACTCCGGGGCATGTATTTTTGATATATGACTACCCGGGGGATATAGGGGAACCGCTCCCCGAGGCTTGCTTGTGACTAGAAGATTAAAGATTTGTTGGTTCGACTAGTATCTTAGCACTGGTACCACTAGAACCAGTATGCTATATGGGACATTCCGTAAGCTATTAGTAAAAAGCTATGGATAGATCAAGACCACCCTCGGATAATACCAAAAGACAGGTGCCGACGTTAATTGAAACAAAAAGTTTATTGGGACAATTGCCAACTGCTAACGCTCGTTGGGCTTGGCATCAATTTAGCTCGTTATAATAGACAATCATTTAAAAGTGCGCCGCCTCGCTAAAGCGGATTTCTGGGCAAAATTTGACAATAAGGTTTTATCCTTTAGATATGCTGCTCGCGAAACTTGCCATAGTGATTTAGTAAAAGTGACTGAATAATGAACAAGAGATATAATTATGAAGTTGCCACAACAACATGACCAACTGGTTCTGTCTGCATCAACACGCTCTTAATGCAAAACCTTTGCATTATAAATTAACTTAATATGAAATTGTATCACATACAGTGAACGTGATTTATTGAATGCGTACGTAAGAAAATTAAGATTTATAGTGCGCGTTACAGTTGAGTTTTTGATCACCAACAAGTTATTGACCTAGTAGCCCTCTTTCACTCAGACAAATTTTTACTGTTGCAAGATTAAATGCTTCATTGTCAAACTCAACAAGAGGTTTTATTATTAAAGTTACCAGAAGGTTTACATTAAAATAAAATCCGTGACACAGATCAAAATTTCGCCCTATGAAATGGCCGAAAGGTTTTTAAATCTATAAATACTTTATGAATATACATTTTCAACCTTGATACTTTTATTCATATTTGGCCTTTGTAATTAACATAAGACGTGAAAATTTACTATTCAGATCATCCTACGACTTATCTTCTGACCATTCATTTACAGTCGTTATTCCATATAACAAACATGTTTTCCACTGCACATGAACACCTTATTTTTTTACCCAAGTTGCTTAAAATATAAATGATATGTGAGCTCTCACTTTATCTCAATGCATCTCTCTGAGAGACCCAACGGATATTCAAGTAGCAGTGGACCATTTTACAAACACCGTGACTGTAGCAGCCCGATTTGCAACGGCAACAAAATTAACAGTTAAAAGAAATTTGCGCCAGTCATCAGCTGATATACAGATGATTGTTAGAGAAGGCAATGGCAGAAAATTCGTTCTCCAGACATAAAGATCCAAATGCACTTTACGTAAAAAAACCGAGGCAGAAACATGAGTCCGCTATGGAGATTTATTTAAAAAATGTGGATCCAACAAAAAACACCCTTTAAAGCCTGTAGAAAGCTGTAAGACACTTAAAATGTTCTATTGCCAACGATTCCCCTCACCTGGGCTAAAACCCGATTGAAAAGGTGAATGCATTCGCTAATCACTTGGAGTTCACACCACATGAGATAAATAGTTCCCCCTATTCCAATTATAAGTGACAATGTATTATTATTAATGTATCGCGGGATATCGAAGCAGACCACTTACTTTCTGGGTCCCTTTTCGACCCCCATTTCGCTCCTCAAATTGATTTCAGGGAACCGATCCGTAATCACAACCACCTTACTTTCAATTGAGTGTCGTGCTAGCCCTAGCCTTTACTCTTGACTAAAGTGATTTCAGACTGTCGGCTGGTAACTGTTGACACTCTTCCTCATCACGGAGTCTTTTGTAATTGCTTGGCATTTGTCTAAGGCTTAGTTTCCCCATGGCATTCACATCTAACAAGTGTCTGCCCGTGGTCTTAGGCCTTATGCTAGCCAGTGCTGGACATTCACACACAATGTGCGCTACCGTCTCAGCCTCTTCCAGGCATAGTCTGCAAGTATCATCTTCTACGACTTTCATCTTAGCCAGATGGTACTTGAAGTTTCCATGTCCTGTCACTAACGCAGTGATCCAGCTTAAAGTAGCCCTATTATACCCGAGCACCTTGCTGGCCTTCCTGCCGAGTGACAATGTAAATGATCATATAAAATTTCTTCAAGAAAATCACCCGTATCTAATCGTATTACGGGCCCAATGGAAAGGAACTTACCTAATTCTGCTGTGAGAAATTTACATTTCATATTTAATGTCATGTAGCGCGTTGGCTTCTTCCCATGCTCTTGCAAGATGTCTGAATTTGTTTTGATCCCTAAACCAGGAAAGGATTCTAGCCATATTTTGTTATACAGGTCCATTGGCCTACTCTCAATTTTGTCAAAGTTATTTGAAAAATTTTTTGGCTCACGTTTAGCTCCTTTTCCTAATAAACAAAGCATTATCCTGGTTTTCGAGGCATAGTACTATTGAGCAAGTCCACAGAAACGTTACCGCTATCAGATTCGCATTTGAAAATAAGCAGTACTGTTCAGCTTTATACACTGAGATTTCCCAGGCGTTTGATAAAATCTGGCATGATGGGCTACTCACGATAATAACTCGCGTTCTTCCTGAAAACTTCCACAAGCTTCTTAAGAGCTATTTAACAGATAGAACTTTTAGAGTAAGGTCAAAAGATCAGTTTTCTAAAAATGGAAAAATCTCTGGAGAAGTCCCAAAAGGTAGTATACCAGGAGCGCTGTTATATATTATCTACTCAGCGGTTATGCCAACGAGCCCATAAATACTTCAACGTTGGCAGACAACAGTGCATTTATAAGTATTAACAAATATCCGACGGTAGCATCTGCACAAATTCACTTCCATATTCATGGGCTAGAAGGACTGGCTAAAACAGTGGGGAATAAAGGTAAATCAATCGAAATGTGCTCATGTAACGCTTTCTCTCAGAAGGCAAAATTGTCCACCTATAACTTGTTTCCGCCGTATTGAGGCAAAAATTGCGGCCAAACAATTTAAAACAATCACCAAAAGTTCAATTTTAGTATCATTAGGGCAGTTGAATCTTGCACATTTTCTTGCGCTACAAACGGAAACTGGACAAACATCCAACACCCCTCCCTCCCACTACCACATCTACTGATCAATCGCTACCAGCAGAAAATATACAAAAATGTTACTTTCTTTTGGTAAAATTTTATGCGCAATTGGCTCTTTAAAATGAAGTCGTATTTAAAATCATTTTAACAATCTACTAATCAATAAAACACTAAACTTTTGAGATTAATTTATTCATGTCCTAGTTTCTATTAAACAACTAAAAACACACAAACAAAAATATCCAAAAAACACTATTCATTCATGTTATTAGTGATGGCACAAAAATAATCGAACTTATTCGCCACTATTCTAGTGATGACACTAAAACTATAGTAAGAGGTATGATGAAACAAAATGAGATAGGAACATCTCTTAAAAATTTAGAAATATGTTGAGTTTTAACCCTGTATAATTCTTATGGAAAGATGTTAACATCTGTGCAAATTGATGGTAGATGTTGGTCAATGTAAAAAGGCTATGTCTTCAGAGGAGCGCGAGAAAGCAGACTTTCGCAGCTGTTTCTAAGTTGTATCCGGTAAAGTTTAGCAATAACCTCGTTGAGTAAGTGAGATTTACAAGATTCTACACTGAAACTCCGATCCGAAATGCTTTGCATTTCTGTAGTTTCTCTTCACGACGTAAACGTAAATCGGGGCCGCTGTGTATTGAAATGTCTCGAGCGCCCAAAGAAATTATTTATTTAAATTTCTTAGCAATCAGCAAAAAACTTAAATAATCAATTTCAAATATGTTTTAAACTCTAACAAAGAATTGAAAGTCATCGATTGGGACTAACATCCTTATTTATTTGAAACATGTTTTATTGAATATTAATTGCACATACACATACATGTAGGGTGTAGGTCTCAATAACAGTGCAAAATTTTATTAAAAAATAAAGCATATTTTTTAATTGCATCATAAAGTTGACATGTTCCGATTCATTATAGTAATATTTCCGTTAAATGGAATTCACGGCTCTGATGACGGGACAGTGCTCTTGTTATGAAATTTACGTGGACATTTTGACAAAGATGTCAGTCTTGAGCTCAAACATTGTTTCTTGGTTATCCACATAGTCCCAAAATTGCATTAAATCCCAAACAAATAAATCACATGGCTTTAAATCTCATGATCTTTGTGGCCAGTTTGTCATTAGAATTTCGTTAGACGATCTGGTCTAAAAATCATTGCTGCAAAAAATCGAATGTTTAATGTACAATGTGGCAGGTGGCATCGTAATGCTGAAACCACATGCCGTCCAGTAGAGACCAAAATAATTCCGATATCATGTTCTTGTAACGAATGACGCTCACAGCAACTGCCATTTTGGCCGCCTAACTAAAATCTGAACCAGATAGCTGCTGGTGCATTTAAGTAAATCAACAACAGAATACACACTTCAGTGCTCCAAGCGGTGGGTTAAATTTTTGGTGACTCAATCCAATAAATCTGACGTTATTCCAAAAACAACGTCTCGAATGTGGTGGCTAATCGTTAAACACATGCCGTGAAATGATTCAGTCCCCAATTTTTCACAACTACGAGCAGTGCGTCGCGTGTATGGCATATAGCATCTTGTCAAGATCTGACCATAGAGAGTCGGTCAACATCGTTAAATACCGAAGAACATTAACGGTAACGGGGTCTTCTTTATTATTCCGAAATAAGGTCCGATAATGCCGCCTTGCCATTCTTTGTAAATGTAGTTATGCTTCGTCCAACACTTGCGGATTGTGTTCGTTTCAATAACTGCAACTTTTACTTGCTGACATAGCCGCTGAACCCGAAATTCGCCTTGTCCGTGGATATGATGTTTTTGTCTAAAAATCCGTATTTCCGGCCAACATTTTCAGCGCCCAATTAGCCAACACACGGTGTTAGCTATGGTTGAACGGCTTCCATTCGTGCGCCAGCACAATCTTATACGGATATAAGCCCAAATCCAGTAGCACAATAAGGTCTCTGGGGCCATTTCGAATTTAGCTAATCGGTGGTGAATTGATATGTCTGGGTCTTCTTTTGCGCTGGCCATTGCTGCGGCTATGCTTTCGCCAAATTGCACCGATCTCTGTCTGGTTGATGGCTTCACATCCAAGAGAATGTAATCACGCCCAATGTTCTCCTCTGTGCGACAGATTACCTGCGTAATAAAGCCATAATTACGTTCGAACTCACTGTTAGGCCTTTAATTTATTTGAAAAATATGCAACGACTTTTTTTGTATTGAAGTTCCGAAATTGCTTGATTAGAGTTACATGTTTTTTTTTCATGGTCGAAGCAAATTTTAAAATAATTTTTCGTACATATGTACATATCTATTTTATGGAAAATTTGTGCTTAAAATGCCTTTTAAAATTTGTAGGCTATAGAAATCATATCTAATATCAAATTATGCAAAAGCGTTTGATATCAATTGATAAATTGTTAACTGGGTAGCAATAGCTAAATCTTGCAATAACCACGTTGCTAATTATCTAATGGTTTTGCAATAACTTTGGAATTTTTTTCCTGAAATCAAAAAAAAAAACATTTACGGTTTTTGCAGAAAAATAAATCGTGTTTGAATATTCAAACAAACAACAACAAAAAACACACTAAAAAGTTAAACAAAACTTTTTCAGGTTTAAGCTTTCATTTATATTTGAACAGCAGTAAAACACATTTCAAAATCTTAATAATGTGCCACAAAAAATAAGCTTTTACAATTACTAGGTAGGGGAAAATGACTGTAACGTAAACCAGTTTTAAAAACCAACTGTTAAGCTAAATTAAGCTAAACTGGCATTACCCGCTTGCATTGTGCGTATGGCAATTTGGTAGTCGTATGGCTCTCCCATTTCTTTGAATTTTAAAACGATGAGGCTTTTTATTCTTCAGGGTTGCATTTTTTACAAAAGCCAACGAAGAAAATACCAAGAGCAGCTGTTGGACAAATAAACAAGTCGACTGGTTTGCCGGCGATAGCCCGCTGCCGCAGATAATTTTTTAGCTTCCGCCGGCACAAAAATCATAATTGTTATTTCTCGGTTTTTATGTTTTTAGGCAGAAATAATTATTCTTTTATTTTTATCGTTTTAGCCGAAGTAATTATTATTTTTTGAATGTTTATTTTTTTGGGGAAAATAAATATGTAGCCAAGCTTAGAATTCTCAGAAAATAACACTTGTTTCTCTATAAAAATTATGAATCAGAAAATAATTATTTCTGCATTAAAAAAATCAAGGAATAATCGTCGTTGTATTACGAGTGGAATGAAAACGTTGATAATTGTAAAAACATTGGAAATTGAGTAATTCGGAAATTAGCTGTTCCACTTCGAAACAAAATATTTCGGTATCGGGATATTTCTGCTATTTATCTTAATACGATGGAAATGCTTGACATGGCTTTCCTATAATTTTTTGTGCCTGCTTTTTTGTCTTTGAATATTTAAAAATATTTTTTAATTTCGGTCCCTGATTTAATTCATTCCAGTGCTGAACATTTTTATACTTCTTTACCACTTTATTTTGCATCGCAGCCGATATTATCATTTCGGCTTCTTTCTCTGCTACTTGCTCGAAGCAAATAACGACGTCGTTTTGATTTTATTTCCAGTAGGATATAGTGTAGATACAGAATGTAATGGAAATATTTTACTATAGATTTTTTAGACAGTCAAAAATTTAACGAAAATCGAAACACGTCTACAAATGTGTAAAAACCCCTTTATCGATATTTATTAAGCGATTTATGAAACTCGGTAAAGGCTTGGGATAAATTGTAGATAAAACTTAATAAATCAAGTTTGCAGTGTTAGAGCTCAATGATTGACATTGTGTATAGAATATAATTTCGAATGGCCATAGATATTTCGTTGAGTAGCGCGTTCCTAAACAATTCAATTTTAGATGTTCCGGCGCGCATATCAAATTTAATTTAATTATGACATGACTTACATTGAAGTCAGAAGCATGATCGATAATCTGTAATTTATCGTGTTGGCTTGTCTTTATTTCTAAAAAATACAATCAAGATAAAAATTTAAAAAGTTATGAGGTTTTACGCAATTAAGGCCTTAATTGAGCTCAATTTACCATACAAGAATTCACTTCATATATTGAGCAATTAGTACTTAATTACACCATAAATTGCATCAAAATCACAATGCAACTCTTAAAGAAAAATTGTTTAATAAACAAAATTTCTTATGATATTTTTATTAAATATGTTTGTGTATCTTTAGCACTTCCAATTCTGCTGAATCTTTTTACAAAAGCCTGATCTATCTCCACCGGCTTAAATTGGGGAACATTTGGTAAGTTGAACCTCTTCTGTATAATGTCTAGGCAGTAGAAGAAGAATAAATAGTTTTGGATATTTTTTCGCCTTTTATCATATTCCCGTTCCTTTACTCCCGGTTTTTTGGCGTTTTCGTCCTTTTAAGTTATCGGTAGAACATTAAAGGAGGAATCAAATCCACTAGTGTGGAGCTCATGTTTACTAAATGAAGGGTGTATTAAAACTGGAGTGTCTGCATAATGGCGACCGAAATCCTCTTGGGCACAACTCTTTAGCGAATGCTGCCCCTCTATGGGGTATAGTGTACGTTATTTAAGGTGTTTACACGTCTTTCCGCTCTACTTATTTACACAACATCCGTAATAGCAGCTGCTACAACGAAAAATTAATCTGAAGATGGCACATAGCCGAAACCGCTTTATCTCCAAACCAAACTTAACAAGGGATGACGGAAATTCGTTCAAAAAATCGACACTAATAAATTTGTCTAAATCTTGCAATAGCAGACTATCCTGAAAAACCGACCAATGGCGCTCTTCTGCCTTCTAACTAATATTGTGCCAACCCCAACAAAAAACTTACTTTAGGATAACATTGACTTGCGAGCAAGGCCATTAGTTGTGCGTAGCGCTTCTCAAAAACCTGCAGTTTTCCGTAATTGTTTAAGTGCCGATAAAATCTTCTATTATGCAAGTCACTTCAATATGCGCAGACGAAATTTCTAAAAATTTTTAAGCGAAACTTGAATATATTTGTTTATCTTGCAGCCAACTTGTAAGTTTTAGGAACATTAAAGTATATTCCGACATGCAGCTTAATTAATTTTATTTCAGCTCCCCTTCTTTCCATGAATTGGTTTTATTTGCAATTTAGGATTACCTTACTTTCATTGAGTGTCGTGCTAACACAGGAATAACTTTTAACTGTAGTGATTTCAGACTGATGACTGGCAACTGTCGGTTTTCTTCCTAGTTACTGAGTCTCTTGTACTTGCTAGGATTTATCTAAGACTGTGATGGACATTCAAACATAATGTCCATTACCATCTAAGCCACTTTCTCAGCAGCATATTTGGAGACTGACCCGTCCACCTCTTGCAAGGTTTTCTTGTCGATATCTTGAGAATTCCTCTCTCCAATGGCCAATAAACACCCAAGTTGCTAAAGAGATTAATCTCTTTAACTCTTGCGAGACTTCATTGCCCATCTCTATCGAAATTTCATGATCCATCGCCGAAAAGTACCTTTAGTGATTGCCCCCTCCACTTTTCACGAGTCAATCTTGTCCAACTCTTACGGATACCACCCTAGGCCAATTAAAACCGGAGTCCCTTCAGAGAATTCCCATGAGTAATGGAGAACAAGATGTCCACCCAAACAGACCTCGATATGTACGACTAAGTGTGTATTCAAACTAGAGATCGACTGGTATCCAGAGTTTGCATGCTAAAAACCAGGCACCCTCTCGACCCCGCATTGCTGGATTCTGCTGTTCCATCGTGGATTAGGCATTTTTTTTTATAAGAATGTTAACTCTTCTCCACTTATTTAACAAGACTTCTAACAGAGACATGGACATGAACAGTGCGCCTAGTTACGGTAAGCCAATAGCTTTGTGCCTGCCAGCTAACGGCCTAAGTGCTTACTTACGAAAACTTCGTGATTGAGCAATTAAGGTGCATGTCTAAAGTTACTATTAGATTATTCTCCCCATATGCATACATATTCTGTGACACCTCAGCCAATTCATTGTACATTTAAAGCTGAATCATGCTACATTTATCAAGTAGGCCAAACTTTATCCTCTTTTGAAAAGAAGCCTGCCCAACCCCAGCCACTAACTTACAGCTGTCCGATGAGACATTGATAACATCCTCTCTGATAATATGAATACAACAATCGTTTATCCGGTCCGCTGTACAGTTTAGTTTAATTAAAAAAAAAATACGAAATTACTTTTTCTACGATCCAACATAACTAACTTGTCACTTTGAGGGGGGTTGTGGGTTTCAGTTTAGTCGTGTAAAGTTTATTTTTATGATTAACTGTTATATTATTTATTTTATGTAAGTATTTGTGTAGAATTTCTATGTATATGTATATTTTCGTAAATCTTGCTCCATGCTTTGAAGTTGTTATTTGAAAGTCTATCTTGTTGTAGTGTGTTTCTTTTTTTCGGATATCGGAACTGTCCGCTGTTGCGCTTAAATAAACAATTGAAATAAAAGAGTACCAGATATTTAGTGTTAAACGTGTTTAAAGGTAAATATACACAGTCTAATACATTGAATTGTAATTTGATCGAATAGCATAAAAAATACATTCGTTTTTCATGGATTTGTTTTCTTTGCGCATCATATGTCTCAAGTTTTCCATTACAAAATGTTTATTATTGTTATCTTTACGTAATTATTTTTTTATAAATTTTTGTAGAATTTTTAATATAATATTTATCGCGTGTATTCGTAATTTGTCCACTGTGTGTTTAATTTGAAAATTATGAAATTCGTTTCAATATTTTCACGGGTTCGTTAAAAAGTTGTTTGTTCCCCAAGAAATCACAATAAAGAATTTAGTTGAACAAAGTGTATGCCTGGAATATTGAAATAGTTAGCGGTGGCTTAAAGGAACTCGGTATTGACAAAAACAACACAGTGCTCTGGTCGATGATTTGACTCGTGCCGTTGATCTATAAACCTCTGTGAGCTACGACGAAAACATTGAACAAGTTAAGAAATTTTTGCTTAAAAGTCGTCTTTGTGTTTCGTTTAAATCGCGGCAGAGTATTGTTCTAGATGTTTTGGGTATAACCCTTGTTAATGCATTATTATCGGTTCCAGGAATTGTACATCGAAACGAAACGATAATTATCGGAATGGCACTCCTCAGGCGAACCAAAATTTAAAAAATCACGGTAGAGTTCAACCAAAGTCATGGTGTGTTTTTCTTGGTCCCGCTCCCAATTTCTTTCATTCGACCGGATAGTGAATAAAATATATTGTGTGAGCGTATTAAAGCACTTGAGTAACAATGTACGCCGCAAGAAGTCAAAATTGTGGTTTCGGAACGGTTCACGCATTTCATTGTGTACGCGACTATTTCACAAAAAAAAAAAAAAATCGTTCACACAATTCTGTCATAGATCCTTGTGAATTATTTCTGCTCCCAAGTCTAAAGGTACTGTTGGTCAGAGAAAGCATTTTGAAATGAATGAGGCGATTTAAATGTCCCGGGTACTTTTTAATTAGCGAAATAGCGCAATATTTTTGGTTATAGAAACGAAGAACTTATACTCTTCTAGCAACTACAGATGAAGAAAATATCGTTAAATGTAACCCAAACCGCTTAACTCAAGGTCTTAAAAAACTTATCAACAGTGAAACATACAACGCGAAAAAACCCACCTTTCCTATAACCATACGAGTGAACAAAACCCCTAACTTACTGTTCCTAGCCAAACGTGGGGACTAAAACCAAAAAATTATCTACTGGACTTTTATAACGGTAATAATACTGACCTTGGTTGTGTTGGCCAAAGGTAGAACAGGTCACAACAAGAGCAGCGCTTAACAAGGTCTATCGACTCATCTGTGAGTCTATCACTGGGGCAATGAGAACATGCCCGACTTATGCCTTGAGTACAATACTGCACATATCTCCCTTACACATCAATGTATGTGAAGGAAGAAGCACGCAAAAGCGCACTATGGCTATCGGACATTTTCAGCAAGAAAGCTGGGGACATAATTGAGCATATGCGAATACTAAAACTTTGAGAATGACACATACATTATGCTATCTGATCGCTTAAAACCAACTCCAGTGTGGCAAAAGACCTGTAAAGTCCTGACTTCTGGCAAAGACCAATGGTCAAACCAATCTGAGTGGCACATAGATGCCGATCCAGTGTGGTTTGCTGATGGCTCCAAACAGAGAAGTGACAGCAATGGGGCAGGAATAGTCGTTCCTTGTGTCCAGGAGGCAATTCCAATGGGAAAATGCCTAACAATTTTTCAAGCTATTCTCATTTGTAGTAGGAAATGCCTGAGCAGAAGAATGATGTCGAACACCCAGGCAGCTCTCAAGTCTATAAAATGAAGTCAGGGGTTGCCATGGTCTGCATTAAGTTTCTGTATGAACTTTGTACTCGAAATAAAATTACAACTTGGTTTGGCGCACTAACGTGTGCCTTATTGCAGATATACGTTTTTTGATTAGTGCACTTGGTGTTTATCTTTTATTTCTATTTTTCCTTGCGCCTAAACTTATGTTAGAAAAAACCGTGAATATCAAGGACTATATGGCAACGTTGTTGCGAGAGAGAAAATCGCAAAATGAGAGCATAAGAACAGACGCCCTCAAAATAAATCATCGTTACATTTTGGGAACACTCCTCGTAGAACTGAAATGCTTTCACAAATGGTGAAGAACAAAATAACAATTCATCAAAATTGTCTCTTAGCAGAGACAGAAACCCATTACCGGCCGCCACCACGGAGAGGTAAGGCCAGTGCACCACTCAGTTACGGCAAGCCATACCTTTGTGCCTACCAGCTGACGACCTATCATTACTATCTGCTCAACCTATTTGTGTTTTAAGTTTCAATAAGAAAAACTTGCACTTGAAAAATGCTGTAGCTTCTATTTACTATAAATCTTGCTTAAATTTAGGGAAACTCAATATTTTCCAAATTCTAATTTTTGTTTGCTTTTGTAACCTTAAACAAGTGCAATCAGATTACGAACGTGTTTATTTATTTTAAGTTATTTTTAAAATAATGATTAAACCACAATTTTTTTGTAATTCAAGTTTGTGAAAGTGAATATATGCTTGTCGATAAGATACGCGTCGTACTCGTAATTAGACATTGTCTTGTTTCATTGTGTAGCGTCGTTCTTTGTTAGAGCATGACAATTTGAAGAAAAGCTAATGTGAATGTGTGGGTTAAATTTAAACCACAAGCAAAAACTGTTGATAAAAATTCGTAACATTTTAATTTATTAAACAATGCGGTGAAGCGTTGAAGAAAACAAAGATATTTTTTTTATACAATTCTAGTTTGAAAAGAATTTCGGTTGTACTGAAACTAATATACCCTTCTCTGAGATATGAGTTATGCAATACGAGGCATTTCATATGGCAGTGTGGTTTCGATTTGAAATAATTGTATGCAAGATGGGTGCCGCGGCATACTCTCAGTTGACCATAAACGTAGACGTGTGAGAACTTCAAAGGATTGTTTGGAGTTGTTTAACCGCAGTCCGAATGAGCTTTTGCGGCGTTTTCTAACTGTGGATGAAACATGAATCCATTACTGTACTCTGGAGACCAAACAGCAGTCTAAACAATGGGTTTCTCCGGGGCAACCTGCTCCGAAGAAGGCAACAGTTTTTTGGGATGCACGCGGGATAACCCACATCGATTACTTTCAAAAGGGGAAAAAAATAAACGGCGAATATTATGCCAACTTATTAGACCGATTTAATGAGGATTTGAAAAGAATATTGCCATATTTTTCATCAAGATAATGCACGGGTGCACACGTGTGCAGTATCAATGGCAAACCTCTATGAATTGGGCTACGAATTGGTACCTCATCCGTCATATTCTCCGGATTTAGCCCCTAGTGATTACTTAATATTTCCAAACCTAAAGAAATGGCTTGGTGGAAAGAGATTTAGCTCCAACGATGAAATTATTGACCAAACATGTGCCTATTTTAAGGACCTCGAAAAATCCTATTTTTTGGATACAAAACTGGAGAAACGTTTGGACTAAGTGTATTGAGTTAAAAGGAAATTATGTGGAAGAATAATTATTTTTGCAAAAAAAACTGCGTTTCATTCAAAAAGTCACGGACTTATTGATCCGCCCTCGTATGTATGATCCGTTTTCAACAAACTTTAACAAATTCTTGTGACTTTGGGCAATTTTTTCTCAGATCAGTAAAATTTTTCCTTGTTTCGTTTCAGTTTCGTATTTTATTCTGTTTATTGATTTATGCGATTATCCCCGCAATTTTATCACCTGGTTAAATTTGTGAAAATTGTTGACATCTTTAAAAAGATCCTTTAAATAGTGGCGCATATATTCTGTAAATCCCATTTTTAGATTTCTTTCGCTTGAGAATATTTTATAGATGTTTAACTATTTTGCCTGGGTGAATTTCGGAAAAGGTCTCTTAAAATGATCAACTTGCAATTTTTTGATATTTAAGAAGAAACAGGAACAGAATACACTTCGAACGTGACATACTACGCAACAAGGCGGAATCGGAACCAACTATAGAGAACAGAGGAGTAGCTGAAAGGTCCTGTACTGCCAATTACACGAATATACAACGTTGAATTTAATGTCCTACCAATTGTAGAATATCCAAACGTGATGACCCTCTTATACCAACAACACACGAGGGAACGTTAGAGGAAACTTTGGCATGTTCCATTAGATGTTACTTCGTGTGTAGCAATGTTGCATTTTGATATTCAGGTTCCTTTTCTGATTCTCAAAATAGCAAACTTTTTTGATATTTTATGTTTCCTATATATTGGGCGATTTATTTGCTATTTGGTTTTTCAGTGTAAAAAAAGATTTCACGAATCTTTGAATGAGTCAAAATATGCACTTTTACACCTTCATAACTAGGGTATCTTTTATTTCAAACTTGACCAATGAGGTTACCTATACGTAGAGTTTTAATGTTTTAAGTTTCATGATTTTAAGTTTCATGATTTTATGATTAAAGAAAGCAAACTTATGTAGTGGATAAAAAATAGCGCGAATGGCGTGCATTAGGCCTGAACTTGGTTTAGCCCGCTACCGTGTGCCTTAATATGCGTATCAGATCATTTTCAAGATCTGTTTTAAATTTAATACGCGTTTCATTTTTTTCTCGTCCTCGGAACTGTATTGATAAATATTGTCACGTTTATTACCGCAATAAACATTAATTTGTAGGGTTCGTTTAATTGCAAGAATTAAAATACACATTCCTTAATGATTTTATCAGTACACAACTTTATTCGGCAATTACGACTCTATGAAATCTCCAAGTCAATTCTACTCTCTGCGGTGGACGGCGCCTTTACATAGAGATCACGGCCGCATCTTGAAATGTCCGGAACATACGTCAAATTGCGCATCATTTATTTCATTTGCTGGCTTAGTAGTCTTGTTGTATATGTGACCGTGTCTGTGTGTATCTTTTGTTTACTTCTGTAGAAGTTGTTTTTGTTTCTACTTTGAATCGCGGTTCGGGCAATTTGTTTTTGCTTTATGTTTATAACATTGCGTATTTGTACAATAGGTCCTTTCACACATCTTCGATTATTACTTCGTAACAATATTTTTAATTCTGATTTCTATTAAATTTGTTCGAATCAAAAGCCTCACAAGAGGATGAGAATGTCTGCAGTTATTGTGCCCAAAAAAACACAACCTTCAATTGCATTCATAAGTGTTTAAAAAGGCTGCCAACAAAAACAAAAAAATGGGAAACAGAGGTTTTTACCCTGTTAAACGAGAATATGTTGGAAACAGTGAAACGTGTTAGAGCGAGGCCGTGGTATTGCGAGCACAAAGTCGAACTGTATTAAAGCTTAGACAAAATACCCGCAGATTGTTGTGGCTTAAAACTTTTTAATTTTCATGGGTCAGTGCATATTTTCTTAGCCTTTTGTTTCGTACACTAGAGGGACTGCAGTTCAAAGCTCAAGGCCGACCACTTGCTTGCTACCAATAAATTGCTTTCATTTTTTAATGATTTGTTTTTTTTTTTAATTTTCAAATACACCTGGATACTTTTGAACATTCACTTTGAACTAGTTGAAGATTAAATGCCTTCATATTCCAAGAGAGTTTGTTTCAATGAAAGTTTCTACACTTAAATCAGGTTAATTATGATTTTTTGAGGTTAAAACTTAAACCTTTTGAAAATCGATTAATTTCCTTTCACAATAAAACTATTCAGTTTTATAATTGTTTATAAAGGGTGTTCCAAAATGAACGTGCTGAAATTCCAAATTTGTGGTAAGTTTTGGGTTTTTGTGGTATTTTTTTTTTTTTTTTTTTTTTGGAAAATTTGGGGTTTTTATTAAATATTGATTTTATTGTCAATAAAATTATTATCTTTCAGACTTGTTTCTTTGGCATACTTTAAAATTTTTGGTGAATCTAAAATTTTGGTAAAATTTCGAATTTATTGTAATATTATTTGGTGCAATTCCGTTTTGTTGGATTTTTTTTTTACTACAGCTTTGTTTTGTGGTGAAGTTTAGCGAATTTCCAATTATTAACGTTTATATAATTTTTAAATATTTTGGTTAATTTTTTTTGTGAGTTCCTTATTTGCGGTTAAATTTGGTTAAAGTTTTATAAAATATAGATTTTTGGTGATAAAAAAATTTTTTGGTGAAATTGAAATTTTTGTGGTGAAACATTAAAATTTTATGAATTTTGTTTTTTTTTTTGTGTTTTTAGTTTCTTATTGAATTTAATTTCCGTGTGAAATTCAGTCCGGCTTAATAATTTCTGTAGTGAAACTTTAAAGGAAATTTGTTAAGGATTCAGATCATGTTATGGAATTTAGAATATTTTATGGGTTTGTGTATAAGCTTCTCCCCTCCCTGTAAGAGTAAAAATACAAGAAAAACAGAAAACATTTTTCCCATATCTCGGAAACTTTTCACTGGTTTCAAATAGCGAACATTCGCTGATATTGCGCCGATGGTCCAAGTTTCAAGATTCTAAGTTGCCTAGTGCTGTCAGAAAATTGATATAAACATCGTACAGATGGACTTTGTTAATTGAACTTCCCTACCTATAACGATCCAGAATATATATACTTTGTGGGGTCGCAAAGAAATATTGTAGAAATTGAAAGCGCGATTGACAAACCTACATGTACAGGGTATCCACCGTTTGTTTACAAATGTTTTATTTAATGGTCGGCAATTATGTATGGAATACAATATCAGATAAATGTCCGCCTCTGTTAGCCTCACAAATGCGAGCCCTTTTGAACACATTTTCCATTACATTCTCACACATTTCACTCACGCGGTATTTCATTAATTTCATCACGAATATATTGTTTGAGTTGCTCCAGCATTTGCTTGCATAAACCTTGCTTTTCAGATATCTCCACAAAAAGAAATCCGGGGCAGTCAAATCAGACGACCGTGGAGGCCAATCAACATCATCATTCCTAGAAATATTTTGTTGTGGAAAGAAGTATCGCAGTAATCCCATTGTAATCCTAGCTGTATGCGATGTGGCACCGTCTTGTTGAAACCACATGTTAGTCAAGCCCAAAGCATGCAGTTGTGGCGTTAAAAGGCTTTCAATCATATCACGACATCGCTCCTCATTGACACTTACCGTTACGCCGTTTTTAGTTTAAAAAAAAGTTAGGTAAAATGATTCCTCCAGATTGTCATCCATTGAAAGGGATGCAAAGGTGAATGATGAATGGCTTTCCATTGCCCAGAACCGACTATTCCGTTTATTCACATAACCATTCAAATGAAAATGTGCCTCGTCACTCATTATGATTTTTTCATGAAAATCGGGGTTGTCATGGGCGATCTGCAGCATTCTATTGGCATATGTACGGCTGGAAGAAGCTCTTGTGTCAA
Source organism: Phania funesta (assembly GCA_963932375.1). Classification (NCBI taxonomy): domain Eukaryota; kingdom Metazoa; phylum Arthropoda; class Insecta; order Diptera; family Tachinidae; genus Phania; species Phania funesta. The sequence continues at coordinate 10,848,872 of OZ010655.1, read as the reverse complement.
CTGAATCGTAAATGGAAACAAATGCAAATCTTTATGCGAAATTGTGGCCAAAGTTGTTCTTTGAAGACAAAGCTCCTGAGCACGGTGTCGAATTGTGGTTGATGATTGTTTTCTTGAACAGCAGTAATGTTTTCAGCCGATCTTGCAGAACGTTGTTGTCCATGCTTGGGCCTATCAGCTGTAGCTACAGTCCCTCTTTCTTCGGAATCATTCACTACACGATAAATAGTGCGTCTTGGTGGCACGTTGGTTCTTCCGAAAATTTTACGTAACTTTCTCATCGTCCAAGTAATCGATGATTGATTTTGATAAAATGTTTTAACGATTAAAACACGTTGGTTTACCGAATATTTTTCCCTTTTCATTTGGGTAAAGAGTATTAAAACGGTGTTTTCTATTTAATTCAAATCTTCCATTCACTTTGGGACACCCTTTTTTATTTTTGTTCATTACTACATGATTGTTTAATTTGTTTCTTTTCTTAAATCGCTTTGAGTTGAGTTTGACACGAACAAAAAAGTTTGAAGAAATAAAAGGAACAAAAGCAAACGGTAGTTTTTATCTTTTGATGTAATCGAGAAAATAAAATTTAATTATTTTTTATTTCATTATTTAGTTGAGTATAATTAATTGTCTGTGTTAATTATTTTTTTATTTAAATTTCTATGAATTTAAGAGTTTCAGCGAACTTTGACGTTTGATATCGTGGAACTGACAGTTGAATGTCGAGTTGGCATTGCACCGTTTTATGTAATCGAAAGGAATTGACGCAGTGAAAAGCAACGCCATAATTTATTGGCTCGCAATATACATTTATTCAAAGCATTGGCCATTGTTAGCTCTGACCTTTTCCCATTTTTCTGGCAACATATGGATTACGCGCCAAAAGAACTGCTAATCTTTTGAAGCCAAGAACGAATTAAGCCAATTGCGGATGCTTTGTTCAGAAGTGAAGCGTATCCCAGAATGAGCTTTCTGCATCGATCGAAACAAATAATAGTCAGACGGGGCAAGGGCTGGACTATTAGGCGAGCGAGGCAAAACTTTCCCACCACTATTTTCTAAAAAGTTTTGAACTGGTATTGCATCAGGTGCCCGGCATTTTTCGGCAAATGTTCGCTTCAAACGAATTAAGTGCGTTCGGTATAGGTTCCTTGGCCAGATCTCAGCAGCTCATAATAGATAGGACCCTTTTGGTCCGTCCAAATACAGGGCATTGCCTTAGTGCCAGAGATATTTGGCTTTGGTGTCGATTCGGCTGGTTGGCCAGGCTTCACATACGCTCTCTTACGCTTCGGGTTATTGTAATGGATCAGTTTTTCATTGTCAGTAATATGAGTAATTCGATGCAAAAATTATTTTCTTTTGAAGCTTTCAAGCAGCATTGATGACATGCGAGATCGTGTTTTAAGGTCTCTCGGCTTTAATTCGTATGGTACCCAATTTTCCCGCTTTTGGCTGAATCTTACTGCTCGCAAACGTTTTGAAATTGCTGCTTGAGTAGCTCCGAATGACTAATTTGGAAGATCTTCTTGAGTTTGACAACAATCTTCATGTAGTTATATCCCCAGTTCTTGGTATTCAAAATTTTTTGCTGGCCTGTGCGATCTTCGTTTTCCGTGTCAAAATCACCACTTCTGAACTGCAGAAGATCAAATCTCGCACGTTGAAACAGATGGAACACATTCATGATAGGATTCGCTGAAAAATCGGTGTGCTTCAGCGGGAATTTTTTTAATCTAAATTAAAGAAGGGAAGCAAAACTTCCAGCATATAACGCTTTGTTGGTGACTATTTTTTTATACAATTGGCGACTCTGTTCTTTAACAGCTGTCACCTATGATTGCTGCAATGGATCATTGGAAATGAGCCCAACAAGAGAAGAACACGTTATTATTTTGAAAACTAATTAGGCTCAGATCACCATTCTAGGAGTGGTCAAATAATTTTGAGAAACTGGGTCGAATAGTAAGTTGCTTTTCCGACGACGTACCAGTTGGTTTCTTGAAAATATTGTTGCTGCAAACGAGTGTCGCGGACAACCGGAAACTTATTTCGGCTGTGACTGTGAACGGGATTCGCTACAGGAACATGTTAACTGTATGGGGATCTTAATGGGCCGCCATGGATCTGAACTACATGTGGTATCAGCAGCACCACGTGCCACATGTCACATGAAACAATGCACTTATTACACACCCTATATTATGTTTTTTTTAAGTCTCAATTGCTATCGAAATTCACTCAAAAAATTGCAATGGATTGATTTTTCGGTGATGAAGTTTTTCAACAAAATTAGCGGATCGGACAAACTTGTCAAAAACTCTATCACACACATTCACTTTTAATCTACAACATCATAATTTTTGATAGGGAATCATGACTTTAAAGTCTTATTGGTACCCCTTCAGTTTAGTATATACGTCAGGGGCCAAATTACCGCTTTCGATATCGGTCCAGGTTAATTTTTTCCAAGTTTATTTCCTCTGAAGTATGATTTCGACTTTACTAAGTGACACTAACAAAACACAACGTCAAATTGTTATTTATTTACAAAACTATTTTAATAAAAACAAATTATTTCAGCTTTTCTCATGGATGATATTTGCTTAGAAAACCTGTACCAAGAAATCATAAAAAAACCTGAAAATGAATTTTCTTTTAGGTAAATTTTCAGTTCGTTGTAATGTGAATGAAGTCTGTAATAAAATTCTATGAAAAGTTTCTGATACATTTTTTTTTCTGGTGCTTATATTTCTTTCGTTACTTTTTAATGGGGTTTTACTTGTGATAGCACGTACGTAATATGAGTATACATGTTTATATAACGGGTTATCATTTTAGTGGTTTCAAAACCGCCGATCTGCAAGGCTGTCAGCTGTTAAATAACTGTCATCTGAAGTGTTATTTATTTAGTAAAATGTTTGCCATTTACGATTATGGTCGGCATAATCGACCTACTGTGCAAGGAATTGGCAAGATAATAAAGAAATTTAAAGATACTGAAAGCGTTACAGATGTGGCTAGGCCTGTACATCACGCAATGTGCGCACTGTTCACAAAAAAGTGATCGAAAACTATGTAAAAGGATCAACTGCTGCAGCCAAACTGGAGCCGGCCAATTAAATAACATTGTATTTCGTATGTAATGGCAGGTCCAAGCAATATAATGAAATAAAAGCTTTATGTGTGGGTTTACTTAACTTAGCGAAAAATGGATAACCCCTGTATTTATTCTTAATTTTTTGTTTATTTCTTTTTGCTTAAAAAATGCACACATACACACGTATGCCATTTTGTATGTTTTTCTGTGCACTTTTATATTTTCGTTCGTTCAGTGCAAAAACGTGCATGTTTTAAATATTTAAATCTTCTATTGTATTAATATTTCTTTTGTTCAAGCAGTTATGTATATAATTATTTTGGATTTAATTGTATTTACATAATTGTTTGCAACCAACCATTTGTTGCATAATCGTTTATTCATATTGTTTGCTGGAATGCAATTAAATCTAAATCTTCTTATCTTTACGAATAATTCCTGAAAGTACAAGGTTTATTCAGAGGAGGTGAAAATTTATATATTAAAAAAAAACAACAAAGAATACATTGATTTCATTCGAATTACATGAATCAAACATATGATTGGTAACGTCTCAAGCTGGCCGTCAGCTGGCAGGCACAAAGTTATGTCTTGTCGAATAACAGAAGCCCAATTATTTGCAACGGCGACAAATTGATACATCGCGATCTTCATTGACACTGGCCGATACATTAGCAATATTTAACTCGGTACCTAATCTTCCCATATAGGTTGGTGGTTAATGTCCAATAAAGTGAAACTGGTGCAAAATTTGGTCACAACGACTTGAATAGTCTGTTAGGTAGGGCGATTATAACGACCATAAAATGGACGTAATTTACGAAAGTCACACAGCATGAATTTTGATAATAAAATTCTATGATTTGCAAGCGTGGCTCATTTGTTAATCTGTATCACAGAATATAAACAGAATACCCAACAATGACGTTTGAAAAAGCGTGTAATCAGATGTCATGCGTTTTTACGTACAAAATTTTAAATTAACCCGATTACATGAAAGAGATAGCTTAATTAGAAACGATAAGGTTTTTTATCTCTTTTATATAATCGAGGTAATGTTATTGTAAGGTGTCGCACCTAGTTAGTAGTCTATGATCTGTATATTCATGGTGAAATGACAAACCGTACTGAGCATTTTTGGCATTGCTACATCTTTATTTTTATACCCATAAAAATCAAATATCAAAAAAGTGTATCTGATAAAAACTTATGATGGAAATTGTGCATTTTGGAAATTTATTTTGCATAGTGCAGCGAATCGTCTTTTTCTTTTAGTGACGTTTGCTAACCAACACTGGTTGAATTAATAAAACAGTGTTGGTAGAGATTTTGTGTTTGCATTTGAAATAATCCCTGGCTGATTTGGATTCACAATTCACAATTTTTCTATGCATTGAACAAATTCATCATATGTACATATGTATATCTGACAACAATCGCACTAATTGCAAATCGTTATGAATATAATTTTGTAAAGAACACATTTAAATTCTTGATTTAATATTCCGACAGGGTGTTTTGAAGATTATTTTTGGAACGTCATCCCTTGTCAAGGTCGTTTTGGAGACAATTTCACAAGGGATGACGGAAATTCGTTCCAAGAATCTAACACATTTGAAAATGAAATGGCAAAATTAAAAATAAGCTCAATTAAAATCGCAAGCGAAGCCATTATTATAATAAAATATAATCAAAGGAATTCTTCTGAAAAAACACCTCCCTTTTCACGTTTATTTACGTGTATATTTGCGTTCATTATTTCGCAAATTAAATAATCCTGCCTACATAATTGTAAACGCTTAACGTTAATAAATAGATACATTATTCCTTATAAATATCATTAAACAACGATTAGTCGATTTTGTGTGGTACTGAATTGATGTGAATTCAAACATGTTCTCTAATTAACGTAACATGTGTGCCTATGTTATTTGGAAATTTTGCCATATAGTTTTACATATCTTAAGCGTGTAGTTTTAAGACTTATGGAAATTGCAGCCAGCAAGTCTTGATGACTTTGAAGATAATATTGGCCATGTTATTACCAATGAAGGTGGTTTTAATCGGGGATCACACTGTCGGGGCAAGTAGTACAATTGTTAATGATTTTTATTGTGCTAAGTCGGCACACATTTCAAAATATTACACGATTTATTTTTGAATGTTCCCCTTATCGTTACATATTCATATCGGCCAAAAAATAATTATGCTACTAATCCGCACAATATGGTCACACTATCAAATAAAATCATATTGTTACGTTTATTACCACAATAAACTTGATTTTAATTGTAAAAATTAAATTACACAGTCCTTAATGATTTTTACCAGTACACAACTTTATTCGGCAATTAAGACTCTATTTACAACTATACTAAGTACTTATTTGCACTGTACACTTAACACTTTTGTACTCACAGATATTCACTCTATGAAATCTCAGAGTCAACTATATCTTCTGCGGTGGACGGCGCCTTTATATACAGATCACGGCCGCTTCTTGAAATGTCCCGAACATACGCGAAATTGCGCATTTGTTATTTCAGTTGCTGGCTTAGTAGTCTTGTATATGTGTTTATGTGTGTGTGTATCTTTTGTTTACTTTTTGCTTGCTGTAGAAATTGTTTTTGTTGAATCGCGGTTCATGGAATTTCTGCTGCGCAATTTGTTTTTGCTTTGTGTTTATGATATTGCGTATTTGTACATTTGTACAATAGGTCGTTTCACACACCTTTGACTATTACTTTGTAACAATATGTTTTTGTTTCTTTTTTTATACGCAGACAAAGTTTTATTTTGTAATGGATTCCTCCAAGATAGCAAGATGGCTTTATGTATATTGGCGTTAACGATTACAAAAAAAGAAAATTAACACGTTGAGTGCCACGTCAGTCACCGGTGAACAAATTTTTAGAAAACTTTAATGGATTTTATTGTATTGTTTAATGGATTTTATGTGTCTCAAAATGTTATAACCTGTTTGGTAAAATTTCGTGCTATTTTTCTACCACTCAATGTCGCATTTTCTTCATAGCACGATTTGCAAGATTTTTGCACTGCTGAAGCTCGGCCAGGTTTTGTCTGTAGATTGTGTCGCTTTTTACTGGTTGCAATACTGCTTCCACTATGCTAAAAAACAGTGGCCCTAATACGTTTTAAAATTTAAAACCGCGTGACACTCAATGTGTTAAGAAAACTAAAGGAACACAAGAAGCAAAAATTTAGAGATTGCTTGGAGAAAAGAAGCACAATATTTAAACAACGAAATTTTCTGGACCTACACAGCTGTTTTTAAGCCAAGGATGGTAATAGAAGTACAATTTACCTTTCGATTTCGGTAAAAGCTATTTATTTTTAATAAATAAGTGTGATGGCAGCAGCTAGAAAGCAATACGAAAACGATTCGTAAATACGATTTGCTGAAATTATATTTGTTTTGTTATATTTAATTTTTTTTTATTATATGTACCTGGTGCATATTTGTAATTTAAAATGGTTGTTGCCATCTCTGAATCGGCAGTTATTGCCGACTTTCATCGATGCTTAAGTGGTCGAACACATCGGGGCTTACGTAGTTTGTTCAAAAGAAAAGGTGAAGTTTGCATTTTTTCGAAAAGTATTTATTCCTCAATATCCATTTTTCCATTTCAAAGTAATCCACCTCGGAGATACTGCACTTCTTCCAATCCTCAAAGCACTTCTGAAGTGCGCTTTTCGGTATGGCTATCAGCTCGTTCTTTGATTCCGACTTTATCTCATCAATTCTGGCAAGACGCTTGCTTTTCATTGGTCTAGTCTCTTCAGTTTTGGGAATAGGAAAACGTCGCAGGGAGCCAAATCTGGTGAATAAGGAGGTTGAGGCATGATAAGGGTGTTGTTTTTGGCAAAAAAAAATCATATTCTTTGTTCCATTTTTTTCTTTCAAAATTATAAAAATTGAAGAAAACACACAAACGTGACTAACCCTTTCAGTTGTCAACAACAAACTACTAATCCAAATTGGCTGACAATGCCAACATATGACTAACACATGTGTACCAACATAAAACGAATGTACTCAGCCCGCGAAAATTCAAAATTCACCTTTCCATTTGAACAACCCGTGTATTTTATAATTTTATTGCCAGATTTTGAAGAAAAAAGTTTTCATATTATCGGCGAATCAACATAGATTTTTTTCGTCCATAATCAGCACAATATCGACGGTGTGCACACTAGGGGTATATAAAATACTACAAAAACCGGAACATTACGACGATAATATATGATCCCACCTTTAAATACGGCTGGGACCACATGTTGCCAACCGTGGGGTTACCATGTGTTACATTTCAATGTCATTTGCTACACTGACCAAAATTGATCAGTTTCATTTCACATGAATCTTAAAGTTCTTAAAAACTCTAGTTCAAATGTCGCCAAGCATTTTTGATAAAGACAATTTGACAAATTTCCTGTGGCTTACTTCAACGAATTTACTGTTTCTTCTCTTGTACATTTATTAAGCAATTAAATTGTCCATTCCGTAGTATGTAGCAATTAAAGATAAATACACATGTGTATTTTTGTTTATGAACAGAACCAATAGTTTTCTTCTCTCTGGCATTGTTTTATCTCTGCCTTGCAAATGTGTGCAAGGATTCTAAACCACACACAGGCAATGTCACAGCATTGAACTTGGTTTTGAAAGCATTGTAACGTGCAAGTGGGTGGTGTAAGCAAAATACATGAGGTGTAAATGCATTACAAAAAAAAAAAAAAATGTTGACATGAAGGCATTTTAATGGAGATACACTCGTACAGGAATATTTCAGCTTAAATATGTATTTAAATTTGTATTGTCAACTTTACAACTTTAGTTTATCTTGAATTGCAATTTCATTGAAAACAATTTAATTTGTTTAAAAATTATAAGAATAATTTATACTTTGTAAACAAAACTTATTTTAAAGTGTTCCGTGTTCTTTCAGCTGAACTAACAATTAACGAGAGAGAAAATTATGCATGTACATATATTACAGCATTAAAAATACACATACTTTTTGATGCTCTCTATTTTTTGTTGTTGTCGCTGTTTGTTGGATGAAGATAACTTTAATTACTATGAAATCTCTTCTTGCACTGCTGTAGGCGGAATTTACTGCCAATGCAATATGTGTGTAGTTGAACATTAATTTCAAAGCTCATATTTAATGTAACCTTAACATTGCTTTGCCGCCATTTTGTACAGTCAAGCTGGAGAAAAAAAGTATTGCTCATCTCTGTCTTAAGTATATATAAAAATGAATCTGTATTTTGTGTCTTGGTAAGTTTTTTTGCCTATGTAATAGACAGCCAAACGGCTAAACCGATTGTTGTGAAAGCTTGGAACCGTTTTGTTATTGATCCGCAAATTAAAATAGGCTATTTTTTTTTTTAAATTCTGAAGACATATGTATGAGTGGGCAGAGGGGTAACCTTCATACAGAGTAATAATTGAAGAACTTAAAAAGTGATAGTCTTAAAATTTGCATCGGAATACTACTTTCAATGGCAAGTGTGTTCTCAGGAAATATTCTACAGAAATATGAGTGGGTAGAAGGGCACCGTCCCCCCAGATAGAGTAAATATTAATTTCGCTATATCTAAAGAACTACAGCAGTGAGAGTCTTCAAATTTTGTATGGAATATCTCAAGCGCCAAGTGCGTACACAGAAAATATCCTGGAAGGGTACCCCTAATACAGAGATAAACTCTATATTAACTTTTCCATATCTGATAAACTGCAAAAATTACCGTCTTCATATTTCTTCTTTTAAGAGCAAGTGCATTCTCAGAAAAATTCTCATCGAAAGGGCAAAATCGTAGCCCCCATACAGAGTATGCAAACCATTCTGACGATTAATAAAGCCTTCAAGATCAAAATACATAACTTCGGATAATTTTGGTCGAAAAGTTGATGCCTAATAAACAATTCAACAAACTCTCTATTATATGCCTGCGCGTCAGGCTGCAGTTCTTGTGACAATTAAACTTTGTAATTAAGGATATTCGCTGTAGAAGACTTGAAATTTGCCATTTCCATCCAACCCGTCAAATTGGCGTTTCTGTACCTTCACCAACATTCTCACGCACTGTTTCGCTATTGTCATAGCAACAGTTTGTTATTAACCGGTTGGCGAGTTTAGCAACTTCAACTGATTCATTTTAGCTGATTTTCTCAATTAAATTGTTTACAGATCACGATATTTTGCGACTATACCCAGCATGTTTTGTAAGAAAGTTACGAACTGTAGCAATCAAACATTCAATCTTTTTTTTTTTTTTTTGGTTGGCAACACTAACGCAAAAATGGCGGCATATTCAATTAGTGTGTTCATTTTGAAACAATCTGCATATTCAAATAAACATATCAATATGTATGTTATAAAGCTGTAAATTTTACTCGTATTATGCAAATTTACCAAAGTATTAAAAATAGGTTGAGACTGTAAGGCACGTGGATGAGAATCAGTTTCACCTGTGTGAGGAAAGTGTTTTTGAGTGGCAACATTGAGTTGTGTAAAACACGTTCTCACTTCTTTATAATCAACTTAATGCTTTTAATGTATATGTATGTTTGTAAGTAAATGTTGCTGAATAAGTTGTTTTGAAAAAAAAGAGTTTCACATTACTGTTGATATATATTTTTCTAGACAGAGTAGCCGCCATTAAGGCCATTCTTGATTTGATATTCCGACAGAGTGTTTTGATATAGATTTTTGGAACGAATTTCCGTCATCCCTTCTCAAGTTTGGTTTGGAGACAAACCGGTTTCGGCTATGTGCCATCTTCAGTGTCATTTTTCGTTTGTCTCCAAACCAAACATAACAAGGGATAACGGAAATTCGTTCCAAAAATCTACGCCATTAAGGCCCTTGATTCGAAAGTGGTGAATTCGAGATGTGTACTGACAAGTATTTAATCTCTGGCCCTACTTGGACGAAGTAGTGTCAGGATTGTTTGGGCACCCTCTCTGCGACTGCCGGGCTCTGCAAGAACGCAGGCTCAAATATTTGGGCCAAAAAATCTTTCTGGACCTCGACTGCCTTAGGGATGCGGACTGAAGATCCTGTAGATCTATAGGGAACTGTGGGGGTAGACAGATGGTTTGTCGGGGCATCAGAATATGCCTAAAATGGCCTCCGAGAGACTCGCTGAGCTGCCCACCTAACCTAATCTAAGACGATGCTTATTAAGTTTAAATACCTGGTGATATTTGAATGTTTTAAAAAACAACGAATTTACCTGTATATGAAAAAGTTTTTTTTTAAATATTCGCTCCTTTACACTGACTGTTATTATTTGTCTGAACGCCTAAAAATCTAATTACACATATCTGAGCCGTGTCAGTTAACTATCAGTTCCAATCAGCATCGATCAATGATATCGATTCACACGCATTCATAATATGCCCGGTTACGTCCTGACACCTCAAAGGAATATAGCAGGATTTGATTATTTATAATTATTCAGACGCAAAAAGTCACAGGCCATAAAAATATATGTAAATGACAACTTTATTCGACGCACGGTAACCCTACGTACATACACTCATACATAGATAGATATTTACGTGTATGCATGAATGTTAGTATGTATTTTTAATCATATTTTTTTTATTGATTTTATAACTTCTTTGAGGACAAATAGGGTTTTAAACAATACTAATATTAATGCAAATGCTTATAAATCTTTTGTAATACATTAATATTTATTTTAATATACATATTTTATACTAAAAATTATAAATATTTAATTTAATAAGTTCTTGCTAAAATAAACAAATCATGTTTTTTTCTTTTTGTTATATTTTCAGGAATTTATTTAATTACAAAATCAGAGTAACAAGAAAACAATACGTTTTACTTTTTAATATATGATGGATCATTCGCAGCACACATTAGATCATCATGGTAAGTTCATTGATATTACAATTTGTAGCTAGTACCATCCTTAGGTATTTATTATAAAATAAAATGATTTATTTAATGCGTTGTTAATAGTTTGCATTCACATCAATATTAATTGGTAGTCAAATAATAAATCAGCAAATGCAACAGTTTATTTGGCCATTTTGTTTAACAATTAACGACAGATAGATCTAGGAAATGGCAAAGGTATAAAACATTGAATAGGAAGAAACGAACTATCCCCGAAAGCTAAACCATAGTAAGTTCCCATCAATAAAATTCGTTAATATTAATTCCTTTTGAAATAATGAGGAGATGAGGAGATGAGGAGACTTATTCGTCATGGCATTGAATATGCGCGACTCTCACTCGCTCATATTCACTTAATCAGCTATCTCTTCTTCTAGATGCCACAGAATGAGATGTTCTTTGCTAATTAAAAGCCATATGCATAACAAAAAGTTAGCATTTGATTTATTCAAACCTAATTTAATAAACTATGGCCAATGGAACTGCTAACCGCATGCTAAGAATTTCCTATTTGACAACACAAGCAAGAAAAAGCAAAGCCTCATTAAATTGCTAAGATTAGTCGAAAAACAGGTTCTTGAATTGGAAAATTCCCCAAAATTTTAGAATTGATTTGTAATTAGTTGGCAGATAGGTTAGTTGCCATAATGCATAAGCTCTTTGCCAACGACCTGCTAAGCCTATTCGACATTCTAGTCAACAGGTCATTGCACGTGGCGTACAACGAGCTGCTAACTTTTTGTTATGGTCGTTAATCGTTAAACCTGTCAAAAATCGTATGTGTGCTCAAAAAGTATAATAGTGTGGATTAAGAATAAATGTGTGTGTGTGTGTGTGTTACAGATTTTTTGACAGGTCTGTGCGATTTGTTAATGGTTTGACAAATTTATTTCATCAAAGCCAAATTACGAATTTTTCCAGAAAATTGTTTCCCTTCCCCATCATCTGTTCCTGGAAAAAAATCGGGGGTAATTATTCTCTTTATCAAATAGTGTTATGAATAGGAGGAACAAGAAAGGAAAACCCCTAGTGAAATATTAAGGCAACTCAATATGGATTTCGATATATGAAGGATTGTGTAGATTCTAGCCACAGCTCTTGAAATTGTGATGTAATTGCGATCTTTGATTTATGAAATTGCGAAAATTCAAAATGAGTGCCTCGAACCTTTTCCGATTATCTAAAGGATTTGGGTGTGTGCAAACTAGATACTGGAGTTTTTGAAACCGGGGTGGGAAAGGGTCAAAAGCGAGCCACTTCATTACGCTCTGTTGGAATTGAAGAAGCTCAATCAACAGCTTGGTATTTTCCTATTAGTCAACTAAGAGAACTTTTGTTATGGCGCTTTCGTTTCATAAAGAAAATGTTGCCTTTTTAAAGTGTACACAACCATTTTATTAGGGATTTTATACAGACCATAAAAGGCAATGTCTTTCGCCATTATTAAGGACTAAATTTCGAGCAAAAAATGTTTCATTTTTTTCCTAGAAACGAAAACACCATTAATTACCTTATACATACATATCCTTCATTTTACTCATAATTTAACAGTGTTTATAAAAAAGAAAAATTCTCTCATTCCATTGCAGACACGTTTAGGTTTTTTATTTTTATTTTAATAATTTTTATTTGTTTTAAAAAATTACCCATAATTGTAGCCGATCATTCAATGCATGGAGCTGATCACGGCAGCATGGATCATTCAGCTATAATGTCAGTTGCAACAACTACAGAAATGCCCGCCAATATACACATACATCGTGATATAAATAGTGACCATCATCATCATCATGAACCAGTGGCTAGTAGTGGTGAGAGCATGTTGCATCATGCCATGTCGATGTCTGTATGTGTTTTGAAATTTGGACAAGAAATAAATACAATTTTTACAAATAATACTTGAAAATCTTTACTCTTTGCAGTTTCATTTTGGTTGCTCTGAAACTATTCTATTTGATTGGTGGAAAATTGATAGTGTAGGTGGTTTGTTGGGTTCCATGTTCGCTATTTTCATAATGGCACTTTTGTATGAGGGCCTTAAGTACTATCGGGAATTTTTGTTTTGGAAAACCTACAATCTACTAGAATACCGCCCCGTTACCGGGCCTCAAGCCAATCCCGAATCTGGCCAACTTCCACCACCTCAACCTAGTGCTTCGCCAGTGCAGTAAGTTTTCATGTTTCAATCTATTATCTCCAATTGTTAATCTAACGTAATTTTGTTGAAATTCTAATTTTAATGGAAATTTTTGTTTTTGTGTGTTTCTATTTCATTGACAATATCTCTCTCCATGATCTTTTCATCGCCTACTTTTTTCATGCATTATAAATGTAAAAAACACGCCACATCTGTAAAAATTGCAACGGTAGATATGTTGGAGAAGTTATACATAAACAACCGTAAGTACTTTTCATAAATACTTTTAGCGCCGTGTAGTATAATTATAGTTACATATAGTACCTATTTTGATTTATAACACAATCTTACAGCATAATGAACTATGTAGTTTTCATTATAAATCATTATTTTTAATTCTTGTTTCATGTTATTTTCACTGTTTATTTGTGTTTTGTTTCTATTTGAATTTCGGATGCTTTTTTTTTTAACGAATAACTAAAAATTAAAATGAAACTCAAAATAAAGTTCTTCAGTTTATTGTATGTAGTGTAGTGTACAACGAGCTGCTAACTACAATGCCGATTAAGCTTAGTCCCCTTTTACATTATGACAGACGAAGTTTGTTGGAGAAGAGGTAGAATGTGTAATAGACGACTGTCTGTGCTAGACATTTTTTGTTTCTATCACGACTTTTCTTAATTTTCATTTTAATGCCAGGAGTGGCTTTTGAGAATTTGTACCAACTATTAAAACAAAATGTACATTTTATACCATGACGGTACCATTTAACCTAACGTTTACACGTACAAGCAAGGCACATTTAATCAGGTAGACTCACTGGCAAATTCCCTAATTTCCGGTGTAGGTTTAGATGTCAAACATTTGACTGTATTCATTTAAAACGCCGTTATAGAGGGTGATTTTTTTAACTGTTTGGGTTTTGCACATTAAAAAATTAATGCCGATGTTGCACGAGGCTACGGCTTGGCCTGGTGGTTCTTCTGTGAACTCCAATTTTGGCCTACTTTTTCCAAGCATTTTGGCCGGTATCCCACCGATGGCAGCTGCAATTTTCTTTTCCAGGGCTGGCTTGTCGAGAGGCTACACGTATCCCCCCAAAAAATAGTCTGGATGGGTCAATTTGCATGATCTTGGCGTCCAATGGACTGCTCCAAAACGTAAGATCAATTGCTCACCAAACTCGCCTCTAAATAGGTTTATGGTACGAAAAAAGTCGGTAATCATTGTACGATACCTTGCTCCATTGACTGTAACGTTGCAATTTTTATCGTTCTTGAAGAAGTACGGCCTAATGATGTCGGAAGGCCCGCTAACCGCACCAACCAGAGCTTCTTTCAGGGTACACTGGCAGCGCTGAAACTGTCTCTGGCTGCTCTTCATAACAAATTCGTTGTGAAATGGCAAACCTTACCGAACATTTCTGGCATTGCCACTGACAAAACAGATAGCAAAGAAATCAACCGATATATATTCCAGTAATTAAAATTGATTTGAATAAGTTTGGTTTGGCCGTTATGGATCCAATTCTATAAACTATTCAAAGAATTGTTTCTAACCTTTCCACTAAAATTACAAGCACTTTAAACGTCGTGTTATAATTTTAAGTATGACGTATTGAATATCCTACTGGTTATTGTCTCGTTAAATCTTAATAATGACAGCTACAAGTGTTTTAGTTCAAGGTATGTCTGATATTTCATTAATTTCCTTTTGTACATACATAAGTATATGTATACACCCTCCTATAAATATGAATGAACATTATAGGAATATTATCTAACCTAAAATATGCCTTGCCTACGTGCGACTACTTTTGTATGTTTTTTCTACATCTACATCCTTATGCAGAAAAAAAAAAATTCTAAGAATTTTTATTGTGGTATTTCCGTTGCCTTATATCTGCTCTCATATGAATATTAAAACTAAGAAATACTCGTAGATAGGAATTTAAGACAAGGTTGCCAACGTACGAAAAAATTTATTGGCGTTAAAAAATCCTTATCCTTTTTTATTTCCAGTAATTTAAGTTACTTGACAAAATTTTTAATCAATATAACTGAACACTGAACTAACATTCATATTAAAAATTAAATGCCTGAAAGTCCCAATACACCCATACTTCTTCACTAACACATTATTTTTTTTTACGTTCCACTCAGCTTTTTGAATGAATGAGATTTTTTTTTACATTTTCTGAAAGTAAAAAAAAAACGCTAAACACTGTTGCCCGCTAAACAGACTTATACAGTTTTACAGGATCGTGGTAAAATAATATTTGTAAATTTAACTTATTTTGTATAAGGTTTCTAATCTAATATTTTTTTTTTCAAATATACATAAAAAACACAATTGATGCATTTTTTGTTATAAGTATTACCCAATAAATTTGTGTATATGATATTCTCGGTAACTCTAATTAGGTATTAAACAACACAATAAAAATGGAGGCAAAATTGACTCGTCAAAACAACTCTTCCCTTCGACGACATTTTTAAAATGAACACTCAGTTTTCAATGTAAACGTACAAGAAATTTTTATGAACGTAATCTATTTCATTAAAATTTTATTTATAATACGCATACAGAAATTTCAAGAAATCACTTTTATGTGTAAAGGCAGTTATTAATTGGAAGTTATATTTCTTGAATAACCGAGAAATATGGCCACTCCAAATATGATATAAATGTTAATCTTTTATTGCGAAAAAAATTGCGTATTTTACTTAGAACATTTAATGGAGGACGAAACGTACCGGTAAATGTTGACATTCTGCGAAATTCACAACAATTCACCAATTGAATTTCAACATACATACAAACCCTGGTTGTTTTAAGTCAGAAACCATAATAGAGGATAAAGTTTTACTTTTCTGAACTAATTCGTGCTATTTGATGTTTTTAGAAAACTAAAGAAAGGTCGATAAGTAATTCCAGTAAAAAAAGGTATTGAATGTTCATTTTCACTATTGTTAACATTTTTCTGTCTAAAATAAGGGCAGCAAAAATTGTACTTTTTGTTATTAATAATTACTGGCACTTTATTCTTCCTGAAAAACAGTTCAGCCAACCTAACCTAACTAATGGTACTCTTTTGTATTAAGCAATTTTATGGCGTTTTCGGTTCTTAAATAAAATGTTAAAGTGTACATGCTTATCACACCCCTAATTCATTGGGATTTTATGTAGATTTAGGGATTTTATATAAACATAAATTACAATTTTTTTCTCGAAACGTAGTTGTCTTATGTTTAATAAGAATTTATATTTTTGAATGTGCACATTTTACCTCAATTCTAATTAATCCGTCTGCCTTTTTGGTCTGCCAATTTTTAATAGTTATACTTTAATCCTTAGTAATGTTAATGTTGTTAATAATAATTAAAATTTGCTAAAATCGTCAATACAAATAAAGGGTGTCGCAAATTAAGGCAAAATTTTAATTTGGCGCCAGTTGTGCAGTAAAAAGTTGGCAGTCCTAAAAAACAAATAAAGAGCTGACAATATAGGGAAGAATATCTCTAAAATATCGCGACTTGTTAACACTGTTCTTTCTGTCGAATAGCCCGTAAAACAATTCATTTACTGCATGAGACATTTCCTCGCTTGTTTTGGTGATCAGATCGTGTAATTAAACAGCACTATATTTAGATTTTCATGCCATCTTCAGTGACATTATTCGTTCTGAACAAAAATTCGTTTTAAAAGTCTATATTTAATCACCCTCTCGGAATAAATCAAGAAATACTAGATTTCTTTCGATGGGGTTATTTGAAGTCAAAGGGCAAAATGGTCATGTACAACATTGACAGCCTAGCCGTGGAGGCGATTTGCCCAATATGTTTTTCTTAGGTGCTTTATAATTAAAAAATAATAATAATCTAAAGACTGTTTTCTTTTTAATTTAAATCTTATGTTATTTCTATGGGACACCTTTATATTCAGAAATATCATTCGTTTTTTTTTCTCTCTCTCTAACCTTTTATTTTTCAGTCCCACAATGTTTTCGTTACATCATTTCTTCCAAACATTTTTACACATAGTGCAAGTCACTGTATCATTCCTGTTGATGTTGATTTTTATGACCTACAATGTTTGGCTCTGCATAGCGGTAGTTTTGGGTGCCGGTGTCGGTTATTTCCTATTCTGTTGGAAGAAATCAGTGATTGTTGATGTCACTGAACATTGTCACTAGCAATGTGCAATATGTGCCTCATATATTGCATTGATCAATACACATTTGTCGTCAACGATGGCCAAGACAGCAGCAAAAAATGTCACAATGCCAACCACTATAGCAACAACGGAGAAAAATAACTTAAAAATGTATGATAAAAACACAAAAGCCAAGGCAACAAAAATAATATATGAAAGTAATAAACAACAACACCCAAAACAGCAATTAAAATATAACGGACAGCAACTAAATTATACTCAACATGACTTTAAATTAGAGCGAATAATATCAACAGTTCGAAATGAAAGTGATTGCGATGACAGTAAGTTAAATAATCTTGTAAATAATGACACAATTAGTGCCGGCAATATGGCCACAACTGTTGGAAAAGCAATTATAAAAAACAATAGCATGGCTTTTAATTATTTTAAAAATAATTCTGTTATGATTTCCGGAATTCGAGTTTCTAATTCAATAATACCAGTCAATGGTTGTGGCAATATCGGTGCTAATTGCTCAAATTGTCGAAATATTAAAATTCTTCTAAGACTAAGCTTAAGATATTTTTATGATATAAACTGTGAATTTGTTAAAAATACTATATAAAAAAGAAATAAATTATAACTAAAATAAACAATAATCAACTATTACAAATAATATATATATATATATATAAAATTTTTTAAATATTTAAACATTGTATACAATTAAGCTGTTGTTAAGTAAAATGCTTCTTAAAAATGAAATTACAAAAAAAAAAAAATGTAAAATATTTTTAGCTAAAATAATAAAACAACAATTTTTGATATATGATATCGAACAAAACTAACTGAACACGTTTTGAACCCTCTCTGAGATGTGTCATGGTTTATTATTCTTATTTGATGTTACAGTTCAAATTTCTTTTATTTTTACCAAAGACCTTATCTAAGAATTGAATGCCCAAAGAACACTTGGACCGGCTCTTTCTAAATCTCGAAAATATTTAAAACCAGGGGTGGAATCGTTACATCCGTAAACGTATCGACAATCGTATGAAAAAAATTACGTTACATTTTTTTTTTTACCGAATTACCAGCACTTTTCAATTTAGTCGAACTAAGTTTTGTTGACGGCTGAGAATTCGTAAAAAACGTACTTTTTTAGTCATACGATAACGTACAGTACCGAGCATAAAACTGCAACGCTATGATTAGTAGTATGAAATTGTTTTTTTTTTTTTATTGTTTTTTAGGCTTAGTTATCCGTTATGTTTTGACGTAGTCCTAATGATGTTTCGTCCGTAAATAGGGCAAATACAATTTATGCCATCGGAGTCGAATAAATAAAATTTGCTTCCATCGCTCCAAAGCACCTTAGGCCAATCCTCTCGTGTCCAGTTTAAGTGAGGCTTTGCTAAGTCAAGACGCTTTTCCTTATTAATTTTGCTTATTAGTGGCTTCTTACAGGGACGACTGGCAAACAAGTTGGCTTCATTTAATCTTCATCTAGCGGTTTGTTCACTAATTGGAACACCCATTTGTGTAATTGCACAATTATTGGCCTTAGCATTTCTCGGTCTTGACGATCAGTAGTAATTCGTAGGCGTCCACTTCCTCTCCGTCTACACTTCCAGATGAGTGAAATTTGTTAGAAAATTCGGGGCTAACAATTGATTGTTCTAAGCCGAATAGGATTTCAACTTCCCTGATCGGTATTCCTTCTTCCAGAGCTTTTATCATTGAAGAAATTTGAAGAAATGCAAAAAACTTTTACAATGAAACTATTTTATTTAATAAATTATATGATTTGCTTACTTTAAAAGCACGTTGCATTTTTTTGCTCGCACAAAATGTTCGCTTTTTATAATTAATAAAATATTGTGATCCATTTAAAAAAGATAATAAACTGATAATATGAAGTATGCTTCTCCTTATAAAGAATAAAAAATTAAAAAGAAAATTTTGAATTGGATACCGTTATTCGTGCTGGTATGCAATTTCAGATTATGATACACAGATTTGCATTTTTAATGTGCGCTACTGTATGTTATAATTTCCAATATTGTGAATCAGTTGACGTATTTTATAATAAAAAAAGCATATGTTTATGATACGTGTTGTACGTTCACGAATGTGACTGTTTCATCACCCCCGTTATTTTTTACCTTCATTCTAGTTTTGGCTTCTAAAACTTCAAAACTTATCTGGTTATGATTTTGTAACAATCAAATTAGTTCAGGTTATATACACTAGGTAGAAAAAGTCGGCGTACATAAGCCTCGTCTATTGGGCAAGAAGAAAAAGTTATAGAAAAAAATTTTTTTTTAAATAATACAAACTTAAATACAAAATTAAAAACTTTGTATTTACATTTTCTTTTTTTAATAGCTGGTGAAATATGTAGCCTTTTCGACTGAGGATGTCTGCACGTCTTTTGGATTGAACTAGTTTTATTGTTTGTTCCTGGGTATTATTATTCCCTTCTTACTGCATAACTTCTTTAAGCATGACTGACTTTCGAAATTCTTTCCTGTTGGCAAATTCTTTTGTAACAAATCACATAGATGTTTAAAGCGATTGAGGTCTGGCGATTAGGTAGGCGTTCGCAAGTGCTTAGGAACATCAAAAAACTTTCTTTCACGATGTCAGCGGTATGTTCTATCTGTATCTTAACGTCCCCTGTTATTCATCGTTGTTTCAATAAAATGCAACAAGCCAACTCCGCCTGGCGCTATACACTCCCAAACCGTTATAACGACACCACCATACTTTACAGTATCAGACAAGTGTTCTTTATTGAGAGCCGTACTATATCTTCTCCACACTATTTGTTTTACTTTAATTCCGAAAATGCCAAACTTACTTTCATCTGAAAAAATTACCTTTTACCCAGAATTCTAGCGACTTGTTAATATGTGTAATCGGCAAAACCTAGCCTCTTCTGTGAAATTTACGGCCATGGTAATCATTTCAGCAATTTTCAAACAGTATTATTGCTTATCATTTTTTTAAAGGTAGTTTGGGCTGCTTTTGCCACTTTTGAGGTTGCTACCTTGTGATTTTTTTAGCGGATTAAATAACACACCTCTTCTCTCGTCCTGAAACTTTCAAAGGACGATCACATAGAGACAAACAAAGTTGCACCTCGGAATGCATTGACCACCATTTGGATAGAATAATAAGCTCTTTCTATTGTATAACTGATTTTTTTCAAATTAATGAAATTTTCCGCTCTGCAGGATTAATTTCTTTTCTTTTCAACAGCTTCCTGAATTTTGTAAAATTTTTGTTGAACACAGACTTTTTTCTTGCTAGAGTTGGAACATTTTATAATTTTATATCGACAAACTGAATGTAATCAATATTTTTGTATAAGAATTGACATTAAAATATTAATAAATAAAAAAAAATTAGCTAAAATCATTTGTTAACATACGTGCGCAGACTTTTTCTACCTAGTGTATATACATACATATGTACATAATTAATATTTATGCCATCAAACACATGTACATACATATATTTACCGGTCATTTTTTCACTTTGTTTTAGCACAACAATATTCTGTTGAACTTCATTCTTAATTTGATATTCCAATAGGGTGAAATGATCTGTTTAACTTGTTTTAAGTTAATTTTTCTCTTTCTCATGCTTGAAAAAAATTTTAAAAATTAATTAATGCCCATTATTTCTGTATTTGTTGAATATAAGTTCAAAGTTAAGATTTGTTCAGTTTCTTTTTGCCCGATACTGTACATTTACAAATATATTATACCGAACAATATTACCAACAGACAGACAAATTTATTAAATACATGTACATATGTTTTTTAAATGTAAAATTTTTACTGCTTTAATTTAAAGCAAAAGCCTACAAATAAAACAAACCAATTTAAAATTATTATAAAAATAAAATTGTAAACAACAATAAAATAAGGGAAGATTACAAGAAAAGCTTTAAAGACTGCAGTTGTCTTGTAAAGTAAGATTAAAAATATTTTTTTAGACATAATTGTAACTCAAATTAATTGAACATTTTTATAATGGACACTCAAATTGTAAAGAAAAATAAATCTTATTCATAAAACTTGAAAAATAAATAAATAAATAGGTACCCTATATATTTGTATGTTTGAGTGGTTATTTTATTTATTTGTTAACAAACTCAAATTAAGTTTTTCTATTATTTCCAAAACTTGATTAAATGACCATCTATAGAAATTCCTGGGTACCTCGGTAGACTAGTTAGTAGTCTGGCATTCTATCTATCTGGTGGTCGTGTGTTCGATTCCTACCAAAGACTGTGGTCTGTTTTTTTTTTACAACCAACTCAAAGTCTTCGTCACACTGCTCTTGAATTTAAGTTAAAATATATTTTTTAATTATTTATATTTTAACGTTTAATAAATAAAACTTCTTTATTTTATTATATTCCGAAAGCGGCATTACCAGTTGGGGGCTTACTGTGTATAAAATGGGTTCGGAAGAAAATCATTCAGATTTGTATGTTGTAACGGGTTATCCATTTTTCGGTTTCAAAACTAAAACCTATGATATCGATGAAACTTTTTTTATTTCATTATAATGCTTAGACCTTCCGATTAAGTACGAAATACAATGTCGTTTAAATAACAGTCGATCCTTTGACATGTAGTTTCACAGAAAAATAACTTTATACCTTCATAGAAATTCGTTGATTCTCAAGCTTTCCACTTATCTTCAAACGTATCAATTATAAAATGCGATTAATGCAAAATATAAAACATAAAACTTTTTCAAAATATGGAAAAACACAGAAGCCGTAATTTGCTTATTCGATATGTAACCCACAGTTATAATCTGTGATGTAACCATTACTAAACGTGAGAGTGGGACGAAAAATCTAAAAATACGAACCGTCAAACAGGCCTGATTGCAATTAAATGCCGATGGCAACGACCACAGAATGGTGCTTGACCTGTACCTCATCTTAGATCTGCTTTACGGATTTTATCACCCTTCACGTCTTGTCAGAATATGTTCAACCATCAAACATTTTTCTATTCGCACAGAAATATGGCCCTCGCTGTTGATGGTTGGTTCGTGTTCAAACAACTTTCTTATGTCATTACACAAACAAAATACACACAGGTAAAATAAAAGGTACGTATGTGTGTGTGCGCTCGTCTGTAAATACCCGTACAAACATTATGCTGAGAGCATCCAAACAATCTCGATGAGAGACAAAAAATTATTATCAAATTGAACAGGAACATCGACACGTATTTTCCAAGCAGAATACCACGAACACATTTTCGTCTAACTAGCCATAAATTTGTTCGCACATTGAGATAGCGTCAGCAAAATAACAGCGACGGTCTTGACGGTCTATGCAATGGCTGAACATTTGTATGGCTAGTCGAGACGCCATGTAATGTGCAAACAAAATTATAGCTAGTCAAGACGTGAAAAAATACTCCTGCAACGGTGTAATATTTAAAATATGTTATGTCACCCTGTGATATATTACCAATGCTTTTCAGATTGGTACCAAGTGAATATAACCGTTCTAGCAGTACCCTTATTCATACGTAAAAATACAACTGCGTAAGTTCTTTGTTAAATCAATTTTTTATCACAAGCCGTAGCAAAAACGTGTAGAATAACAAAAGTTTTTTTAATAGATTTGTGGGAAATATAAAATATTAATTTCGTATTTATAAATAAACAAATATCACATATAACAATACTAAGCGAAATTAAAAAGTAGAAAATGGTGGACGCTGCACGACAAATGTTGGACGAATTAATGGGTAGAAATAGAAATTTACATCCATCAGAAGCTCCCAAAGTAATTATACACAATAATTAATAGAAATTTTCCTGAAATTTGTTTAATCCTATTTAATTTTCTCTTTAAAGGCTGTAAATTGGGAAGATCCTGATGTAAGTTCAAGGTCATTTTGTAAATGTGAAGGAAAACATTAGTTTTTTCGTTTTTTTATGTGTATTTCAGTTATGTCAGTATTACCTAGTGAAATTTTGTCCGCATGAATTATTTGTTAATACAAGAGCCGATTTAGGACCTTGTGGTCGTATACACGATGATGAAGCCAAACAAAAGTATGCAGATGCGAGGCCAACATCGCGTAAAAGGCAATTTGAAGATGAATTTTTGTATTTTTGTAATTCTATGTTAAATGATGTTGATCGTAAAATTCAGAAGGGCAGACAGCGCTTAGCTTTAATGCAAAGGGACCATCCAGTCCAATCTCATGTGTCGAAATACCGCGAACAATTAAACAACTTAAATGCTCGCATCAAAAAATTGGTGGCTGAGGCCGAAGAAGCTGGCACGCGCGGTGATGTGGATCAAGCTCAAGATCTAATGATTCTTTGTGAGCAGCTTAAGGAGGAGAAAGACAATATGGTGACACAATATGAGAGTGTGGCGAATAAAGAAGAAAAACCTCTTGTAACACCAAACGTGACTAATGCTGAAGGTTCTTCGCCGAATACAACAGAGAATAATGATAAATCACCACGCAGTGATGATGAGACAGCTGCAAGTTTAGCGGGTGATAAAAAACTGAATGCTTGGATGCAAGATATGGGTCATATACCGGAAAAACAAATGGAGGTATGCGAGGTTTGTGGTGCTTTTCTAATTGTAGGAGATGCCCAACAGCGAATTGAGGACCATTTGATGGGAAAACAACATTTGGGTTATTCAAAATTACGCAAAGCAGTCGAGGAGATACACGAGCAAAGACAAAAGGAGCGTGAAGGGGATGATCGCAAGAGACGTGATGATCGTTCTTCATCTCATCGTAGTTTTGATATGGATCGAAGACGGTGGGTTATAAAGTTATTTTCAAGCAAATTATTTCATTTTGTCTTTAATTATGAAAAGATGAACAGCAAAAGTTTTTAAATCCGCATTGAACGCTTTATTTTTATTTTTACCATTTACAGTGATCGTGATTATAGAGAAAGATCGCGCGAACATGGTAGCAGTCGCCATCACCCGAATGAAAGACACAGACGTAAGAACCTTCTCTAACGAATATTTGTACATAATTGTATTAAATGAATATTTACACTTATAGATCATCAAAAATCTCATCATCGGCGCCGTTCCCCATCCGGTAGCCGCAGTTATCGTAGCAGTCGTGATCGTTATAGTCGTAGTCGTAGTCGCAGCCGATACTAAACATACTAAAGGAACACATGCTGACATTTCCCATTCATTTTAGATACATAAACATGCAAAAATCAACTAGAGGTACACTTCCCTTTTCTTAATATAAAAAAACCTAAATGATTTGAAAAAAATCATAAAAACAATTAACAATACAATTTAAATAATTAAACCACAGAAAAGTCATAACGATCTTACTGCATAAATCAAGGTGAGTGAAATTACTTAACTTTTATTTTTATTTTTTTACACAATCATGTATTTTCTACTAAATGTTAGAAATTTAATTTTAAACTAGAAACAAAAAAATACGAGTGCATGTTTAGGTGTATTAGTTATTATTAACGGTTTATAAAAATCGTGCGATTTTTTTTAATTCATAAAACTGTATTTGTTTAACAAACTACAACTATAAAGACTTGTGGAAAATTATAGTGTAAATAAATTAAACGTTTGGATCTTGAAATGCGCAAGCAGTTGGCATTCATTAAAAAGAATTAATTATACGAGTTCATTATTTTATATTGAAAATAAAAGTTGCATTGTTGCCAGATGATAATGATATGCACAGGAGGACATTTTAAGCATTTGACGTTCTTTCTCATACCAGGTACCCTTTAAAAAATTAATAATTAATTAAAAAAACTGATCAATTCTCTACAAGAAATTAAATACATAACTCATTTTTAAGAAGACTTCAGGGCAGTTAAAAGTTTAATGAAAACACTTGAGTAACTGAAATTATGGCTTAAAGTTTTGGTTGGTTTCCAGTAGATCACGCGCTGTCACGAACAGGTACTTTATTTAACATGTTTTTCTTTTGCAATTAAACTTTATATTTAAAGGTCTACATACCTGAAATATTCCTTTACCAAAAAACAAACTATCATTACACTGTCGACACGATCTCGTTATTAACCAAAAAACGATACGCTCGCAATAAACCAGGTATTTTAGTCATAAAGTTATGAAATCTTTAGTTATAGACCTTTTCGTATCTGATGTTTGTAAAAATGTGTAAGCTGGATTCTTTCAGTTTAAATTGTTGCTAAAAGATTACAGAGATGATCTTGTTTGTCATACCCTATTGCATATTAATAAAAGACAAAGTCAAAACGTACAATTCTAAGAAAAAGATACAGTCCGGCCATACATGAAGGTAATTGAAAGCTAAAACGTATTTTAATATTTTCAAGCTTAACAAAACAGCTGATCTTCTATGAAATTTGAGGTATTAATTTCTTAATTATATTCTTTGTTTTCTGAGGCTTAAAAAGAAACAAAAACACACCGAAATAAATATGCGATAAATAATTAAAACTTCTTGAAATTTATATTAGAACTACTGTCTATACTTCAGCGCTTTGTAAAGGTAACAACACATAATTTTTAAACCATTAAGTTAAAACATATAAGTTATTAATCAATACACAAAGTACAAAAATATGAGTATAAATATTTGTATCACACACGTTTTGAAATATTGAGTTCAAAATATAATATAAATAACGTTTAAAGAGTTCATAACCGATTACCATATATATATTTAGGGACAAAGAGCTATTATAGATGTACATATAAATAAAAATATATGTAATATTTTTACAGCGTAGGCTCAAGTGAGAATTTAGCAAATATTTTATTCATCATAACTATTTTTTTACGTCTTATACACCGTTAATACCAATATACCTAATTCCATTCGAAGCTATTTTTTATTACATTTTGTTGATTTAACGCTGTTCTCTTGAGTTTCTTTTTGTCCATGAAGACATTGAAATCGGTATTCAGTGTCAAATGCCTTTGATTAATCTAAGACAGCAATAATAGCTCGTTGACACGGTCTTTGCTGATTAAGGCTATTAGCGATCTGTGTAGCTATCATATTCAAAGCGGTTGTAGTGAATTTTCCTAAAGACATGATGCTGCATGGCAAGCGGGAATCTCATTCAGTAGCGGGCTTGTCTGGTTTAATAATTCGAATAATACAGGCATCCCTCCAAATTTCTAGATTCACAAGTTGGAGAGTTCGAGAACTTGTGTCACATGTTTTTACTTAGTGAAGGTTAACCGAAACTGACGAAAAACCGAGTGACGGGTAATCAAAGTTTTACTGTTCATAACTTCTATGTTAAATAAAAAATTTGAATGAAACTGGTATCTGCCAGGTCTTACGAAACGATAAGTACTACTTAGAACTTTGTACAAAGGAATGTGATCGAAAATCCTGCAAAAAAATAAATTAGGAAAACAAACATAATTGGAAGTAAATTATAATTTAAGATTTAAAGCCACTTTCTTAAAGTGTTAACATAAAAGGTCAGTTCGATCGTAATTTTTACCAACAACAAAAAATTCTCAAAGAAACATAATTTGTTCTTTTAATTTTTGTAACTGTTTAATCCGAAGTTCTTTTTTTATAAATATACAAGTCATTCGATTTTCTTTTAATTGTTAAAGTTTGCATTTTTCTATTAACAAAAACAAATTTACAACATAATAAAATATTAATCTTAGTTATGAAATCGGTTATGAAATCTTAAAAAAAATATTGAATAAAACGCCATTTGAAACAAATGAGAAATATATTTTCTACTACATTTTATTATTTTTTTACTTATAATTTATTTAAAATCTAAAACAAAACCTACAAAATTCAAAAGATTAATAAAACTGTATTCATTTTTAGTCGGAAAACACCAAGCCATGCAGAAGTCAAACTTTTTATGACTACAGCCAGCCAGCAATAATTAATTGGACAACAATTAAACTTAACCTTAAGTCAAAGGCAACGATTTACAGGTAACTTTCCACAACAAACTATAACAACCAGAAGAATTTTTTCTCTCTCAAATTAATATACAATAAAAAAGACAGTGGAGCAACGAATTCGAAAACCTTATTGACATGTTCTGCAGGAATGGATTCAAAACACACCGCCAATATAAACGAGGTGATTTTTTTTTCTCTTTTGTTCATGTATTTTCATCATTTTTTTTTTTATTATCTACTATTTAATATTTTATATTGATTAAAAACAAACACAAAAGATTATATGTTATTGAGATTTAAAAGAAATAACTTATAAGGAATTAATTTTATCTAATTTCTACATGGTGAAAATGAAATCGTTTGTATATGAATTGGTATTTCTTTGGGCATTCAACATCGAAATGCAAAAACAAACAGCAAAACGTTACGTTTTTTTCCCCCTAAAAGCCATAGTGAAACAAACACTGGGAGTTTTAATATTAATCTGAAGTTAAATAAATTTATACATGAAATTATTATTTTTTTTTTTAATCAGGGGCCGAATGAAACAGTTCTCGTACGTGATATATTTATAATTTTTGAGCGACATATATTATTAACTAAAATCAATTCTTAAACTAGTGAAATATTTTTTGTTTAAAAAACATATATTCTTGGACAACAACTTTGTTTTTTGTTTTTCTTGGAAAAACTTTGTTTTGCCATTAAAGAGGACATGTTTATATGAACAATGAGAAAAGAAAGCCACTTGGACTAATGCGGAGTTTTTTGCAAAAAATAACTATTTTCGACTTTGTTTCGAGTAAAAATAAAACCTACTTCGTCAGCTTAAAAATAGCCGTCTGTCTTTTACATTCTTAGTTTTAGAAACAACTAATAAAACTAATTAATTATTCTAATTTGAATAGTAAGCTTTTTGAAGTATTTATAAATATGTTAATATTAATATAGAATCTGTTAAAAGTCCATTATTTCGAAAATGCGGTCACTCAAGATTTTCCGAATAAACTTCCATATAACCTGCCAGAATGAATTTCTTTTGTAAAAATATTTGTTCACTTATATACGAGTTTATTTTGATTCACAGCCTGCATAGTAAAAGTTCTTAAAAAACCTGGTTAACTTGCTTATTTCATATACTTTATTAATAAAAAAAAACTAAATTACTTTTTAATTCGCATTTTTTGTTGCAAAAATAATCAATTTTCAAAAGATTAGAATATGTTTATTATACAGTTAGCAGATGTGGATTTATTAGCTAAGAACTCACACCTTTGTAATTCTATAGAAGCAGTTCCATAGAATGTGTTGTGGGAGTTATTGTATATTTATTGATTTGAGACTAACTGTCTGGCTCATGATGTCGAACGTTGACATTCTCTTGAATTCTAATAGAAAAATGATGATTTGCGCCCCTCTAATGATAACTTTCAATATCATGGGCCTGGCTGTAAGTTCTATAAATGAAACTAGATGTGTCTAAAATTTAATTTTATTTATTAAAAAGACTAACTGCCTTTCGCTATTTAAGACTTGTCTTTTTCAATACAATTATTCGACAATTTTCTTGTGATCAATACTTTTTGACAAATAGACGTACGTACATGTTCTGGAAAACGGATCATTTTAAAGTCGCCAAAGTTCGCAAAAGAATTGTACTAAAAAGCTGATTTATTATCCAGCTGATTTAACCAAACTTAACTTCATAAGCACTAAATAGTCCTTTTAACAGAACACTGGGGGGTTACTGCGTAATTCGATTTGAAAAGAAAATCATTCGAATTTGTATGCCTAATACATTGTGTTTCGAAAATGTTTTCTTTCGAATCGAAATACAGAGTAGACCCCCTGTTTTTCGTGTTTGAAATTTGCCGATTTGAAAACGAAAGGTTTTTAAAGGCGATTATTTACAGGGCCTTTTAGTACCTCGTGGTTTTTGCTTGCTTTTAAACAATTTATTAAGAACTTAGAAATCAATAATTAGCTGACATTTGAAAATAATCATTGCTGTTACGGTCTCTGATTTGTAAATATATATTTATTTTGTTCGTTTTATTTCTTATTAACTCCCAGTAAAAACTTTAATAGAAAACAAATATTTGAACCAAATTGTCTCTCTTTCTATTTAAATTTTTTTCAATCATTTATCAACTTCCGAACTGTTTCATATTTAAACCTCGTTTCTCTTGTAATTGATAGTGAATTTTGTTGAACTTTTAAACTTTTTGAGATTTCTTACTTGGTTGACAGTTTTTTTTTATCACATTATACTTTTAGCAACACAACAAGTTTTTAAATTAAAAAAAGCTATATAAAATAATAAAGTAACAAAGAAATATTAAAAGCTAACAATTCACGTACATAATGCTAAGGTATTTATAAAATTATATTTTTAAGATCACAAACAAACATAATTGAAGTCAATATTAAATAAAGAAAAAACAAATATGAAACATTTAAATAAAAGTAATTTTAACTAAAAATAAAAAATTGTTTTATTATAAAACAAAACAAGTTTTATGTGCCCGAAAAAAGTTTGCCGTGCAATTCTTTTACAACATATTTTCTATAGTTATTTAATGTTAGTTTTTTTTTTTAAATTAGCAATTTAAGCAAATTCAGGTTTTGCTACACTCACTAATTATATGGGACACAATGAGAGGATTATGCCGCCTGTGTTCGAATTTCAGCCGCTGTTAATCAATAACATAAAGTGAAGTATTTAATAAAATGGCTAAATACTAGCTCCAAGTAATGCGCCTACATAACACCAGATGCGCTGCAATAGTGTTTTAAAAATAAACGTGCAATTGCAGAATTGTTAAACACTGAAACTGTTCTACCCACTTCTACATCATTACCTGTCCACTGTGGTATATCCCATACCAAAAAAAGTGGTACAATTATTCAAAATATTTAGTAGGCATTCATTGCCTAAACAAAATATTCATAATTATTTCCGCAGCTTTACATAACAAAATATTCTTGTTTTAGAGCGATTTTCTTTCGGAGCATTTCTGACCAAAATGTTTGCATCGTTGATATGAGTTTTGTTCTTATCTAAGCTCAAGAGTTTGAGACGACTTTAACTCGACTGAGCCTTATACATAGTGATGGCAAGGTAAAACGAAAAACGATTAATAATTGATTATTTTGTTGCGATTAGCGTTTTAATGGTATCGAAAATTTTCTTCCGAGTTAATCTATTATTTCCAAAGTAATAAAATACATAAAATACATTTCCAAAGTAATCGAAAAAATGCAAACATATTTGGTGGCAAGCAAATCACTTGAAATTAAAAATTTTGTGCCAGTTTGAACGCCGGTTTGCCGCACAAAGGACAGTGACTATAAATCCTCTAGATGAGCTAAGCTTCTTTTGCAGTGCTTTTCGAAATAAAACGAAATGTGGTTAGCGCATGGAATGAGCATCACACACTTGCACAAAAATATTGGTTTTTGATTGCGGACAAAAGGAATATATTAGTTTGAAAGCACCTTTCTAAACTTTGATTTTTCAAATTCTGTTTCGAACAAAAAAATTTTAAACAACTTTGAAACTCTCGAGTGAAATAAAGAATTTTATAAGTATTGCCATACTATAAAGATTTTTGTTGTTATTTATGATCATTTTAATCGATTAATCATTATTTTTCGGCTCGATTAATCGTGTGATTAATTAAATGATTAATAATTTTGTTTGCCATCACTATTTATACACAACAAAGAATCCACTATGCAATTAAAATATTAATATGTTGAACAAAAAAAACAGTCTCCTGACGCTAAGTAAATTTTCTAAATAAAAATCGTTCATAGTTGAAAACACGTCACACACTTAGTACATTTTTTTTAAAAGACTCAAAGTAACGCCAGATTAAAAATATTTAAACATTTGCTGTGGTATTTTTTGCCTTTTGAAAAGGAAATCTACGCTTCATATTTTATGGTGTTGATACGCACAAACATATTTATGAAAAACAATAAAAATGTTTTTAAATATTTGAAATTTACTTCTGACTTTCATATAAATTCTGGCGTTTTATAAAATAAGGCCCTTAATGTTGAAAAAGGTAATAAGTCCCAAACAGTTTGTTAATCTTTTGTGTATACGGCCAAGTATTGGCGATAACTTACCCCTTAATTGAAGCAGTTGCTTTTCACGGAACCACTTTGCAAACTTTTATTAAACTTATGAATAATCCAAAAAAAGGCAGAAAAAACACTTAATAAAAATTTATTTTAATCATTTAAGACTTGGCCATAATTATTTAGCCTTATTAAATTTTAAGAGAATAAACATCAAACATATAGAAACTAATACATTGTGACAGTCATAATAAGTCTGTATTTATAGTTTAAGTAAATGTATTGTACAACAATGGTTCCTTAAATATAAAGCTTAGTTAATGTAGTCATTTAATTTAGGGATTTGAAAATTACATTTGTAAAAACACGGGCAAAAGGGAAATCTACTTTTGTTAACGACCGTTGAAGTACAATTCTTTAAAGATAATAATTTCAACTTGCATGTGTTAAATCGAAATTTAGATAAATTAAAGCACAACTAAAACTATGTTCAGACATGCACCTTAATTGAGGCAATTAAATGTTAAAGACTGGTGTTCACACATATGTTATTTAGCTTACTTAATTAGCATTTGACAGCGGAAAATGTGTTCAATTTGTTCATGAAAGCTTGTGGTGGTGAATTGAGATAAATATTAAGAAAAAAAATTTAATTAATTATTTTGAAAAGAAATTCGTTATTTAACACATAATTTTCGTTTAAAGTTTAATGCAATTTACCAACGGTCAATTTCACACGTCATTTCTTTTTAATTTTTTGTAGTTCGCGAACTGTATTGAAAATAGAAAAAAATAGTTGTTTTGCTGATGCCGTAACCTTTTTGAGGTGCCTTGATTTTATCACTGAACACATATTTTCTGCTCACTCAACACACTTCACCTGAGTTGCATTGGGAATTTTACTAAATTAATGGTGCAATTAAGTATTAATTACTCAATTTAATAATTGAGTTCGTGTATGGTAATTTGAGTGAACAATCTGCCTTAATTGCGAAATTAGGAGATTTACGCAATTAAGGCCCTAATAATTGCGTAAATCTCCTAATTTCGCAATTAAGGCAGATTGTTCATTGTTTAAACACCAGTTCTCAAACGACATTTATTTGTAATCAGTTCAAATTGCAATAGTTTTAAAACGGGCTTTAACTGAGTTCCCTGACAGTTTCAGTAGTGAATTTAGTGAAAAATTCTCAGGAAAAAAACATTTATGTAATTAACAAAAAATCATTGGAAACGTAAATTTAAATGACTTAATACACATTAATAAATAATAAATATTTGTGTAAGAAAAAACTAAGCATATGGCTTATAACTAATTGAAACCCAACAATGAACAGATATAATACAAGATATTAATACATAGTGGGCTTAATCTACAATGTAGTTTGTACATTCTGCACAGCTTTTGAAAGTTCCACTTTGGAAGGTATTAAATAAAATGCTGGTGATATTTCTTCGCCACAGGGACACTGACAACCTGTTTAAACAACAAAATCATTATTTAGAAAAAATTATATTTTGAAGATGTTCTTAATTCTTTTTTTTATTTTCCTAAACAATAAATATTAATTCTGCATAAATGACTGACTAGAAGGAGTTAAGCAAGTTAAGATGATGCCATATTAATACATTGTAAACATAGGTTTAGAAGCTAAGTGACTTTCGGGCAGCTTTAAACGAATATGACATTCATTTATTTTTCTTCAGAAACATTTTTGAGATATTCAGGAAAAAACATGTTTTTGCAGTGTTTCAAAAATTTTAAAAACTTGTTGATTTAACAATACAAAATGTGATTAATTATGAAATAAAAGGGCGAATATTAAACTTAAAGGAGTGTAACTTATTAAATCTTCAACCGATCAATACAATCAAGAAACAGCAAACAACAAAATTCTATATTCTAAAATAACCTATGAAGCGATTAATTATAAATGTTCATTTCAGAGATAAAAGAACGTACTATTTTTATGTAACATTCTTTTTTTTTTTCGTCGTTAACAATTGTGAACAATTTTCTTTAAACAAAATGTTAAAATTTTGTTTGCCTTAATGGAACGACTTAAATTGGTGAATTGTGAAAAACGTTAAACAATTCAGATTTTTTTTCATATTTTGAGGCATGTAACTTTTTAAATTTTGATTGGACTAACACACTATACATATATATTGGCCGAAACGGGAGACAAATATCTATGCAACAGTGCAATAATGTTTGTATCATTCAGTTTTAAAAATTTTGGAAATAGAAAACTGCAAAAAATACATTTTTCGAGAATATCTTGAAAACGCTTCTTAAGAAAAATAAATTTATGTCATGTCAAATTCGTATTCAACGATCCCAAATTCGCTAAGAACTCATCTCTTTTATGTGGTTCATTTTTCTTTGTCAGCTAGTGTTATTTACTCACCATTAACCCAGCTATAGTTGCCCAATTTTTGTTCACATTTTGGGCAATTAAGACGACCTTGAGTATTATTCGAAATATGTTGCATCCATGCTATAGGCTCCACAAACAATATACTCTGACAAAATGACATTTTATCATCATAGATTTGTGGCTGCGGGCCATCGATAGAAGTTGATATTGATACTTTACGTATTTGAGCAGCAATTTGCTCTAGAAGACGAGGTGTTGCGGGAGTATTTTGTGAGGTTAGCATGTCATTATTTTCAGTGGAAGATTTCGTTAGAGTAACATTTTTTGGCAGATGCAAGAGCACATGAGATTTCGAGGCCAACACTCGACGACACTTACGACAACGATAAACTATGGGTTCAGGATTTTCTTGTGTTATGGCTGGATCGGGTTTTATTAGGTTATTGAAATTTTGTGGAAGAATTTTAGCTGAAAAATGTAAAAGAAACATTTTAAATGAAAAATAAAACCCAATTTGTCAAGTTCTATTTCTGTAATAAAATGTTTGTTTTATAAAATAATAATTATGTTCGATATTTCGTTAGGTCTTTTTAAAATACGTTAATTAAATTTGTTTAACTTGAATAATTATGTGTAAACGGGAGGGGATTAACAAAAATTCTCTTAAGTGACAACAAGGCGAAGATCGAAAGCAGTGTTAATTTGATATCTTTAATTTCTAAACCAACTACAAAAACAAGGATTAGAACCTTTTTTTAAGTATTCAACTATGGCACTGTGTTACTTGCCTCCTTCCATCTTCATGCAAAATTCATGCGCGACGATTTCGGGGAATACGATCCTGGACGAAGTTCGTCAAGCCCAGAAAATGAAATGAGCGCTATAAGGAGGGACGTTATATAGGGTTACCAGATAGTATTACAAGTTTTTCCAATTGTTATATTTCAGAAGCTGTCAAAGTTAGTAATGCCATCTAGTTGTCAATATTTTAGTAAGGTATGCCATATCATTACGCATTGTATATTCCTTCCGAATGTGTGGAAATTATTAAAACATATCGATATACCGGGTATTTTTTTAAGTAAACAGCGTGAATTGCGTCGTGAGGTCGGACGTCATCATAGCTTCAGTGCGCAGGAATTCTACGCTCAGTGGAAAAGTTTAAGCGTGAGTACACTCTTTGGAAATTTAAGCCACCAAGTGAAGACCAGCGGCCAGTATAAAAAAGGCTCAGAAATGTCGCTTCAGCGCCGATCAGCTGAATTAGGCATCGCTTATTTTGCAGTTTGGATTTAGGCCTATATACAAACATAGACAATGCCGTGAATTCTCTATTCAAACGAGGGAGACGTTCGCTGGAAATCCGCATTTCGGCCCTAAAAATCTGCAGACTGCCAGGGAAGTAACTTGAAGTGTACAGAGTTTTTTTTCAAAGAAATTTATAGTCTGTCGAACATTAACGTTCGCTTAAATTCTGGGAGGCAAAATTTAATTCATTTATTCTGTAAACATATCCGATTTTATGCTCCTAAAATTTAAGCAAACATTAACGTTCGACATCGTGGAACAACCAACAGGTGTTAATATAATCCGACATTTTTTTACTTGTGAAAAATTGTATTCAGTGTTGTCAATTGGGTGAACTTTCGTTAGTCCCGTCGTATTGTCACTATTATGCTACTGCATACCTTTTCTCACTTGCTCTCCAGCCAGGCGTAAACGATAGATTTTATATTTCTGATATTGTGGATCGATGACACAACCCATATGCCTCCACAATTTCAGTTGCGCTATGAAACCTATATTTGGCTGCACAAAACGTCGTTTTGATTTAACATAATCATAGGCTGCTTGATATTCCATATTATGCTGTTTCATTATGTAAGCAATAACAGCAGAGGAACTGCGACTAACACCAAAATAACTATAAAAGCAAAAAAGATTTAATTAATAATCAATTATTCTATTTATTATCACACAAGAAACACATACCAGTGTACTAATATATTATTGCCCTTTATTAAAGCTGATGTAATAAAGTCCACGCAAGGGTTTAAATGATGCAAAATATCTTCTTTAGGCATGTCGGAAACTAAAAAAAATATTAACAATAAAGATTTCATACCTTCAAAGTTATGATATTGTATACATACATCGATACAGAATGTCTATTGACATAGTTTCTTTGTTACACTCCACTAACATATAGTTTCTATTCTAGTAGAGATACATTCGCTATTTAACTCTCTACCCCCTTCCAAGGCTTCACTGTTTGTACCGTATCGGACTTACATTACATATGTAGATATATTTGTAAAATTTGGATATGGATTGGTATGCAGAATGCAGCTACCAAGTTTCTCTTGACCACTCGGCACTACGAAATGCAATACATAGGTCATATATCAGCGAGTATTCACCGCTACTATGTCCCTGTCACTTGACGAACAAATAAATACTCAGTTTCCATTTAAGTTATTAAAACTTCCTTTTTTTATTAATTTAATTTAAATAATGAATAGGTTTTTATTGCTTATTAAAAAACTTGAAAAGATATCAGTTGTTGTTACTACAAGTGTAAATGTTTTGATCAGCACTGCATGTGTTGTGTTGTGTGTGTGAATGTATTCTCGAACATCATGGCGTATGTTGTTTATTTCAGTAATTTTGTTTATTTATTTATGCCTGAGGCTTATGGCACATTATATAAATATTGTTAAGAGAAAACACAATGAATTGATATGATTCGTTTTCTATAAAAAGTGAAAAAAACATTGTGTTTTTACACATAAACAGGGGATTAGATTTGTATGTACGTGTATATACATATGTATGTACATATCTATATATGTAGATAAGATGCAGGATGAAATTCAATAGAATATACCAAACAATAACATTGTTCAGCTGTCTGACACGTTTTGTAATAAAAAGCCATGAAAATTTAGTGTATGTAAATACGAAACAGACAGTAAGCTTAGTGCATGTTTATATGAACATATGTATATTAGGCAAAAGTTAAACAAAAAATCTCTTAACTACAAAAATCATCAAGTACGGTTTTAGGCAAGTCTTAATCTCATTTTAGTATAAAAATCACTTAACTGATACAAAAAGAAAAATATTTTCTGTTACAAAAATAATTGGTAAAATATAGTTCAAAAGAGGATCTTAAAATTACTCAAACTAGGAAGGGCATTCACTATAAATAATTTGGGGAAACAAATTTTTTCAATGTAGATTGAATTTCCGTCATCCCTTGTCAAATTTGGTTCCCGTTCTTAACGAAAAATTAAACTGATGATAGCAAACTTGACAAGGGTTTACAGAAATTCGTTCCCAAAAGCACTGGGATATTATTCGTTGAAACGATTCGATATGTACTAGTTCCTAAGGACACTAACATCTTGCTACACTGCAACAACTACTCAATCTATTCTAGAATTTGCTATGGAACTAGTAACACTTATGATTGTTATATGCACAGTCTGCTGATATGTTGCAGATCTTGGAAATTCCTACATATCCACTAACGCTAAACAATCGCCAAGTCCGAATAAATTAATTCATTCTGATTTTCACGACATCACGCTAGTCAAATGCTATAATATAAAGTTGTTTCCAATATTTTGGTTGGCAATTTCCCTAAAAATTATTAATTATGTCTAGGGAAGCGTCTCACACCTTGAGTAATAGTTGTAAAGACAAAGCCAGTCGTTCCCAAATTCGCCATGACGCCTACTGGTCTCATAATACAAGGAGCTATTATGTTCAGTATGTGGGTGCTGTAGATCTTCGTGTTATTCAACGGCATGGCGTGGTGAGAATTACTTGGCCTATACATACATTACATTATTTTGTTCTCTTAAAAAAAAAAAACACTTAAAAATAAGACCTTTCAATCCTTTCTTCAGTTCACTTATACACTCATATGTATCTGTATCGAAGATGACATACCCGATAGTAAAAGAGAAAAATCGAAATGCGAAAGTTTAATATTTTTATGAAAACTTACTTTGTATATATTTTGTAGTTAAAAAGGAAGCTTCCGTTATATGCTTAGGCAACGGTACCGAATCCAAAGTAAGTATGTAGGTAATGTTAAAGGATCGTAAAGTTTCCATACTAGTAGCAGCTGTCAAATTACCTAAAAATGGAAGAAATTTATTTAAGTATATGATACCTGCTATAGTTTTCACTTATATGTAAGTAGTATTTTATAACCAACTAGAAATACCTAAATATAAGCCTGGCTCAATTTCATCTAAACTCACAGGACCTCCATCGAAATCTTCACGTGTTAAAATACCACTATCTTTAGCACCAACTATAGCTTGAGATTTTATTACATTTTCAGAGTTCGTTGAGGAGGCCATTATTGTTAAAAGTTTATTTTTTACTCTATTTTATGTGTAAACATATTATTTTTTCTTAATTCCTATTGTTACTATTACATTGCTGTACTGAAAGAAGAACCACAATGTTGCCTCACAAACTATTATTTGTGTGGTTGTGTTGTATCTACATATGTTTCAGAGAAAAACACATTATTAAGTTAGTGGAAATTTTGCGCCTGTCAGAACAATACATGTTGTCTTCACTAGCCATAAATCTGTTCAGCCATCGCCCATTTTGCTGCTCGCACAGAAAAATATCTAGTTAAGACTGCCGCTGCACATGGTCGCTTTATGTTCAAACAGAGTTGTCGGAACATAGTTTGCAGAGAAAATAAAAAGTATGTATCTGGGTGTGCACTCGATTGTAAACACCCCCCGTCATAAGCTTTGCTAAAAGCAACCATACAATACGAATTAAGCTATATATAGCAGTCAGCTGGTAAAATAAATGTACCTTGATATATCTCTGGTATGTATGTGTTTTTAAAATCAACACCTTTATCATTTGTTCAAATTAATTTTCCAAGAAGGAATGCCAGATTTCTTCGCGAACCTTTAACTGGAAGAGTTAGGGGTTTCCTTAAAAAAATCAAATCATCTTGGCAGTTATGATACCCGTCTAGGAATTATAATAGCAGAAGAAAATCGTATATATTTTTTAAAATATATAAAATAATATACATTTCCAGCTTGGTAGATTGGAAATACATTAATAAATTCGGTAAAACATATAAGATATAAGCATTTATTTTTATTTTCCGAAAACTCCAGGAATCGCTTATATTCAGCGATACTATAACCTTTTACAAAACTATTCAAAATTGGTTGTGCTTTCAATTTTACCAACCCTTTAAAAATTTTCGACAATTTAATTGCCTCATGTTTGGCATCGCCACTTCCAAGGGACAAGTGATTGGAATAACTTTCCCATAAACAAACGAAACTAAAAGTGCTTTTGAACAACTGGCAGCGCTTATCGCTAATAATAATAAACATCAACAAAACAGATGTTGAATGGCCTTGAGGTTTGTATAAATTTGTTATCATCGCTGTTGTTACAACAAAAAATTAAACAGAGGGGCAGCAGTGCATTCTTTAATTCAAAATCTAAAACAGGTGTCTATTTAGCAAGCACAACATAAGTATTAAACTGCTTAAACAGTTTGATGCTAAAGAGATAAATACGATGAATAGCGAAGGAAAAGCAACGTCATCTCAAGATTATGACAATTCATCTATAGTTGCAACAAGTACGGACTCATCAGCAATAACATCATCACCACCAAAAACAGATGATAGAAATATGAAAATAAATGGTAAATTAATTAAAAAATATTTGGCTGCATTTGATTTTGATTATACGGTTGTGGCTCAGAATACTGATACTGTCGTACGCGACCTTTTGCCACGGGATAAACTAACCAAAGATATGCAGGACATCATCGATCTTCAAGGTTGGACCGAGTATATGGCTGAAGTATTTCGACGCCTTCATGCCTGCCACATAACGCCGGACAAAATCCTACAAACAATACATGGTATACCCGAAGTACCTGGTTTCGTTAGAATGCTTAAGAGGCTCAATACAAAGTATGGCTGCGATTTAATTGTCATAAGTGATTCCAATAGTGTTTTCATTGAAGAATGGATAAAGTCGCATGGTCTAAAAGAAAATTTCACAAAAGTTTTTACCAATCCGGCTCAGTTCGACGACAAGGGACTGTTGACCATAAAGCCCTACCATCATCAGACAGATTGCCGCCTTAGTGCTGTTAATCTGTGCAAGGGCAAGATATTGGAACATTTTATGATTGAACAAGATTTGCGTCATAATATAACGTATGAGCGTGTTATCTATGTAGGCGATGGCCACAACGACATTTGTCCCGTTACCAAATTGCGCAATCGAGATGTGGCTTGTGCCCGCGAAGGCTTTGCCATGGCTAAAACTTTAGCCAAAAATCCCATGAAACTTAAAGTGAAAGCCGAATTTATAACTTGGAAAAGTGGTTTTGATCTCTTAGACCAACTGGAACGGCATATGGATAAGTTGGTTAAGCAGCAGTAACGTACAGAAATTGCTAAAACACCTAACAACGAATGCAACAATGTTCATTAGGTGCCGCCGCATCAGTGTATTAGATAGATATATATAAAAGATTATTTGTTGCAGTCATCACATCATGAAAGTTTGTGGTTGATTTTATAATTGTGTATATGTAGATAATTTGTCTTGTGTTATAGTAATGATATGAATAAGTCGAACAAATTAGTATTTGTTAAAAGAAAAAAAACGTTATTTGCTAACTTGTCAAATTTAAAGTGTTTGTTATTGTCCTGCGTTCTTTGTATCTTCACTTCTCCTCATTCTTGTACGCAACTGCATGTTGTTGTAATTTTAAATGTTTTTGTTGTACTTTGTTCTAATAAATGTTAATCTACTATTAAAAGAATATTTAAATGTTTTTTGTAATTATTTAGTTTTTAAATTATTACAATAGTTGTCGAGTGATGGCAGAAATTGTCTGTCCTTTAAAAGTAATTTTGTTATTTAAAATGCCAGCTTGCATCTAAAAACCACAGTGTGGCTTATTGAAGTAACCACTAAGCAAAAAGTTCGGTTTCAGTGGATTTTGTTTAATCTTTGCCAGAGCTCATATACTGAAACAGTACCGAATCGCAGGTTAGTCGTCTTTTTTTCTTGAACGGGTTAAATTTTTTATATTTAAGATTTTACGAATTTTACTAAGTTTTTTCTTTCTCTTGTAAAGTAATAATATCGATGTAAATGTTGTTGGTTGCACTAAAATTGGGTCTCTATTTCCGTGTAGATTGAAATCATTCCAACACATTAAAGTATATGTGTCATTTGCAGAGTTTGTTTGTACTTAAAAAAAAAACGTTTAAGCGAAATCTTGCTCTCATTCTCATTACATAATTTCGTATATTTGCAGTAACAACATCGTTTAGGTAAAATTGTAAGACAGAAAGCAGAGACAAGTGGTTGCAATATTGAATCGTCCAACAACGCCGCTTGCCCGATACCCAGCACAACTAAAATCCCCAGGGATGATGTCCAGCACTCTTAGAAGAATAAATATTTCGAAGAGACATTTTTTGAAAAAGACAGTGGCTGCTTAATTGTCTGTAAATATTATTATTAAACATTATTTTCTAAAAGCCCGTAGTTATTCCAAATCTAACTCTGATGCATTTATGGTTAATTTAAGACATTGATTAGATAGGTATTTTACTTTGGATGTTGTAAATTTAATTTTACCGATTTAAAATAAACTTAACACAGAGGATTTTTTTTTATCAATAATATTTCTTATTTATTTATAATTATTTTGCGTTTATTTTTTTTTTAATTTGCATTTTAATACAGTTATAAGACAGGAAATACAAAATATAAAAATTAAAACTTTATTTATTTTTCTTTATATGTATGCAGGTGTGTATGTGTGTATGTGTGTATATGTGTATATTTAAAGAGAGGCATCGGAAACAGTGTAACTTAAAGATTATAAAATAAGGGAAAATTATTATAAACAAAAAACAAACTATTAAAGTTAAATATTAAATATTAATATCTAGTAAGAACAAGGAAAACATATTGTACAATAATTATATAAAAATTTTGAATTATTTTAGTTTTATTTAATTGAAATCATAGCAAAAAAAATAAACTCTAATCTTAAATTATTTGTTACATAAAAGATTTTTTTAATTAAACAATATTTTTTAAGCCTACGTATAAATTAAAAAAGCAGCAAGAACAAACATTAAACCTTAATTGTATGCTAGATAAATAAGAAATTGAAGCCATACACAATTAACTCAAACTTAATACAACTTTACAATTTAAAACTCATAATAAATTTTATTTTTGTTTAAAATAATTAATAACAAAAAGAAAAAAATTCAATAAACGAAAATCTATAGGAAAAATAAAACAATTTAAAAACTAACAACTTCCGGAAAGACACTAAGCACTAATTACACAATTAGCTCTAGAGCGTCTGCATAGGATCAATACTCATTCTAATTTCGTTTTGTGGCTAATAAATTCTACAAATTATTGTCTAATTAAAGACTTTTTTCTTCGAAATTGTAACTTTCGAAATCAATTCGACAGATTTGTTAATTAAGTTATATAATTGTTCATTTATTAGTCTTATTTATCATTTTAATACCAAACATTTATGGGGACCAAGAGGCAAATTTACGTACCCATTGGAGTTACAGTCTGTGTGTGTAAACTTTATCTCCAATTTGCTGGTTTAAGAAAAATTTCGCTTCTGTCAAATACTAAGCAATATGGAAAATATTAACAGCCAAAATCTTATCAGCACATTTTAAATAACTTGCGAAGGTAAACTATACAGCCTGTCTTTCCTCAACACGAGAGCGCTATAATGGGATGATGATTTAAGCATTTAATCTAAACGTCCTGCGGTGGCACTTGACGACTAAAAATATCTAAAATGAATTGAAATTAAATATTTCCGTGAACATGGGACCCTCTCACGTTATTGTGTTTTTCGGTCGCATTACAATACATGATGGTATTCCACCGTCATCCTCAAACGCATGCCTTAGTTTCTACAGTAACTGGGCATGTTCGGGTGATGGACTTAGCTTTTAATGACTATTGCAGTAGCTGTGATAATGAGGATAAGAAATAAACGGTTATCCTGCGTTTTCAACTTTATTTTGCAAAGGAAATCCAGCCAAACGATTTGATGGTTTCTATATCAACTTTCTGTAACCTGTAACCTAAAAGGTTACATCCTTTCAATTCTATCCTCTTTGATAATCCTTCTCTTATCTGATAATCATTCTCTTATCTGATAATCCTTCTCTTATCTGATAATCCTACTATTATATCAACACGAAGGAAACGGTTCGTGTTAAACTCAATTCAAAGATTCCAAGAAGATGCAGCACAACTTGTAAGCCTTTACAGGAATTAGTTTAGAACCTCTAAACAATTATTTAACGCCACCAAAGAACTTTTTTACGCAAAACTAAAAGGATCAACTTGGGCTTGAAATAGCATTGAATAGAATTGGTGTCGCAATAATGTTGAAGTAGAATCTGAAGTATGTACTCCGTCATTATAAGCATTCTAGAACTAGTTGTAGTGGTACAAGTTCTAAAAAATTTCCAGGTTTGTATTATTTGTTTCTTTTTTTTTTATTACAATAAGTTTTGACTTAAATATAATACAACTTAAATAATTAAACAAATAATAAATTTATGTGTTTAAAAAACTTTTTTTTTAATTAAAATTACAAAGAACTAAATTTATATTATTTTATAAATTATAATTTTTACTTTTAAAACATCGAAAACATTTCGAAAAAAATTGTTTACTTTAATGGATAAGGTGAGGAAGGAAAGTTGGTTGGTTAGTTGATTAAATG
This sequence comes from Phania funesta, assembly GCA_963932375.1. NCBI lineage: Eukaryota > Metazoa > Arthropoda > Insecta > Diptera > Tachinidae > Phania > Phania funesta. The sequence goes on along the minus strand of OZ010655.1, from coordinate 10,805,265 downwards.
TTTTTTTTCTGTTTTTATTTTATTATTTACTAATAAATACTTATCAACTACATAGTCGTAAATATATGTAAGTGTTTTGTTGTTGTTGCGGTGTTTAATATTCCTTTTCCTTATATTTTGATTTATATAAATAAATGAATACTTTTATATTTAATTTTTATATATTTAAATTTTGTAAATGTTTTATTAGAATTAGTTTATAATTTTAATACACATATACATTCTCTTAATTCCAAGTTTTAGTTGAAGCCTTATTTACTTAAGTTACCAAAAAAGAATTTCTCAAGCATTTAATATTTATTTTATTTTTATAAATTAAGCAAATTATACAGCATTTAAAAATATTAATTTAAATTTTTTCGTCTTAATTTAATTCTTTTTAAAGTTCGCTTTATTTTTTTATTATTTTCAGTTTTGTTGTTTTGTTTTTTATTTACATTAAAAACTATTTTAAGTGCATTTATGATTTATACTACAATTGATTCTTTAAGTAGTTATATCAGTTTATTGTTAAACAGAGCCTTAAAGTTAATTGTTAGAAAAAAGTTCAGGCTCTTTTGAAATTTTTAAAAAGAAAAACAAAAATTTAAATAATATAACTTATTTTTTATTTTATTTTTTCCTAATTATTGTAACACAATTTTCTTGGATAACATTCGAATTGGTCGAACTCATCGAATTTCCATTAAAAACTTTTCAATCCTAGAAAAAATATTTTTAAATTTTTAAAAGCAGATTTTAGTGATAAAAGAGCCTACGACCGCTCGAGAAGAAGAGCAAAAGACCACAAACTTTATTTGGAAATGCATTATTTAAATGGGTTTGTGAGAAAATAAATTCATCGTTATAATTATCATGAATAACACAAAACTAGCAGCCAATATCATATTAAATGCAATCTTGAATTGGGAATAATTTGTGACGAAAAGTAAGCAAAGGTGATATGTGAAATTAATTAACTTGTGCTCAGATTCCAGCGATATTTTATTAGAATTAGTTTCCTTGTTTGTTTCTTTTACTCTTATATTCCGTTGCACAAAAATTTCTTTGTTTATTATAGACTTTTTTCCGATCTTTTTTTATATTTATCAATTAATTATTCCCCGCTTTAAGGTCGTCAATAAAAATTGTTTCTTTAAATATTTTCATTCACTATCGCTATTTCGCTACGCCTGCAAAAATGATTTTTATAAAAAAAAAATTGTATATAATGTTTTATTTGAATGAAAATATTTCAAGAAAAAAAATTATTTAATACCTTAAAGCTTGAAATAATTATTTGATAAAAAAAAATTTATTTCTAAAAATTTAGTTAAGAAAATGGTTGTCCCAAATGAGAGCATAAGAAAAACCTGGCTATATGTAAAATATCGTCAAGCTCTTATTAGTCGTGTTGATTTTCTTTACTTTTCCACCCAGAAACTTGCACAACGCGAGAGAGTGGAGTAAAAAATTCCAATGATAAAATTAGAAGGAACACTCTTGACTTGCAAACACTTTCAAGTAAAATAAACAGCTGACCTATTGCGCGTTTTTAGCATTCTTATAGCCTTTTTGCTGCGACTGGCGCACATATTAGAGGAATGCATGGAAGATGTTAAAAATGTGAAACAATCGTTTAAATCAAATAAACAAAATAAATGAAATGAAATTTGAAAATTAGGCAGTAATTGAATTGATTGTGATTAATATCCACGAACCCTTTGGTACAATATTTTTATGTTATTAGCAATATAAAATTACTTTAGAATAGATACAAAAATTCGTCCGAATAGAAGCCCGGAATTCTTTGAAGAAAGCTTTACCTTATAAATGAAGGTTGCAAATCGATCAGACTGAGTCCAGTTCGCAATCAAAATAGCAATAGCCAAATTGTCACTGGAAGTTAATTTCTTAAATTACTTAAATGTTAGTTTAATTCATACATTACGCACAGTTTATAATTCCTTTAAATTTTATTTAAAAAATGAAATATTCAACAGAATTTATTGTTCCCATGACCATTGGATCTTCGCTCAGGAACTACCCGAGTCACACTCGGCCAAAGATTGTCAACTCAGCAACAGCTGTATCAACCGGTGGTTTTTTCCCGCCAGGGAAGAACTTCAGACAGCAGCAAAGCTGTTACAACAACACCATCTATCTTCTTGCAGCTAGGCTGTTGTGGTGTGAATTTTTCTTCGCCCCCTAATTCCTCGATTTTTCCTTGTAAAATAATAATTTTACTTTCAAAGGATTAAATAAGAATTTAATTACATTGCCTTGTCCCCCGCTCATTAAATTTTTTGCATTTGAATGTAATTTTTTTCAGTGATGACACTAAAGTTATGTTGGGTGAAACAAAATGGGAGGAGAACATCTTACAAAGATATTGAACACTCAGCTCTGTACAATACTTATGGGAAGATGTTAACATCTTAGCGGGTTGTGAGCTAGAGTAAAAGGGCTATTAGCTCTGCTTGTTTTAATTACTGGTCGAAGGCCTTCTAAGCTTAAAAAAATAATTGTTCAATTATTCACAAGTCCCTGTTATAATGTTCAATCAATTTGTAATATAAAATATTACCAAACTTAATATAAAAAATATAATGAAGAGTAGCATTCAGTATATTATTAGCTGTTTTTATTTGATTTTTATTTGTTTACAGCAAAATACATCCCTGATCTAATAAGATGTGATGGTTTTCTAAAATTGTCTAAAACAGTCATATGATGGACTGTCATATTTTCATCCGTATTTTATTTAAATGTCGTAACGTTCATTACATATTATGTTACGACGATACCATCCGTGCTGTTATACACAAAAATTTTACATGTCCTAAGACTTGTGTGACCATGTAAACTACCCTTAAGCAATGCAAGGAAGCTTGTGAATTGAAAACAAAAAATATTTAAAAAATCATTGATACATTTTATTTAGTAAATATTATCACTAAAGCTGGATTCACCCATGATGTCCGAACAAAATGTTTGTCCGCACAACATTTTTTTTATATGAAGTTTGACGACTTTTCAAGAGTGAGAGAGAAAATATTTTGTGCGAACATCTCTCAGCTTGAATTGGTTTAATTTTATATTTTGTCCAGACAAACTTGCACTGAGTTGTCAATAAGTAAAATTTGTCATCTCAAAGCTGAATTGAGTTGCCCATTTACATAAAATTTGAACAATTTTGTTTCGTATTCCAATTCAAAGTGTATGCAAAATGGAAAATAATAATACAATTGTTCAATAGCTTATCGAGGAAATGAAGAAGCCTGAAAGGGAGTGTATGTATGATATGAGCAATAGCTCATACAAAAATAACCACATACGGCAGCATTGATTGTCCAGACAAAATGTTCGAAATGAGTGAATGGTGTTTCAGGAAACTCTCACTAAAATAACTTTTGTCCGCACAACATTTTTGTTCGGACATCATGGGTGAATCCAGCTTAAATTCTTTTTATTTTCAGGTACCGCAACGGCTGTAAGTTTTATTAAAAAAAGCACACACTTTTTAATAGTTATTTTTCAAGTTCTACTTTTTGCTTAAAAAATAAAATTTAATTTTCAAGTTCTATTTTTTGCTTAAAAACTGTACCTTAAATTAATTAATATCAGTTTTACGGTAGACAATGGACTTCCTACAGTGACTTATTAACTGCCAAAAAATTAAACTTAAAAACTAACTTTTATTTTTTAAGCGAAAAACAAAACTTAAAAATTAACTTTTAAAGTTAATTTTTTTAATTACGGATTGGTATTCCGACAGGGTGATTTGATATAAAATTTTTGGAACGAATTTCGCTTTTCAAATTTGGTTTGGAGACAAACCCGTTTCGGCTATGCGCCATCTTCAGTGTCATTTTTCGTTCGCACGAAATGAGAAGGGATTACAAAAATCGTTGATAATTTTTTTTTTAATAAAACTCAAACGAAGAAAAATTAATGCAGTCAAGGATGGTTCGCGTAAGAAGGAAGGAATACGTTAGTGTACTTCTTATTCTTGTAGCATTTCTATTTCATTATGATGTTTTTGATTGAAATTTCGAAACATTAAACATCTGTTTAGATTATTTTATGAAAAAACTATTTTTGTATTTGCAAAAATTTTTGGCCCCTCAAATTTTAACTCTCTTCTTACACTCTCTCTCTCTCTCTCTTTGGTATTTCGTTGAGCGAGTGAACACTAACGATTCAATAATGAGTGACTTTATTGAACACGCTTATATAAAAACTGGAATCATTTACATAATTCTTGCTTATACCTTCAGACATCGCAATGGAGTTTATTGCGTACCATAACTCCTTTACTTTTTGTTAAATAAATAGTTTCGACGCATTTAAAGTTTCAGAGCAGCAACAAGCTTAGGAAATGCAATATATCAAAGTCCGTTTTTAAAAAGAAATAAGTGTTAGTAGTGCTTGATGAAACAAAAAGTAAACCCAGTAGCTTAGTTATACAACAAAAATTTATTGAGTTCATGTGTGGACGAAATGTTTAGGGGAGCAAAAGAAATGTTTCACAAAGAAACGTGCTGCCTGTAAAACCGTGACTTTAATTAAAATTTTATTTAAAAATATTTTCTAGTAGTTTCAAAATTCGATTCGCAATACAAATTGTTTGTATGAATTTAATTCTTATTCTTATTTGTTGTGAATTAAAAAAAAACATTATTCAAAAATAATTTTTTTCAGCATTTTAACAATACATATACTTTTAATTTTGTCACATTTTTAACTTAGTAGCTAATGTAACCAATATTATTTTTATTATAAATACTTTTTTAAAATTTTTTTTTAAACAAAAATCTAAAAAAAAGTAAAACCAAAATTGAATAATAAAATATAAACAAACAATTTTTTTCTTTTTAACGAAGTTCATTTTTGGTTTTTAATATTAACTTATGTTTTTTGCTATTATTTTGTATTTATTTTCTTGCAAACGTATTAACAAATTATAGCTCAATCATAAACCACCCACAAATTAAAAAAAGAGCTTTTTTAAGTATATTAGCAGCAGAATTTAAGAGTAAATAAATTAATTTCTAATATAAAACTTAAATATATATTAGTTTGTTTTTAACCCACAAATGTATTTACACCAATATATAAAATGGTATTTTTTCACACAAGCAAAATGTTTCGAAAATGTACAGTAGTAACGTATATTAAAAAAAAACACTAAAAATTAAATGTAATTTTTAGCCTTATTACAGATTAAAGATTTAAACTGCCCAATGACCTTTTCACAATGATGAATTGAGTGAATTCTTGACAACATATGTTTATATCAATTGGCGACAATAGGTGGAAGTCTGAGTTTGCAGAAGAGAAACGAGAGAAAAAGAGCATTTTGAAACAAATGGTTTTTTTTAATTCGAACTTAATTTTGAATTTTCGAGCATTGTAAGGAAATGAAAAAGGGATATTTTTATGTGAAACCGTCAAGCATATTAACTCTGGACGTATGCGCGCAATTTCTTACTTCACTTTTAGTTTTCGAATTTAAAATTAATTTCGAAATTTGACCTCAAAAATAATAATCACAATATTTCTATGTTGATAAGGAAAAAGTGCTTACATAATTGTAATTTTGTCGTTTTAAAAACATTTAAGACAGGGTATTAGATACGTTTGGAAAAAAATTAGATTAAAAAAACAACTTATATTATTTTAAGATCTTATGTTTAACGAAATTGTAAGATAAGTTACTCTTCCAAACGAAAAAGATAAGCAAAAATAATTTCAATACAATTTACTGAAAAAAGGAGCTAAATAAGCGAAATTTTGTTGAGGGGTACTTTTACATTGGGGAATGACAGATTTATGAAAAAATTCACACCATAAAATGTTGAATTTTTTGTAATAAATATTGAATTTGTGACCGAAATAGTTTCTCATATTTTATTTGAAATAAATAAAAGTGCGAAAAAACTTTATGAAAAAAAAAAAAAAAAAAAAAACAATTGATTACAAAATATTCACTAATTGGAAAATAAATATGCGAATTTACAACAACAAGAAAAAAACTAAAATTCGCTGAAAATCCACAGCAACTGTTTAAAAACGTTTCTTTGTAGATAATCTATCAACGGCTGACCAAGGAAAAAATGATTTAGATCGAGCCCAAGTTTTATTTAGTTTTCTTTTCTGCAATTCCGCTCTACAACTTGTTTTTGTTTAAAATTGAGAAACAGATTACAAAATAAATTAGGAATAACAGCAACTCTGTACACGTTTTCATTCTTCTCACCCCTCTCGTCATTCAACTCAAAACTTGAGCAACTAAAATTGTTGTGTGTGATGCCGGTCTTAGCAGACTTTTGTCATCTCGAACATTTGATCATTTTTAAAAGCGACTTGGATTTATAAAAGGAAAAGTAATTAGAAATGTGATGATTAAAAAATGTGATGGTTAAAATTCCAAATCCGCAAGTTTTTGTGGCAAGGAATGTGGATGAATGGCCTTTAGTCAGTCTTTCTCTTTCTCGTTCTCTTTCTCTCTCTCTCTGAGGGTAAGATTTCTTTAATAATAGACTAACTAACTCATTTTATTAATTATTAATATTTTGATTAGCTAGAGCGTTGCATAAAAGGCAAAGTTGATAAAACATGTGAAATTTTATATTTCTCAAATTGTCAGCAGTTCAGAGCCAGGTTTCTCATCGAGCAACTTTAAATTTGCCAGTTCAACAGGGTTATTTTCTCACCATTCATTTCACTTAGATCGGTTTAATAAACTTGCTTATTGATCTTAACGTAATATTCTGTAACTCTCACTTAAATTATACAGAATTTAAGAGTTATTGCTCTTCTATTAGATAACGTCAAACTAAATTTTTAATATTAATAATATTGCGATAAATCGTCGTCTCATTTAATTGGCGCAAGTCTTATGAAATACATAAAATAACAGACAAAGCGAAATATAACAGAATAGAATTTATGAAAAGCTAAACTTCAGTTTACCCTTCGCTAAAACCTTTCGCATTTGAATAATTCCAAACACCATTAAATCAATTAACCATTTGTGGTAGAAGGCTACATAGGTTTTTATTTGCAACTTAATTTTTACTATTTAAAAAGAAATTTTTGTAATTACAATGATCAGGTTAAAAAATATTTATGTATATAAAATTAAAAATTAAGAAATACTTTCGACAACAGCAAATTTCTAAAACAGAAAAGCTGTTGGGTAGTTTATGTTTATTTTTTTCCTAATTTGTCTTACATAAATTATAAATGCAAAAATATTCTTCTTAAACATAGTGGGGAGGGGAGGGAAGGGGAGGGGAGTGAAAACAAATTTATTAAAAAATATATAAAATATGTGGGATGTAAATTTACTACTAAAGAAATTAATTTTTTAGACTCTTACCATTCCAATGATTATTTAAACTGAATGCTCTTTTTCCTTTTTTAAAATTAGGTTTTGTAGATGTTATTGGGGATTTTATTGCTATTTTACAACTGCTATAAATTCGTTAAATCTGCTGAAGAAGGCGGTGGTTGTTGTTTGGGACAGTAACGTATTACCCCTACTCAGGCAACCACCGGGGGCGCGCTACCACTTGCTGTTGTTGTAGACGTCGTCGTTGTTGCATTCGTGGTAAAAGATGAAGGTAATGCATTGGTGGTAGTGTTTTTGCTGCTTTGGGAGGTGGCTGTGTTTTCTGTGACTTGAGGTGTTGTGGTGTTGGTTAAAGATAAGGAATTTGTTGTTATACTAATGGAATCTTTACATTCTAACGATTTAGCAGTAGTTGTTGCTGCAGTTATGGATGAGGGGGTAGCTAATAATGCTGTTGAGGTTGTTGGATTAATATTCGAAGTTTGTGATGTAGCAGCATTAAGTAAATTTACATTTGATGTTTTTGTTGTTGTGCAGCCGCTGGTGTTTATTGGTGATATTTGCGGTAGATTTGTTGTTATTGTAGCAGTGGATGTTGATGTTATCGGTAGCGGTGGCGATGGCGACGACATATTTTGGCTGTTAGGACTTAAAGCACTGCAACTCGAAACCGGTGATGTTATATATGTATTGGTTGTATTTTGATGCGTATTAATTTGTACACGTTTAACATTTTTAGCACGGCCACAGGGCACACACAACATGGAACAATGTTCTCTTAGTTTGGTAACATGATCAATCCGATATTCATTGATCCATTTCAGCTTTCTATGCTTAACCTTGAGTTTTTCGCCATTTGGCTGTACAATAGGAAAGCCCTCCGGTTTGGTAGCACCACAACGCATGCAAATGCTACAACGTTCACAGCTCCAACGACCTAATTGAATGTATACATATGTATGTAAGTCTTAAAAGTAATTTAAAGTGTAAAGAATATTTATTGCTAAAGAATGGAAACAGAAAGCAGACTGTTTATAAAAGGGGTTCTTTAGCAAGAAACATAACAAAATCTTCTCTTCATTAGAAGATACTATTTCTGAAAACTTGAGAATTTTTAAAGTGACATTTTGTACAAAAAAGGCTTATTGTGATATAAGTGATTTTTTGTCACAAGGGTGGATTTTTTTTAACAAAGATCCCTTTATAGTTTGTTCAGACATGCAGCTTAGTTGAGCAATTACGAAGTTTTCGCAATTAAGGCCTTAATTAAGCTCAATTTATCATACAAGAACCCTAGTGAAATGTGTTTAGTGAGCAAAAAATTCTAGAAAACTATCACATTAAATGCAAGAGGCCAACAATTAGATCCGACAACTTAGAACGATTACACGATTTTTCAAACATCATTCGTATCATTTTAGCTATCAAGTGCTAATATGTGTGAGCAACCTATGTTATAACTTAATTTAAAACTTAATTGACTTAATTATGGTGCATGACTGAGCATACTAAAGGGTGGCTGATGAAAGCCGCTACCAAAATAAAACTTGATAACTTTTTTCTATCTAAGTAATTTGCATTTTGTTTTGCTTTTGTAAATTGATGCTTAGATTTAATACAAATTTAATACTGGGACACTGAAAAAAGAACCTAGATTTTCCGCCGCTATCACGCATTGGAGCCTGTAGTTTTGGTTCAAAGAGAATATAGGCGCGCGTGTGGCAACGATCCTCCGAGTAGATGGACCACTATGAGAATAGTGAATCATTTTGCAAAACATGGGACAGTCGCTAGAAGGCCTTATAATCGAAACCCTTCCGTTCGAATAGAGGAAACTATTGTCGTAGCTGATGCCATATAAAGCAACCTCAGTATTTCAACAAGGAGATTACCTGTTCAAATGGGTGTCAGTTGGATGACTTTGCAGACAATAATTTATAAGGATTTGAACTTATTCCCCTTCAAAATTCAAATGGCTAATAAACTTAATGCAGCAGATTTGCCGATTCGCTTGGAATTTTGCCAGAAGATGCTTAAAAAGGTAGAAGAGGACGAGAACTTGCTGAATTGTCTTTTCATGTCTAATGAGACTCATTTCGATCTGAACAGCAACATAAACAACGCTGTATTGTCGGGCCATACTTCTTTGAACAAAACGGACTGAGCGTTACGGTTACTGGAGACCGTTACTTGAGCATTCTAAAAGAATTTGTCTATCCGGAACTACGCCGAAAGAGGATTGCTTTCAACTCTGTGAGGTTTTAACAAGATGGTGCAACTGCACAAATAGTCCAGCCGGTTAAGGCCGCAATACGCAGAAAATTTCAAGCCACAGGTAGCCTGACCTAACTCCACCGGACTTTTTCTTGTGGGGTTTTTATAAAATAGGAAGTGTACAACTCGCAACCGACAAATGTGGATGAACTAAAACCATCAATTCGAGTGACAATAGCTGCAATTCCAGCCTTAAATTTAAGGGCAGTAATGAAAAACTTGTTGCTAATATATCGCACCTGTATCAACGAGCAGGACGGGCATTTAAATTTAAATTATCTCTAAGGCTGATTAAACTATTGCTAATACAATTCAATGGGCTTTCTAAATTCATCAAAATTCCGTGTAAAAAAAACTACTCTTTTTGTAAAATAGAACTTTTTAAAATTGAAATTAATAAAGTTATGCGCAACAATTTAAATCAAATTACCATCAGGAACTGCCTTAATGCTAAGACAATAAATGTGAAAACATCGGTCACATTGCTCGCAGAAAAGCATTTTATTTCGATCTTGTTTCCGTTTACATTTAATGCAACATTTACAATCAGCACACTGCCAATTATAGTAGCGCACTCTGTTGGCCATGCGGTGAGGCATTTCAATGCAACTGGGATGTACTGTAAAATAAAGAAAAAAATTTTTTTAAATCAAAACAAAACAAAATAAAATGTTTAATTAAAAATATCTTACCTTTACGTCTGCAGGTATAACATTGTACAAATAATTCGGGTATATCTTTGAGATTACGATTTTGTGGATGCTGGCAAACAGCGCAGGTGGCAGGTAAATTCTCATCTTCGCTGGTGTTATCAGACGTTGAAGAAGAACAGGATGATGTATCGGAATCCTTTACAAATCAAGTGACAAAAATTAATATAATATTATTTTAAAGAAATGATTAAAGAAAAACATACCGTATCAGATGAAGAATCATCTGATGATGATGAACTCGATTCAGTGGAACTATGTGAAACTGCTCCCGGTAATGGCGGAACTTTAAATTCATCATTGTTTAGCTTACGCGTATGTTTTGCCCGTATTCTGCGTATACGCTTCTGTTTAATGAGACGTTCAGAAGCACTGATACTTGTGGACTTAGCCTCGTCACCATAATCAATAGTTTCAGCCGCTGAATCAGTATCGGTCGTTTCTTCGTTTTGTGAGAACATATGCTTATCTGCTTCTACCACAGTATTGAGAGGAAATTGTCTGAATTAAAATAAAAATATGATTTACTTTTGGTTATTTAATTCAGTAAAAAGCACTTACCTTAATTCCTGTGGGGAATATTCATAATATTTTTCACAAAATTGGCCAGGCACTAAAGATAAGGGGTAATAAGCATCTCTTGGCCTAATCGGTTCCCAGACACGTTCTTTTAATAACGTAGGTGGTTGCGACATTTTTTCCACTTTGGCGGCTTGCGCCACAGCTTCGGCTACCGGACGGGTGGATATAGCAGCAATAGGGGCTGAAGCCGGACAAGGCTTATTAACAGTTAAAGTTTGTAAATCCAAACAAAGTAGGCGTTCTTCTTTACGGCTATAAACACAGTTTGAAATAATAATAATTTCTATTTATATTAAATAATATTTTAAGTTCTCAACATACGTTCTATTTAAATAGGCATTCCATTTACTGGTCGACAACATGGCTCTTTCTCTGGCCTGTAAACCACGACCAGCAACATTTAAGCCCAGTGACTTTTGTTTAGCCTCTATTTCGCGTAAATGTTTCTGCCTAACAAAATCTTTATACTCTTCATATTTGTCATAAAAGTCGGTGTACATAATATCTAATATATCGGAGGCCCAAACGGCCGTGATGCCTAAATCACACATTTTTTCAGAAACCAAATTTTTCTCTTGCAAATAATTACGCTCTTCCATATCGATTTGTCTACGCGGCAGATCCGGATATTTTCGTTTGAAACTTTTTATACCCAAATACAAAGCAACTTGTTCCTGTATCATAAAAGTATCGCGATTTTTAGAAGGACAGCAACCTTTTGGAGGTGGCCAATCATACTCGGCTATAGAAGACACTGTCAATTCGGCACTTAAAGCAAAAAAGGTTAATTAATTATTAAAATAATTAATGATTAGAAATTATCAGCAAAATTCTTACTCTTCGGCCACACAAACTTCCATTTTTTTGCGTTTCATGGGTTTTTTAACCGCCGAACCATTTTGTAGCCCTACAACATTATTGGGATCTAAAATACTTGAGTTGCTTATAATCGATGACTGGGATTCTTCATTATTTAAGAAGTCAGGTTGCCTGAAAATTTTGTAGAAACTTAATTAGTCTTTAAATTTTGTTGGTACAATTGAATAACTTACTTTGTTGGAGTTTGTGGTGTTTCTGGTTGAATTAAATTTTGAGATAAATCTGCACTCATACGGGTGTCTTCCTCAAACACAGAAGGCGACTAATCGGAAAAAAAAGATTTTTAAGGTTAAAATCAGTTGAAAAGTGAAATTTTTATTAATAAAAACTCAGAAATTTCTTAAGTTATTAACTTTGATTCCCCAAATAATCTTGTGTAAAGCAAACTAAGAGAGCTATGTTCTTTCGTTTAATATAAGCATTTTCGATTGTTGTGTTTGCTTTTTCTCAATTTTTGATACATTTTCGATTTTTTGGTGAATTGTATATAATAGTTTCTGCTTTTTTGTGAAGTTGCATAATTTTGGTTAAGTTAAAGTTTTTGTAGTGAAATTCATTTTTTGTGGTATTTTTGGTAAAATTTCCCTTTTGTTATAAAATATTGATTTTGTAGCAATTAAATTTTTTATTCCAGTTTTTCGAATTATAGTATATATTAGAATTTGTGCTGAATTTTTAACTTTGGCAATTTCCTAATTTTTAGTGAAACTTCGATTTTTTGCAAATTTCGATTTTTTCGAACATTTTTCAATTTTTATAATTTTAAAATTTTTTGTGATAAAATTTCAATTATTTGGTGAAAGTTTTTTGTTGTTGTAAAATTTCGGTTGTTTTATAATAATAAGATTTTTTAGTGTAAAACAAGATGATGTCTAAAGTTTTAGCGAAAAAGTACCATCTTTGTTTGAGGGATATGATTCTCGAGATATTTATAATGCAGATGAGACTATCTTGTGGGAGCAAGTGAGTTCACAGGCAGTAAAAATTGTTTTCAAATAAGCTTGCTTTGCGGAAACAAATATCCCCAATGGCTGACCATAGCACTTGGACAGCGGAAGAAGCTCTTCTTCCCACACACACAGCCACACAAGTAGAATTTTTATTATACACTCTCCTTACAAAAATCTCCATAATGAAAAAAGAGAGAAAAATCGTACATAAAGAGTACAAATTAAATTAAATAAAAGCTAAATACAAGAAATGCATCACATATGGACACGATTTAATATTTACCATACAGAAAATAAAATTATACCCCCCAGAGCAGAGCAATGTTCCAATAGTAGGAGAACTGTATGCAATTTATTAAAAAAAAAGTAAATAGAGAGTGCAAATACGAGTAAATAGTAGTATGTTAATTATACTAACACAATAACAGTGTTGTATACAGACAGAGTTAAAACAATAGTGTTAAATGGTTTGTTAACGTTCTATTAAAAGGAAACCGAAGAGATTGTTGTTTTTGTTTGCAATGTAAAAAAGCACATTGAAAAAACGACTGCACCTGAGTTTAACAGAAAATAAAGCAAATGCAAATAACAGGTAAAACTAGTACAGTGCAACCTCGCTTAACGCGACTGATAGAAATTTGGAAAATTGCGAAAATCGAGTTGCAGAATTCGAGTCACAAAATTCCTTGGGGCAACTATATGTATTAAATATTTATTCTTCGTCTAGATGAGTATCAATCCTATTGAAGAACTTATTTCAAATTAAGCTAAAGTTTTATATAAAAGACAATTGTGACAATTCGGTTTAAATTGTATACTTTAAACATAAATAAAATTATATTTTAAAAAAAAACCAAAACTAAATAAACGTTACACACTGCGAATCACTTAAATAAGGAAATTAATTTTACCAATTTTGAACGAATATATCTTGTAAACCAGATAGTGGGGGTTACACCAGGCTATATGTACTTCTGCTACCATTATTAGAATTTACTTAAAAACTTCGGTTAGATATTGATCGGTAAAGCGATCCTATGTAATCTAATTATACTGAGCTTCAGGAATTTTTTATTGCGTCCTTTAGAAACTCTTTTGTATCAAATTGCTTTTCGCCGTCGTATACTTTTCATAAAAAGACATTTCCCATTCTATTAAGACCAAGAGAATATGAAAATTAAATTCCTATTTAAGTGATTCGCACGGTACATGAGTATGGTTATATAATTTACAATTCAATCTCAGGGAAAAAAAAACTAAATGAAAAATATACGAATAAAAATGAAGGAAAATACGGATAAGTGAGGTTTTTTAAGTGGCGTTAACAGAGTCAACCAAGTTAGCAATTTGAAAGTTGCAATAATTGTGAAGTTGATTTGAGCGAGGTTGTACTGTATTTGTTACAGCAGTTACAGAGAGTAAATAGAAAGTATCTTTAAATCGTTGACAGTGCTCTCTTATTCGAATCAAAATAAAAGCACATACTTTTTTCACATTTATGCATTGTATTTAGACTGACATACATTTACAACACTTTCTTCTTTCGTTGTATTGTTGGTGGTTGGTAGTTGAAAGAAGGATAAAAAAGAAACAATTCTGTATTTTCTCTATGCCTACATTGTATTTTTTTCATGGTTGTTTTGGTAGTGTAATTGTTTAACTTTGTGGTAGTTTGCGATTTAAAGTTGTTAATGTTTAAATTTATGTAGCCAACCAAGTTAAAAACACAATTCACACTAAATTCAGGTGTTTAGAATATACATACATGTTTACATACTTCATAGAAAAAGAAAATATAGCACTCAGTGCAATATAAAATCTAAGAAATATTGTTTATACTTATTCATATACTTACGGGGCTATAAAGACCTTTTATCCTGTCTGGGTCTGGTGTATGCTTAAGAGCACCTACACAACGTGGTCTGTTCATGGCTATAGCTTTTGATACAGCACTAGCATTACGTCCTAAGCGATGGGCTTTATAACCTCTTCCCCGTCCTCCACGAGAACCTCTGCCACGACCACGACCTCGTCCAGGCGTAGTGGATATTGAAGAACTTGCCGAATCATCTATAGAGGGAATAAATAATAAGTTGAAATAGAGAACGTTTAAATATTTTCCATCAGCTTTCCAATTAAGGACATCAGGGGGCAAATAGCGATGGAATTTATAAAGGAATTTCACAATCGATGGCGATTGACATAATTTGCCCCCGGGCTTCATTTATTAAAAACGTCCGTAACGATTTACAAAAGCGTATAAAGTCTTTTTAGATAAGGTTTTCTAACAAACCATAAAGAAATGCTATATTCTACCATATTCTAGTTATACTACAGCAATGTGGATGGGCATCTTCTAAAAAAACACTTCGTTTTGAAATCGCCAAATTTTTGCAAAGAATTAAATAAAATAGTGTTTTATTTATGTTTTAGCTGTGTCAGATATTTTATTCGAACTTAACGTCGAATGCGTTAAATCGTTCGAATAAACTGTTTTTTTTTTATATTTAAATTTAGTGATTTCGAAACCAAATATTTTGCTGAACACGCCCCATAATCAAGTGATTGTTTAGTCGAAGTATAGTCGTAGTCTAATCCAAAGTCTAAACATAGGCTAGTTATTGTCTAATCATAGTCTGGACATTGTCTACTTATAGTCTGGTAGTAAATAATTTTGTTGCGTTTAAACTGTATCTCATTAATGCATCAATATAAATACTTTTAAAGAGAATAAAATTGAAATTCAAATCATTCAGCTTACCTCCCGATATATTTGGCCCACTGACATCATTGCCCACATATTCGTCTTGTGACTCAATTAAACCACTATTTGTAGCACTCATTATAGGTGCTCGCAATTGTTGTGTCGCTAATATTGAGGAGAAATCATTATGTTTGAATATAACATCGGGTAGAGGATCTGATGACGACAATATAGTAGTAGGTGGTAACATGGAATTGTTACTGCTGCCCCCGCCGCCAATACCAATGCAAGTTGTGCTACTACTTGCACTTGGACTGCTCATCGCTGCTGCTTGTTTCGAGAACGCAGCCTCTACTGTTGTTATGGTGTTAGTAGTAGTACTGCCATTGCTATTGCTCGAAGATGAAGACATGGTCAAGTCAATTTGTGTAGCCATTGAGAGATTTTGGATTGTGTGAGTGTTTACAGGTACTGTCGAGGTCACAGTTGCAGAGCTATTTGAATAGGCAGACGAAGAGATCGCTGAATTTGATTCCAGAAAATGATTTAGTGTATTTTCAGTGTTTTGCTTAAGTAGTGGCTTTTTGTTATTATCTATAGCCAGCGAAGGACTGGCGCGCAATTTTGCCTTAAGATCTATTTGTGTCACTGTGGGAGTATTACTTCGCCTAGAAGTGCGTAAGGGGATTCTTAAGTTCCTCTCATTCTCATTTTTATTTTCCTCTCCTGCACCAATCACAGATGAATTCAATTCGTCTAATACCCGTAAGGGTTCATCTGCATCCACCATATCAATGGCTAAACGTTTTCGCAGCAATTGTACTCGCCTTGATTTGGAAGATGCCTCTGTTTGAGGTGTTTCATTCCTTTGGGCGGAAGTCGTTCCGGTGTTAATATCATTACTGGCTGAAGAAATAATGTTGGTCAATTTCTTAGGACGACCTCTTTTCTTTTGGACGGGCGTAGCATTCTCATTAGCTTGTTCTTTGCTGTTGTTCTGTGATGACAAATCAAAACTATCGTTGGAATTAGTTTGTGCCGATTCGACCACCTCTTCCATAGCTATGGGTAGAAGATTATCATGTTTTTGTTTGCGGGCTCTTTGATGGCTAGTAAATGCAATTGCGGTTTGTTTTAAATAATTTAAATCGTTTGGTTGAACGACAATAGATGCAGCCGTAGCAGCAGCAGCAACCGTTGTTTCTTTCAATTCCTCTAGTGAATTTAATACTTTTTGATTTATTATATCATTGATGTTTGCAATCAAATGGGAGTTTTTGGTATCTATAGCTTCATTATTTAATTTTCTTTGCTTGGAGGGCGGTATTGTTAGCTCTTCAATATGTTTCTCCTCTGCATGTTTTGCTTGATTTATTTGGCCGGCCAAATTGGTGGTTAAAGCATGACGCTTTAAATTGGAATTATTATTGTTAAGGGAATATATTTCACTAGTCTTGGAAAAATGTAGACCATTAGGGAGGTGTGTTGTTGATTTATCATTAAGGTGTTGCAAATTCTCTGAGCATTCATCTAAACAATTGCGTGGACTGCCTTCTGGAGTATCAAGAATCTCTATGGAATCTATAATATTTTCCTCTTTGGAGTGGAGAGTTTTAGGGGGCATATTGTATGTGGAATTGTTATTGTTGTTGCTTCCGGCATTTGGACTAGTACCATTCGCCATTAAACGTTCAGCCAATTGCGGATATTTTAAAGAAGCTGGCGGTGAAGTTTGTATGGCATTAGGTTTTGGCTGCAAAGGTGGCGGTATGTGGGAATCGTTTTGCATTCGCTGTTGTTCCTGTTGTTCATGTTGCTGCTGCTTGAGTAGATGAGTATTTTGTATGACTGTAGTCTCTCTTTGCAGTCTCTCTAGTAGTATATTTGTGCTAGGTATAGCCAAGTTGATGGCTAAATCGCGAATGTTTGCTGCGGCCGGGTTGCTTTCCTCATTGTAATCGAACTGAGCCGGGGAACTACTGCGCGATGGAGAGGAGGTCAAATCTACTGTGTCAATAATTTGTGTTATATTCGGATGATTTATTTTGCCATTTAACAATTCAGGTAATTCTGCTGTTTGTCTTTTAAAGTGGGTATCATTTTGAAAAATCAGTGGTTGATGACCTGTTTGCAAATCTTCATCAATATCCATATCGTCGGAATTGCGGCGTACTTCTGGGTTATTAGCCTGAACTCTCAATTCGCTAGCTGGCGGAACAACAAGCTTTGCTACAGAATCGGCGGTATTATCATTAAAGCCACAAAACTCTTGGGAATTACTCGATTCGCCACCACCATTGTCTACGGTAAGCAAATCAGCGAATTCATCGGTATCTGCCGGAGAAGAAACTACTAGATTCACATTAATCAAATCACCTATCGCAGTAGCAGTCGGCGTGGTATTAGGTTTGTTTACTTCCGCCGGTGTTTCTTGCACTACTGTCAGTTTCTGCTGTGGCGAGCCTAAATTCTTGATGGTTAATTTTGGCACAGTCTTACAGTGTTGAGGCAAAACAGTATTTTTTAATCCCCTTCCTTCGACTTCGAAATCTTCAGTATCACTTTCCATGCCACTCTCTTCCGTTGAGGACGGTCTCTGCTGACAGCTGATATTTTTTATGGTTAACTTAGGCACAGTTTCATTTTTACTTTGAGTTTTGATTGTCATTTTCGGTATGGAACCAGCACTTTCCTCTTCGGCGCTTAATGTATGTTTATTTGTTACAACCATATCGTTTTGTTGACGTGTTATGGTCAATTTAGGCACTGCTTGTTTGGGCGATAATGGACTGACTTCTAATTGCGACTTTATTATGCTTCTTTTGGACAAAACAATATTGGGCGAATCCATGTTGTTGGTTTTAATTGTAATTTTGGGTATTTTTTCGTTCGGTGAGCTCTCGGCAGGACTTATATTTAAGTTGTTCGAATCTTCTACTGCATCCAGGGATTTCGTTTTAATGGTTAATTTGGGTATGCCGCCCAAGGCACTGGCAGTATCATTATGTTGTGTTATAATGACAGCATGTTCTTGACCCGTTTTAATAGTAAGCTTGGGTATTTTCGAGGTTGTAGCATCTTCTGCCGGCATCACTTCACCACAAATCATATTACCCTTTATGCACAATTTAGGTATAGAAGGGTGTTCAATAGCTGCCGTTTCATGGGACTTTTGTAAAGGCTTTATGGTTAATTTGGGAATAACATTTGCCGCACTGGACTTTGTTGCTACATGTGAGTTTGTAGACGTTGAAGAGGAGGAAAATGAAGATGAGGATGAAGAGGTGGTTGAAGAAGCGGGTGAGATATTGGTTATAATCGACTCACTGTGGCCATCTTGTCCTGTTTTAATGGTTAACTTTGGTAAAGGTGGGGTGTTAGCGGCTGGATGCGTACTGTGCCCTTCGGCAGAGGTATTTGCAGAATCATTTATTTTAATAGTTAGTTTTGGTACAACAGTTGAAAGTTCTTCGTTTTCTGCGCGTATTGTTAATTTCGGCACAATGTGTAACTCTGAGGCATTTAATTTTCTGACTATCTCATCCTCGGCCGATGAGGACCATTCCTCCGATGACATAAGTATATCGGCGTTTGTTTCCTTGACAATTGGTTTAATAGTGATCTTGGGTGTGTGGTGAGAACTGTGGTGGGTATTGTGTAGATTAATTTTCAAAGGCTCCACTTTACGCAAATCATCTTCTTTAAGAGAGTTAGGATGATGAGATTCTGTAGGCGCTGCCAATGAAGGTTTGGGCAGTTTTAATACAAGTTTATGATTTTCGTTATCCGTATTAAAAGAATTACTTGTAGAATTGCTTGTAGAAGCAGCACAATCTACTCTTGGCCCAGCACCTTCGCCTGCTTCTACCACTATAGTTGTGGTAGTGTCTCTAGCTACCATATCGTTGTTTGACTTTAAAATTCGGGTATTAATACTATGGTGATGTGTTATTGAGTTAATTGGAGCCGCTGTTGTACTACCTTCCCTATTTAATCTGGAATTATCCGATGTTGAAGGCATGACGATCTCTTCGTGCGACAATGAATCCGAATTATAGGTTAATAGTTCATAGTTGTTTGTGCTGCTAGTAATGCGTGCCGGTGACGTTATTGAGGCCTCTAATTCCAACGTTACTTCTTCGCCTTCACCCTCTGCAACCAAGGGTAACAAACAATCACTAGATGTGGAGGTAACAACCTGTTCTTGGTCGTTGTGATTGTCCTCCAACACTTCCTGCTCTCTATGCTGAAGGGACTGTAGTTGTTCTTGTCTTGGCCTTGTACGAGTCGCTGTAGCTGTGGCTGTAGCCGCTTGACGACAACTGGCATAGGCTAATAGCTGCTGTTGCTGATGTGTCGGTTGTGTTGGTTGTGGTGTTTCTGCATCCGTTGATTTTCGTCGATTTGTAACATTCATTGCTTACAATGATTTAGTTTTATTTGTATTTTGAATATGTTACTAGTTTGTGGTTGTTGCAGGGAGTTTTGTTTGAAAAAAAGCTTCTCTCTTAATTGGTTCCCTGTTATTGCTGCGGTTTCAGGAAGGGCCTGTTCCAAGCCAAGAACCCTAGTTTTACACCCTTAAACTTAACATGTTTGTATTATTTTTAGTTGTTGGCTGTAGTTTCGGCTGTTGCATATATTCTGAAAAAAGAAAAGAGTTACAAATTAAAAATCATCCATAACAAACATAAACAAATACAGGTGAATATAAAAAATCAAAATTCTATTTTTATGTCCACCATTTATTCAATCGTTTTACTCAAAATGGAGTTACACTAATCTGGGGGACACTCAGCTTAAATCTTTGAAGAAACACATACCAAAAAACCTGGATTTATTAAACGTGTTCGTCAAAAATAAGAAACTCTTGCAAATCAAAAAAAAAAATTTACACATATTCTTCAAGTAAAAGTTTGCACAAACGAAAGATGTTACTTGTATTGTGTAACAAATGTTTATTCTGCAGGGAAGCAATATTTGATTTGTGACCACTTTTGATTATATATAGGTTAGACTTAGTAGCTATAATCAAAACAGTTGTACTATATGTATCTGAACAGAGAATTGGCACTTTATTCTAATGACGCAAACTGTAAGTACTGCATAATCTTGCCTCAATGAATAATTAATTAATTATAGGCCGTTTAAATCTCCATCTTAACACCCACACCGCTTGGACTTAACCCTTTCAATACGATTTTTTTAAGTATAAAAACTCCTTTTTATGTGACTGTTTGATTATGGCTTAAATATGCCGTAGGGGATGCGTTAAGGTAAAAGATAACCAGGACAAGGGAAATGTCCTGCGACAGCGATATCGCACCAGTAAATTACTATGGAACACATAATTTGTCCCAATAGTAACATAATCAAGGTAATAACAAATAAAGTACTTGTTATACGTCACTGTTGGGACATACGTGGTTTGTTCAAAATAAAAGGTGAAGTTTGAAATTTTTTTTAAGTATTTATTTATTCATCAATAATCCCTCTCAGATATACTGCACTTGTGCCAGCGCTTCTTCCAATCCTCGAAGGATTTCTGAAATGGCTATCAGCTTGTTCTTCGATTCTGACTTTATCTTTTCATTGATCTCTTCCGTTTTGGGAATAGGAAAAAGTCGCAGGGAGCCAAATTTGGCGAATAAGGTGTTTGAGGCATGATTAGGGTGTTGTTTTTGGCCAAAAAATCATATTCTTTGATCCATTTTTTTTCAAAAGTCAAAAATCGAAGAACAAACACAAACGTGACTAGCCTTAAATTTATTTTCTCTGATTTTTAGTTGATGACTAATTAATCATATTGATATTAAGGTACCTCGTCATTTTGCAGAGATTTTCAGAGAGTAAAAACACAACTTTTTTACTCAACAAACTAGCTTGGGAAAATAAAAGCTTATTTCTATACAAATTCAAAGAATAACGGAATCAAGGAATGCGTTGCTTGCGAAATTCAGATAGAATGAAAATATATGTAAATAAATGTGTTTTAATTAAATGAAAACACTCAATGGGACACATGAGTCCGGTGAGTATTAAGAGTGTTAAAGCGTTAAACAGTAAACAATTTATACACCGCAAATCACTTAAATATGGAATTTAATTTTATCAACTTTAGACGGATGCTTGTTTTAAATCAGATAGCACTAAAATGGCAACAACATTTGGAGAAAGTCAAAAACTTTGCAGACTTGTTTCAAATTCATACTTTCCAGCGGCGAAAATTCGCAAAGAAATCGAGGTGAAAGCAAATGTTGGCACAGTTCATCGTATTTTAAAGTAGTGTCGATTTATATCTCGTCCAGAACTGCAAAAGAAAGCACCACTCAATGACATCGCCTCCAATTTGCAAAGAATACGAGGGCGCAGTCGGATAAGTGGCTCAAAATTGACGACAAACTTCAACTTTTATTTTTAGGAAAAAGAATACATATTTTGCAACGAAGACAAAGAGAGACGGAGCTATGGTATGGGGTGTCATATCCTACTATGGCATTATCGACTTGGTAATTGAAAGAATATTATAAGACTCTTACTACAATTTAAAATCTTATATTAACCCATACAGTGGACCTAACAAAATGGCAGTGCTGTAAAACTGTGTATTCGTGAGCAAGATGTAGAACTTTAACATTGGCGTCCATATTCTATGAATCTTAATAAAATGAAAGTTTGATGGTGGCTTGTTAGAAAAGTGGACGATGGGTATAAACAAACTGTTGGTTTATTATAGCTAAATACAAAAACAATATTACTTACATTACGAATACCTATAGCCTGTTGTAACCCCCCAATATCTAGTTTACAAGACGTCTTCGTTAAAAATTGGTAAAATTATTTAAGTGATTCGCAGTGTATATTAACTTTAATTTGAGACACCTTGTATTACACATTAAGACTCCAATGTGGGACTAGGGTACTTATTAAGCCCTAAGCATTATTATTAAAATTTTATAAACCAATTTAGCCTTAATTTATGGAATTTGATTAATTTAAATTGCTGCCATTACACATTTACTATGTACATGCGAGTATACTTACTTAGCAATTCAAATGTTGTTAAATCCCTGACAGACTCAAGATCAACTGTTAAATTATAAAAAAAAATATGAATAGTACAACAGGATGTATAAAGTCAAAAACAGATTATAAACACATAACAAAGAAAATCAAGAGCAAAACAAAGAACTCACAGAAAATATTATTGAAAACCCCACACTCCAACAAAACTATGATAAACACAAACAAAAACGAAAGTTACTAAATGAAATGATACACGGCAACAATGCAAAAGAGGAAAGCGTAAAGAAAATACCAGAAAGCAAAACAAAAAGTAGCAAAATGTGTAAGTAGTAAATAAACAGAAAGAACTAATAAAGCAAAATAGCGAGCAAGCGACAGTGGTGATCCATTGTGATAAAATTTGAAAAAAAACCCCCCATGTGACAGAAATAAACACAAAAATTATTTCCCCAAAAATATAAAGTGATTAATATTTAAAGAAACACACACATGACATCAAAATAATTATAACCAAAATTAAAACGTCATAATCATCTTATTTTGCTTTAACAGCAAATTGACGAAATAGTCGATTTATTAGTTAAAAATGATCACTTAAAATATGTATACTTAAAATTTAATCGCTTCGGGGATAGCTTATCTCCTATGCACCCCCTTAGTTTTAAAACAGGATTAACTTTGATATGAAGTCAGAAAAATAAAATGGAAACAAACAAACATTGACCGGAGAGCAAAGAAAAATTGTTTAAACCGTTGGAAGTCATGCAAATTTTGAAGCCGATAGGCAGAATATAGTATTAAAAATAAGAAAAAAGAACACAACAGTTCGCCCTTGTCTTTCGAGGCAAGTGGTATTATTGGTTCCGCACTGAAATAAAAATCCAACGGAAAGATGCAAATTGCCAATTGATTCAACATCCCTGTTTTGATTAACGCTGAGTTGGTATTGTGTCAGCTGTTGGTACAAATATTGAAAAATTGTTGTCTTCTTTACACGTCCTCTTTACTGTTCAGCTATCGCACATTCTGCTGTTCGTACAGAAATTTGACTAGTCAAGACCGCCGCTGTTCATGGTCGCTTCGTGTTCAACTAGAGTTTTTCGCACAACTATGTTATGCCATTACACAAACAAAATACACAGGCAAAATAAAAAATATACTATCTCGATGAGAGACCTCTGCTTCTCTTTGTTTTATTAAAAATATGTTTTGATATTTCGCGCCACAAATGCAACAATACAGAGCGCTGTTGTTTTTGCAATGTTGTAATTGTTGTAGAATTAATTCATCCTAGTATATTAGTTTCTTTGCTATCCGCAATCGCGGAATGAAATAAATAAAGAGGAGACCCGTTTTATGGAGCGCTGAAACCAATTTTAACTTCTCTGGAAATGACTGCCAATGAAATACCTGCTGACTTAAAATAAAAGAATTTTATGTAGAATTTACAAAGTGGATTAATGGTTTGGAGATGCTTTTCATAGAAGGATATTGATTCCATATATTGTATTGAAAATACAATGAATGCAAATGGCTGTAGGAACATATGTGTTTTAAAATGGCAAAATTTTATATGCGACAGAAATAATGTCATTGCTTTGGATTTTCCAACAAAAACTGTTCAAAGGTGAATTATCCTATTAGATCATTTGTAAAGTTTTTTATTGTACATACAAATAAAGCATTTTTCTGTCTAAAATAAAACAAATTTAGGCGTAAATATGTATATATTATTACGATCTGGTAAACATGACTTTGATAAGAAAACTAGAACCGTAATTAATAAAACCTTGAAAACAGCTGTTTATTTGCTGACGGACGTACGTATTTATGCATGTACATACATATATACATACTTATATGGGCTAAAATAACACATTGGATAGACTTTTCTGTTGGTAGCTCAAATTTTATTCATATGCGGTATGGTGCTGTCTATAAATTGAGAAAACAAAGATTAACCAAACATCAAGACAGTTATTACTATTTCTATGTAGTTCACTACCAACTCTACCTAAATTAACCAAAACAAACCAAAGGAAAGAAGAAGAAGAATGTCATCATTACCATCTACTACAATATCATTATCGTCATTGTGATTGCCTCCATCATTTGTACATTTATGTAGAGAGATTTACCGTAACAAGGAGAGTGTGTATAGCGACGCATTAAGCTCAAACAATTGTTGCGTTTCTCTCTCGCATTGTTTTGGATTCTGGTCGTTCACCTCATTTACTTTGTCGACAACAACAATGGCAAAAACAAAAAAACCAGCAAAAGTAGTAACAGCACAAATAATAACAACAGCAAATCAACTACGGAAAATAAAAAGAAAAAACACCAGCAAACGATAGGCCACAGTCAAGATTAGTACTTCGACTAAAAACACCTTTAACTCGGAACGCGACCGGCATCAGCATTGTGCTTTAACTTATGAATAAACCAAATGAATAAAAATGTATGTCGTGTGTTCCTCTCGTACTGTCTGTCAGATGTACGACAAATCAGAAACATTTGGCAAAAAGCATGCATATTCATCTAGGAGATAAAAAAAAATATGAAAAAAAATTTTCGAAAATAATTTAAAAATAATTTGGTTTGCGCCATATGTAAGAAGTTATTATAAAAATCGTAAATAATTAATGATAAAAAATGTCCAATTGTTTGTATTATTCTGTTTGATACATATAATACTTTAAATTTGAAGTTCTTTTCAGTTTAAACA
The DNA here is from genome assembly GCA_963932375.1 of Phania funesta. Lineage (NCBI taxonomy): Eukaryota > Metazoa > Arthropoda > Insecta > Diptera > Tachinidae > Phania > Phania funesta. Next base: position 10,780,076 of record OZ010655.1, on the reverse strand, counting down.
ATTTTCAGAAAATCGAACTCTCTCTTCCTCTCTCTTCTCTGTCACCGCTAGTGAACTTTATACCGTGACATATTTTAGGCGATTTATCAAATTTTCTTTTAAAGCTACTACATACATAATATGAACATATGGTGGTAATGTTTACATAACACTTCAAAACAAAACAATCAGAAGATAATTTACACCAATCGATAATTTTAATTGAGAACTGAATATTTCTATCAACATGGAATGAATTCAAATTTATTGCTTACGAGTGAGTACTAGCAGGGCCCGCCAAACGTTTCTTTGCTTATCTGATAAATATATTTATCAGATAAGTATTGTGTGAAGTTCGTCGGCATTTCCCAGTCTAAATTCAAACTGACAATTGTTTTCTTCATAGCAACTCAGCCCCAGTACCACCTAATGGAGATACTCGCTCCTATGCATAACGTTGAGGTTTGAATTGTTTTACGGTAAACAAACCCCATTAAAAAAAAAAACATTTTTAAGTTTTTCGCGAATTTAGCAACTTTTCGGTTAACTTTTCCATAAGAATCATCTTTTAAGATATTTAAAAACAAGAAGCCAAACACCAGGCCAGACTTTTTTCTTGCGATTCGCGCTTAGAAACAGAATTAGCGATTCATTTTTATTTATAAACTATGCGGTCTCGAACTTAACATTGGGATCCCGAAGAATTGTTAACCATAAACTGTTTCCATACTGTAAGTTTGAGTAAATAAAAAAGAAATATTCTTTCTTGATTTGATATTGCGACCGTGTGACTTGATGTAGAATTTTGCAATGAATTTCCGTCATCACTTGTCATAACGAAAAATGAAGAAGGCACATACCCAAAACCGGTGTATCCCAACCAAACTTGACAAGAGATGACAGAAAGTCATTTAAAGCCGGAAAATGCAATTGGAATCAACTAAAATTCAAAGTAAAATATGTGTGAAAAACTGCAAAAAACAGGAAAAGCTTTACAAAAAAAGTTAATATGACAATAGTTCATTCACCTCTTTCTGCCTAAAAATTTTAATAAAAAACACACAAAAGTTTTCGTTAACTTATTTTTGTTTAATTTGTTTTTTGTACCTATATGAATAATTTTTATAATAAAAACATTTATCAATAAAACATGTAAAGAGCAAAAATATTAGTTTTAAAAAAAAAAGCTTCTTAGAAAATTTAATTGAGAAGCCGAAAATATCTAATTTGTAAAAAAAAAATGGTTTGAAAATATGCCAACGATTGAGGAAGCAGAATAAATAGAAAATAAATCCGGCCATTAAAGATTGTCGTTTCGCTCGGTATATCCAGAGTTCGCATACTAGAGACCTAGTATCCATGGCGTGTGATGTTCCACCGGGAATAAGGGATTTTTTATAAGAGTGTTAACTTCTCTCCGCTCGACTTATTTAGCCAGACTCCTTGCAGAGACCGAAACCTCTTACCGGCCGCCACCACGGAGAGGTATAAGTCAGAACTTGCGCAATATAAATCAAAGGCTGTTGATCTTTGTTAATATTGTGTCATATTTCAATATGACATTCAAATAGGCAATATTAAGGCATAGTATGAAGTATGGCCCGCTTGACACGTAATACGAAAGAAATGTAAGAAAACATACTTCTGACAATAAACGGTTAAGAATTAAATATTGATTCTTGATTTGACATTTGACATTTCGACAGGGTGATTTCTTCGTTTTCAGAACGCAAAATGAATATTTTGCAATAGAGGGTGCAATTTTTTAACCAAAATCAACTAAAAATAATAATTGCATTTTACACAACTAACAAGTCAAGTGGCAACGTTAGGTTGGTTAGTAATATTATTCATAAATAGTTGTTGTTGTTAAAACCATAATTTTTTTACTTAAAATCAAGGACAAATAAAAATACTTGTGAACATATAAAAAAATATTATTGTAGCACATAAGTTATTAAATTTACTGAAAGTTGAACAATAACATTTTATTGTAAAGAATATTTAGTTTTTCGTCTCGGATTATGAATTTAAAATTTTTATACATATTTATAAAAATGCAAAATTGATGTATTTGCACTCTTTTATAAGATAAGAGAGTGGTGGGGTCAAAGTGACCTTGTGTGGAAAAAAAACAAAAGCAACAATAACTATGTAAATGTACATACATATAAGTATTTAAGGTAGAAACTCAAATAAAAAAAACGCAAAAACCAAATAAAGCAAATTTTATTTGACAAAGTTTGTTGTTAACAAATGAATAATAGTTTTCTTAAAATAGTGAGAATTCTTTAATTTGGAAAGAAGAACTAAATATTTGTTGTTACAAATAGTAAAAGCTTATTTATAATTGCATTTACATACACACAAACATATGTATATTTCTTTCAAATGTTAGGCACATAAATTTAGGAGCAAATTCGGAGAGCCAAAAACACACACACACCAAAAACAATAAGACATACAATTCAACAGAAACACATAAACAAGAACAATAGCATAGGGTCGCCGTATTGTTTGTTAAAATAAAACTGGAAAGATTAAAAACTATTTATCATGGGCATTTTGGATTGACGAAATAAGTCAAGCTTAAAATGTTTAAATTTTTCGCAATTCATTATAAAGGCTGTATGGAATGTGGCAGTTGCACAGCCAGGGGGAGGGAAATTTACAAAATACAACACACATTGTAATTTTTCTACTTTTTATTGATCTAACAATTACCCTTAATGCCTCAGTTTAGTTCTAGCAAATGTTTTCCTTCAACACTCAAGATTTTCTAGATTTATAAAACCATTAAAGCGGTATATACGTAATGTTGCTATCCTAAAACAATAACACGACGAGTTTCTAACAAATGTTCACACAATTTGGCAATTTTATGTGCATCTTTATCTTAAAGTAAAAGTAACTAAGTTGAGACTTTGGCTAAAAAACGGCGAATCAATAGTCAATAAATATCATGTACATCCCACTATTAAGTGAATCGTCCTGAGACTATCTTTTAGTTAAAATTATTGTTTTTCCAAACTGTTTTAATACAAAAACTGTCAAAGTTACATATGCTCTCCATCTGTCAAAATATTCAGTAACGCCCTATTTACACGATGATATTTCGGGCATGATTTTTTTAAATTCTTTTTTTATGTTGCTACTAAAATTAATTTGCATTTTTATGATTTTTTCACTAGATTTCGATTTTTCGGCGCAGGCTTCGTTAAAAATTAACCTTACGTATTATAAAACCAGATATAAATCACAAGTATTATTTATTTTTAAAGGCTCTCGTCACTTTAATACAACAACAAAAATAAATCATAGTAAGGAGCAATATACCCCGCTGCTTCTTTATTCCGTTCATCAACAAACAAAAATTCGTGACTTCAAACACATGCAAAAAAATCGGCGTGTATATTGGGTGTAAGGTGTACGCCCCCAACCAGACAGCAATTGATACAAAGAAATTAAACAAATCAAAGAAGCCCTAAAAATGCCTATTGGTCATTACAAGAGCAACCCGGCTTATTTTGCAGTTGGATTTGGGCCTACATCCGTGTAAGATTGGGCTAACGCAAGAATTAAAGTCCGGCAATATCGTGAGTTCGCTAATTGAGAACCGAATATGTTATCATGCCAACCACTTTGGACCGCTTGAGGTCAATATTCGAGACTCTATTGCCGGAATAACGCAGCTCAACTGGACCATTTGAATTATGTGCTACTCCATGCATAGTGACATAAATGTAGCTTCATATTAAATCAAGAATCAATTTGGTATCAATTTGGTTTTGTTAGAAGTTTTTGTCTATCGTTCCTAGCTGGTCACTTTTAAAAAAAATTTCTATTTAATTAATGCACAATTCGAATTTGCCACGTGAAATAAGTCTAGAAATTTAAATCACCGAACTTTATGAATGAATTAATAACTATCCCAATTACAGAAAATTACGTCAAGTTGCGAATATACACATACATATACATATATGTATGTGAATATGTAGATATTGTGCAAAGTAATATATCGAGAACAAGATGCACAAATGAAGATGTTAAAAAAAAGAAGGGCAAAGATCTGATCACATTGTAACAAGTTTTTTTTTCGTTATTCAAATATCCTTAAATGAATGATGAATTATCAAATCTGGCAATAGAGATTTCATTGCATACAAAATACTCAATATGCTCTTTTACACAAACAAAACTTCGCACATAAATAATTTTTCATACTCATATAAATACAAACAAATCAACTCAAAACACAATCATTGTTGTTGTTGCGGTTATTTTTTCAGTGCAAGTTATAAAATCCATTTAAACAAAGTATAAAAATATAAAAAAGATGTACGCATACACACACACTTTTTATACGACACAATACGAGACGGGACCTCATTTAATAAGCGAGACATGAGGCCATACAATAAGTACAACTCGTACGAAACTCAAGGAAAGAGTAGAGTATAAAAAAGGTTGTTTCTTTTGCTGCTGTTAAAAATTAAAAATAAAAAAATAAACATATTTATTTAACTTTGTTTTACATTTTTTTATATTAATTTCTTCTTATTTGCTTTGCAAAATCAGGCCCGTGCTGTTTAGCTCTGCTTACTACACAACGTCGGATTTTACAGGCACGATTTTTTTTTCATTCGTTTGCCGTAGTTTTTAACCGATATGCCACACTAAGTACTTTGTTAAAAATTTCTATTTTCGATTCATTTACAGTGTAGCGTATTGTCAAGATATCAACACGAATTTTAGTTAATCGAATTCTAGTGATTTTTACACAAATTGAAACTACGAGACAAATGTTTATGCCAACGAATCGAAGGAACGAAAACGAATGAAAGAGACAGTGAAAAATGTTTTTGTAGCGAAGAAATTACAACAACAACAAACGCACACAAAGCCTTCGTATATTGATATTGATGTGGAAAGAAAAAACAAGTAAAGTACATAAAATGGGAGAACGAAAAATTAAACTAAAAACAAATAAGAAATAACTGTGTAGAAAAAGGGAACAACAACAATTCTCCTCTTGTGATATGTGGGGGATACACTGTCTAAGAAAACTGTTATACCTATATTTTTTATGGATTTAACTTGGGGTGCATGGATACACATTTTTGCCGATACGATACCGATACTCAACCAAAAATATCAGTGATACCGGTACTCAACCAAAAATATCGGCGATAACGATATGCTAGTGAATTAAAATCCATAGTAAATCAAATAAAATTTATAGTGTATGATGTAGATATCGCATACCAAATAAAAAGCGGTTACTGATGTTACTATGTTACTTGCCTCTTCCACTTAACCTGTTTAACTGTTTATGTCGAATATACTCGACAGAGCGAAATGAAAATTTTTCGCATAATGTGAAGTATACTCGTCGTGAAGATAAAAAAGTCGTATTCATATTATTAAACGGATCAACTGTAATTTTTTCCCCTGAAAAAGGGAAAATAAAGATCTTTAAAAAAAACGTAAATTTTAGAATATTCGCTAGTCTTGCAACCTTATTTATTTGAATTCACAATCATAATTGCATACTTTTATAGGCAGAAATATTTTACTCTGTTTATGTCGAGTATACTCGTCTTCGCTGGAAAATTTAAGCAGGCAGAAAAAGTTTTACGAAACAAAATTAAACAGTTAAAGGGTTAAGAACATTTTAGATTTTTTTATGTGTGCTTATTGTTGTTTTAGTGTGCTTATGTTATTACATCGCTGTATCGGCAATAAAAATATCGAATAAATCGATATATCGGGAAACCTAAAATATGGTCGATACTTCGGTATTAATATCAGATGCTTCCATATATTAACCTCTAATATTATAAACATTTTAGTCACATATTGACATAAATGAAACTTTGAAAACTGTTTCATTAAAGTTTTCTTATGATATCATGACAAATTTAACTTTAACAGTTGCGAAATTTCAAACATATCTTTTAAAATTGTATAAAAAAGTAAATAATTGCTCGTGGGCACAAAATGTCCATAACTGTCTCTGAAAACTTTGACGCACAAAATTTTATAGTTTGAAATTCAGGTGATATTTAATTATTTATTAAGAACCATTAATAATACTGCATGCCGAATTCAAATGTTACACAAATAAAACAACTTAAATTTTATTACCTTCACTTAATCAGTGATGGAAATGGAATTTGAAAATGAAAACGATTTAAAACGTAAAAAGATATCTGCACACTTCATTAATTTCTCATCATTTATTTGACCTAATTTTTAATTATAATAATTTAAAAATGATTCATACATCGTTTTTAAAATCGACCGAAATTCATCACACCCTTTCAAAAATATTACTTTTGAAAGGAATAGATTTCTATCACATGCCTGTATAAGTCTTATTTAACTTTTTTCACTCACTGTATATTCGTATATATGGCCTCTTCGACATTGCAATGAAATGGAAACCAGAAATACAAAATGAGGTATCGAAAATGAGAGAAGCAAGCTATGAAGAGAAACAACACACGAACACTAAACAGAATGTAGTCGTACATTTGAAAACATCCACCAGATACTTTTTTAGTTTAGCGAAATATTTGTTGGTATTAATACATTTTCACCACTCTAAGTGTACATATGGCGTACGTATTGGGTAGGAAAGAACAGCACTAAAAAAACGACAATGACGACAACCTAATAACTGGTCTGGTTTGGTGTCTTAATATAAATGCTCTTTTTTCGTTTGATTGTATTCATTTTATTTATTTGTACGTACGTATAATTCTTGAAGCACGAAAAAACAATAAAATAAATAAGAATCGTTTTTAAACGAAGCGTTTTTTTTTAATTGTATTTTTTTGGGATTCTTTTTTTTTCAAAATACACATGTAATTTCGGTATAACCAATGAACGCAATGAAAAGTAAAAATAATAATCTAATAATTACAACAATTGTGTAAAACACAACTACAATATTATATTGTTTTGCACTTGGAATGCATACTACAAAGTATCTGCATGTAAAAACAAAATAAAACCGTCATAAATCATACAAAAGTAGTAGTCAATTTTTAATGTGTATAATATGATAAATTTAGGAAAATGTTCAGTTTTTGTAAAATGCGTTGTTATTGTGTTATTAACTCATACCAATTATAGATTGTTAAGTTTTGTTGAATGAAACAACAATAATATGATTATAAAACAAATTTTGAAGAATCTGTATGAGCGTAAAGTTGTGAAACACATGGTTGCTTAAACATCCACACATACGTATGTATAAACACATACAGTGAGACACAAAAGTCTTGGTACCCCCTAATTTTTTCATGAAATCTTATTGTAATTTAAAAAATTTAGGAGAATTAAATAATATAACTCAACGATTTTATTTATTACTCTCTTACTTATAATTAAAACAAGAAAAAATTCAATATTATTAAAAAAAGTATGTAACAAAAACATAAAATATGATTTAACATAAAAAAGTCAGTCTCAAAAGTCATGGTACCATTAAAAAAATTTAAGCAAAGGAATATATTCTTATGCCAAACATTGCAAGTTTTACTGGCTTAATATTTCGTAGGATTTCCTTTTAGTTTTATTGTTGCTTTCAGTCGATCTGGCATAGAATGTACAAGTTTTCTCGTCAAATCAGGTGATACTTTCTTCCATTCTTCAGCAAGAGCTGCCTTTAGGTCAGTTTTGTTTCGAATTTCATGTTTTCTGATCTGCTTTTCTAAATAGTCCCACAGGTGCTCTATTGGGTTGTGATCAGGACTTTGGGAAGGGGTTTGAAGTATATGAGGAGTATTATAGATGATCCACATTTTAACAATCCCAGCAGTATGTTTTGGGTCATTGTCTTGCTGGAAGTAAAATCGGTCAACAACTCCCAGTTTGTCTGCACTTTGGCGTAAATTATTTTTTAATATATTTAAATAAACCTCTTTAGTCATAATTTCGTCGATTATGACCAAGTTACCAACACCTGCAGATGACATGCACCCCCACACCATCACACTTCCACCTCCATGTTTCACCGTCTTGAAAGTATTCTTTGGGTTGAGTTCGTCTCCTGTTTTCCTCCATACCCGTTGCCTTCCGTCAGAGCCAAATATGTTATATTTTGACTCGTCTGAAAAAATAACGTTGTCCCAAAATTTTTTTCTTTATTTACATACATTTTTGCAAACTCTAGACGTTTTTTTCTATTTCTTTCGTTGACAAGCGGTTTTTTACGAGCTACTCGTGATTGATATCCAGCACTTTTAATAGTCCTACGAACTGTTTCTGCAGAAACTTTTTTTTAAATAAGTGTTCTAGATCCAACGAAATTTTAGTCGCCCTTTCAAATGGATTTTTCTTGATTATTGAAACAACAGCCCGTTTTTCTTTTACAGTTAATTTTCCAGGACGTCCGCTTCTGGGCTTATTCTCTATTCTTTTTTCCTTCAGGAAGCGGTTTATCACTTTCTGCACTGTTGATTTTGATCTCCCAATTATTTTCGCAATTTCATTATAAGATTTGCCTTGTTTGTGGCAATTTATTATTATTTCACGTTGTTCAATAGATAATTCTCTTCTAGACATATTTACGTTACTAATACTTCCAATTTAAGTTATGCACAGTCGTTAATTTATTTTAAACTAGATTATTCTGAGAAATGCTTGCGATGCAAGCGTATAATAACGGTTTATTACCGTACCAACCACGGATGTATAATTAGCAGAGATGCAAATATTAGTAAAGGGTACCATGAGTTTTGTGGCGAAGATTTAGTGTAAATTCAATTTCCCTAGTTATTTTTCTGAGTCATGGAAAATATTTTGAAATTTTAAGATTATAATTTAATAAATAGCATATTAAGGAATAACTAAGGAATGTTATTTGAAAGGTTGTGTCTAATATATTCACAAATGCAACCAAAAAGTATTTAAAGATGCTGGGTACCAAGACTTTTGTGATTCACTGTATGTAGGTGGTAGCGGTATTTATTTTGACAATCAAGTAAATGGCATGTAATGCAATTCGAACCAATGCAAGTACGCTTCTTTAATCGAGATCTTACTTTCTTAAGCATTTTTTGTAAATATATTCGAATCTAGAATTAAATTGGAAAAGTTCTAATTGAGACACGCTTTGTTGATGTAAATTTGTACGATTTTTAAGTTTTGGTTCCACTATTTTCATTACGTTAAATTATTGGCTTTGCAATATATTAACCATTAAAGAATGTCAGTTTGTTGTCCTTTAAAAAACAAGGACTTTGCAAAGTTTTAGACTATTTATCAATTAATCCTACATATAAGCCGATAATTTTTAAATAACTTGCCATTATGTTATATTGTCATATTATGCTTAAATTGTACGATCCTTTATGGAGTCCCAGAAGGCTCAATTTTAGGGGAGCCATTCTATTTGTAATTTATATAAACGATATTGAAAATGTGTTAAATAAATGAGAAATTGTATTATATGCAGACGATACATTAATTTTCGCAGAAGCAACAAAACGAAGGAGTGTCATGAAAGTTAAAAAAAAATAGATATGGATAATATTAACAAGTGGCTAAAAATGAATACGTTAAAATTTAATGAAAACAAGACCAAATTAATGGAAATTAATTTGAACACAAACATAACACTCAAAATAAATAAAGTAATAATAAAAAAGTAAATAATACAAAATATCTGGGTTTCAAATAGACAAAGCTTTAAATTTTAAAGAACAAGTCGAATATATATGTAAAAAAATAGGCCATAAAATCGGGTTTTTTAAACGATTAAGAAACAAAGTAACAATGATAACCGCAATAAATATATATAACACTCTGATAATACCAGATTTTCAATGTGGAGCAACAGCATTATATACATGCTGTACAGAAGTACAACAAGCACGGCTACAAAAACTACAAAACAAGGCTATGCGGTCAATTTTAAAATGCAATCGTTTCACTTCAATAAGATATATGTTAGATGCACTAAAGTGGCTAAATATATATTTTATTTAGAAAATGAAAATGGGAGATGCACCCCGAGTACTTGATCGAACAAATAAGACAACCTTATAACCTCAGGAATGCCTTAGATTTTAGACCACAGCGAGCAATAATTTCACGCGGTTGATACATAATTGTTTGGATACACCTGTTGCAACGGCAGTAAAGTTAAACCATAACCACATTCGTCGCTGTCATATGTTCAGTTTTTTTATTTGTTTTACTTAATTTGCTAATATACTGTATTTCGTTTTAGTGTCAGCTTTCAAAATAAGCTATTGTGAACAGTTCAAATAAGTGATATACACAGTAGCGATATTTTTCGTTGAAAGCGTGTTATTAATGAAAATCCGTTCGATCAGCGCCTTAGATCAGACGGACGTCGCTCATAATAACGGTTACAAATATAAGTATTTATAATAGTTATTAGCATTTCTATACTCTTTCAATAAAGTTTTCAACAAACAATGATCGCTATCTTTAATTTTAATTTAACTTTTAAATATAATTTGTTCGTTTTCACACACAAGTTAAAAAAAAAATAATTGGAAAAAAACATACCAATAACAAATGCAAAGAAATACAAATGCAAAGTTTTTGTTTTGTATTTGTTCGATTTTTTTATGCTAAAATGAAAGGGAATATTAAATTGTTGTGTACTTAACGCAAGTACAAGTTAAAGTAGATGTAACAATAGTGTGAGTTAAAAAAAGTAATTTTGACTACTTAATAGGGCTCCCAATAATTACGATTTGATGATGAAAGTCTGTTACGACCAGTTTGTTTTGACGACGTCTGCAAATGTATAGTTATTATCCAGTCATATTACATAATTAAGTAGCAAGTCCAAGACATAGAAGTTCATCATCAAAGTGAGTGTTCGTTAGTTAAAACGTTGCGCGCATTGTGCTTATTTTGAAATAGATATGCTACTTCAATGTTCACTCTCCAATGTGTGGTGGCCAAACCGATTTTGTCAACAATCACCTAAAACCAGAAAACCCCAAGGCCATCAATTCCTTGCCATACATAAGAATTTGGACTTTCTACGACCTCAACTTCGCGAATTTTGCACTGGGACTCGGGCCCGATGATTAACCTCTCGAGATTGATCGTACGATATGACACCGCTAGACGTATTCAAGTGGTTTTTTCTGAAGTCGCATACATGGACCTTTCAAATCCAAATGAATTTTATTAATAGCTCACACACAACTTGTGGTAGTTAAATCAACATCAACCCGCCATTATAATAAAACCATTTGCATACTTGTATAAATACGTACATATGTACATATATTTAAAATTGTTGTTTTTATTTATATATATATATTTGCAAGTTAAAGCGTTTGTTAATTGAACAATATTTTGTTTGAATTTCTTTATTTTGCTATATTTATAGAAATTTTTCATGTGTAATACCTATTTCTTGACCTATTCCCAGCTATTTTTGTTTATATTATTTTTTATTTCAATGAACAAATTAAGAGGGAACTCCCTTGCAAATTGATTCTTGCTGAGCTAAAGATTCTTGATCTTTTCATTTCTCTACTTTAAATGTATGTATGTGTATTCACAAAAAATATTGCTTTAGAATAAAACCAATCTTTATATAAAACAATTTTAGGCAAATTTAGCTTCTTTAAAAGTTTTTGCAAGAAAAACCATTTGCCTGTACATATGTACATACATATGTATATACATATGAATTAAGACCCGTATATTTTTTTGTTAAATTTGCACTTTACATTCTTCTATTAACCGTATATTGCGTTGAGCTCGGTTAATATATAATGTTAGAATATCATAATTCCTACTAGTTTACGAGACTAGAAAAATTGTCCTTTTAAAGTAACTATATACTTGATTTGAAATTCCGACAGGGTGTATTGATGAGAACGAAAAATGACACTGAAGATGGCACATAGCCGAAACCGGTTTGTCTCCAAACCAAACTTGACAAGGGATGACGGAAATTCGTTCCAAAATTCTAACTATATACCTACAATCTTATACTTTGCTATTCTTTAAATGGATTTGTCCCAAATACATACATATAGTACATACATACATTCAGGAGCCTTGGAATTGACAATACCATCTATAACCTCCTTTTAATATTGACAATCTAACTACTAAGCTTGGCTTGCGTTTTAGCACGATAAAATCTAACATGCATATATATTTAAATTAAAGGTATAATATTGGATAAATCTTCGAATACTTGCCTTGCATACAAACAATTATTCTGCATATAAGTCCTTTACCCATGCGTTCAATTTTTTTCATGTGGTATTCCAAACTTCGCTTTGGTAACAAATATTTATTTACATATTCATAGGGCTGTCCTATACCTATTTTCCTCTCCACTGCATTTTGAGTCCAGCTCGAAAATTCAATTCCCTTCAGATTTCTAAAATCTTCCTAAGCTAGCAGTAAGTAATCCAATATTATTATTAAAACAAAACACACACACTGACAATTTCTATTAGATTGCAAAGTAATATCTATGCATAAGGTATGAAATAAAAAACATATTACAAACTACTCAATCTGGCATCTCTTAATATTGCATACAAAAACAATTTTTCTCTTAAAAAAGTTTAACCTGGCAATACCAATGTAGTAAAAGGCGGAGAAATGCGCGGTTTGTTTGTGTTTGTGCAATACTCATATAAGAAACAACAAATACAAAATAGATTAAAACAAAACATTACTCACCACTAAGGCAACAAACAAAAAAATATCAGCCATTATAAGACCATTTTATTCCTGCCATATAAAATTCCCACATTTATTGTTTCACAAATTTTTTATAGAATTAAACAAATTTTATAGAAAAAAAACACTTTTCTTTTATGATTCTAAACAAATAATTTAAAGTTAAAACAAACACTTTGTTTAAATAAAACTTTTGGGTTTAGAAAGACGTCGTTGAAAACGACGAAACAGAACGACCGTATGTTATAAAGAAAACACGAGAGCGAACAAACAAGCAAACGCGGCTAAATAAGGGGAGATTACAGTTTTGCTGCAATGTTAGTTTTATGATTATTTGAAACACTTTTTGGAAATATAGATATTTTAAAAACTTGCAATTGTAGTTAATATTATTTTTAATCATCACGTTTATTTAGGCAAATTTATGACTTCTTGATGCCTTTCTACTATTACCCGTTTTTTTTTATTTCATGTTTTCTTCATTTTTTAACATCGTCTACTTTGTGTGTAGTTGTTTGTCCCACTTTCGTTGTGATTTTAATTACAGTTTCTTGCATTATAATAAATACATTTTTACCATAATGTGGTAAACAAAGGAAACTTTAGTTTGTATGTTAACAAATTTTAAATTGTTTACTTATTTCTAATAAGTTTTTACACTTTTCCCTTAGTTTAAAAAGCCACAACTCAGTGCAACACGACGCGTTTTTTCTTTTACACGAATAAGAAAGCAGCACAAAAATGTTCAGAGGTGATAATATTTTGAAAAGAATTGCCAGATTATGTCATTAGTAGTGAAATGTGGTGAGATCAAATGGAAGGTATTACCAGAATTGGCGAGAACTCCATGTCCAGCAGTATAAATTTTTATATAATTCATTTTTTGACAATATAATTTAAATGTTGTATTATTAGAAATCTAACGTAATAAACAACACAGCGTAATTTTTTTATATTAAGAGGAAAGTAAAAAAATACGTGTTTTTCGACTGTAAGACTAAATATTAGTTAATATAATTTAAGAAACTTATCGAGTATGGTCAGTGCTTACACTCGTTATGAAGCAACAGTTGTTTTGAAACATTTTTGTTTTCGGTTAATGACAAAAAATACATTTCCAACATGTAAATATAGCTTTTCTCTGTACTCTTTTCTCAATAACTCTGCATTTAATAACCATTTACTTTACTAGGGACGCTCATTATCTTAAAATAATAATGCTTTTATCTTTGAAATATCTGCTATTTACAGAGTTTACAGAATAATTTAAAGAAAGGTTTCTTTTTACGTCAAAAATGAGTTTATGCTAATTTTTGTATATCATACAATTTTCAAACTTTTTTTAAACTTAGCTGCTCTTGATTACAAGTCACGTTTTACTTCATTTCAATTTATAACGAATATTTTGATTATTAAATATAGTAATTAAATAACAAGTTGCCAACCGTAAAAATTAATTCATAGCGCTTTATTTTTAAATAAGATAAAAGCTGTTCAAATCTAAATATGACACAAGTTTACGTTAAAATAATAAAATGTTTAGTTGCCAAGTTCATTTTTTGATCCATACTGTTATATAAAGTTTAATTGAATTTTAGATGTCATGTATTTCCGTAATTTGACATTCACTTATTTAGTTTTCGTGTTAGCCAAGGCGCAAGAAAACGGCTTAAGTTGTGCCGCGGATACTTATTAATAGGCGCCGTCACCGAAAATACTTTAGTATTTGTCGGCTTAACAACATCCGTTGATCATATAGATATGCACTTATATTTCTTTATAGCATTAGATCTACATGCATAGTTGTTGAATAAAATGAACCGGAAATCATCAAATAAGCTTTTTGCTTTAGATTACGCATAGTATTTTTAGCGGATTTTTAGGTGGTTTCAATTGTATATCATTGAAATATTCCTAATAAAACTTAAAATTCAACAAATAGCTTTGTGTTTGCAAGCATTAATATAACATCGCATTAATTTATTATACATGTACCTTGCCCTAAACTAGACATGCCAAATTAGAGACACATATTGATACATGACTTTGAGCAGCCGCCGTAGAGTATCATACAAACTGCGGTCACCAATAAGACCACGCGGCATGGATATCTGCCGGTGTTGTGGCTTATTTTTTTTACCGACGTACGTGCTATTTTTAACTAGAGCCTAAATTTTTACGTAGGAATTCTAAATAAATAAAAAATGACCACCCTAAGGCCGTTTATGTGTGATGATTTATTTAAATTTAACAATGTGTGAGTAAATTCAATTATATATACTTACTATTATTTCGTGTTACCAAAATGAAATTTGTGTATACTCTGTTAAATTACAGCAACTTTGATCCGCTTACAGAAACATATGGTCTCTCATTTTACACACAATATTTAGCAAGGTGGCCAGAGTTTTTCCAATTAGCCGAATCTCCCAGTGGCCAAATAATGGGTTATAGTAAGTGAAAGTTAAATCTTATTGAAATGTAAATACATGTAAATTTTGCTATATAATTGTCTTCTTAGTCATGGGAAAAGTAGAGGGTCATAATGAAAACTGGCATGGCCATGTAACAGCTCTAACAGTATCTCCCGACTATAGACGTTTGGGCTTAGCTGCTCTGTTGATGCAATTCTTGGAAGATATATCCGAAAAGTAAGTGTATTCAAGTATTTTAAACAGTTTTGACTTTCGTACTACTAGGATTATTTTAATAATAACTCTAAAGACAGGATGTATTATATTATACATACGTTTCACTAAAATAAGTATACACCATTAAAGACTGTTACTGTTCACTCTTTCTGTAGACAAATATCTGATCATGATTTTAAAATGAAACAAAAACTGGACATTTTTCATATTTTGCAAAAATGCATTTTTTAAAAAAAAGTGAGTAGGCAACTGCCGAAGTTTAAAAGTGTTATATTAAAAATTTTAAAAATTATGTTACTTTTGTAAATTGAAATGAAAATTATTTAAAGTGATATAAAGACCACAGTGGCCATACAGACAATAATTAAAAAACTGAGGGCGATACGAAAAACAAGCCAAATCGTCCACATAAGTTTAAGGAGCAGCAATATCGACAGTGAGTAAAATAAAATCCAAAACTAAGTGCTCGAAATATATAAACAAAAAATTCTATAATAAAACCGCCAAGAGCGCATCAAATTTGCAAAAGAGCATAAGGGTTATGGGGAATCTGTTTGCAACACAGTAAATTTATCCGTCGAAACAATATGAACATGTCAGGCATAGTATAAGTGGTGGTTTGTTTCTAATAGTATATGGGTTTATGCCGGCCGTTCACGTGGATATATTGTATTTATCGACACTATAATCTATGCCCACAATTACTTGGGACATATTAAAGTGCAATTTAGCAGATAGTGACCGAGTAATTGGGCTTACAATGCCGTTAATTTCCCGATAAGCGCATACTGCGCTTGCTGTAAAGAAATGAAAAGTATGTATCTATACATACTTTTGTGATATAAAAAAAACCGTTGATTTAATAAAAGAAATATGTTTATTTAGAATATTGTTTTTATTTGTTTTATTAACTTTTAGGTAAGAGGACATACATATATATGAAACAAACAAATTATAACATAAATAAATGTTAAAATATATATTGGTCCTTTCTATTTTTATACAAGTAAATAAATAATAGTCCTGTGAACTAACTTTAGTAATTAACCATATAGTGTCCATGTGGAAGGAAATAACTCTGGGGTTGTGGAGACAAAAGCATTCTCCTCACAGAAATATCGACAATCCAAAGAGCGATATATATTTGTGAAGTAGCCATAAGTTGTTCGTTTCGATTGTTCCTGAATGCACTAATATAGTAACGTAATCCAAACTGAAGTTACTGTGGGTACCGAGAGGTGATATACAAAGTCGGGCGAACCAGTAGAACGTTTAGGCAAGCCTCTTGTCCAATACATTGTGTTTATTGTGGCCGTCGTTTGATGTATCAAGTGGGCGCCCCTCAATAGCAGCTACTAGTTTGGCACATTAGTGATTGCGCTAACATGCCACTTTAGTAAAGTTTCTCATGCAAGGATGTTTATTGACTCTAATCTCATTTTAGTGATTTCCACAGAAGTAAAACAGCTCATCTGCAAGACTTAGTGTTTTTATCTGACTGGGGCATAAGAACAAAAAAAAAAAATCATTATATTTGAAAGGGAGGAAAAAATCATTCAAGTAGGAATATGTAAGGACTGATAAGTTTCTTTAACATATTTCTTTCAGGGGCCACAAACGTATAAAAATATAACCTTAACTGCATAACAACATTTTTATGCAAAACTTGTATGCAGTTAAGGTTCAAATCACGCCGTGCTTTTGTAAAAATATCGCAAGCCAATATTAAAACGAAATACAACACATTTCTGATTCATTTAAACTGCAGGAGCATGGGCAAATAATCAAATACAGTGTAGTAAAGCATTTCCGAATAGACCTGGTTTTAGCCAATCGCGCCCATTAGTAGGTAAATAGATTTAAATCTTTGAATCTTTTGCTTTTTTTCAGAAAACGTTCTTATTTTGTGGACTTATTTGTTCGCAAAAGTAATAAAATCGCTATCAACATGTATAAGAATCTGGGCTATATAATATATCGCACTATACTGGATTATTATTCAGGAGATCAAGACGAGGATGCTTATGGTAAGTAGCAGCAAAATGTTGTATTTTAATTAAACCTTTATTCGCATAAATATATTATTCTTTGTAGATATGCGTAAGGCGTTGTCAAGAGATGTAGAAAGGAAATCAATTATACCCTATACACAGCCAGTACGCGTGGAATCTTTAGATATGCATACCTATTGAATGTCTTGTTTATCTATCTTTATCTCTTCTGAGTTAAATACTATTCTTCTGTGCAAGCAATACTACATAGTTTATTTTAATCTTGCCTGCAGTCTTTTTGAAACAAGTTTCAAATATAAATCAAAAAAATTCCCATTTAAATTAAAACAAACAAACAAAAAAAAAATATTACAAGATTGTAACTAACATTTATTTAAATTTTAGAGTTGCATATAAAAGGAATTTACAGTAAATTGTTAAAATAGTCTTCATATCTGATTTAAAACTGAAAATTCGCAACAAGATATTTGGAAATAAATGTAAGAAAATTAAATTTAATATAAATTTTATACTTGAAACTGCTAATTCCTTTACTACGTTTCTATTCAAAAATCTTTTTCTATTTCACTTTTTGAACTTGGCATAACTTTAAATTTAGTTAAATTTTTTTCGCCTTCCCTAGTAAATGTTTTGTCTGTTTGTTGCTATACCAAGAATGTTTTATGCAAAAAAGGTAAATAATACTTTATAATTTTGTTTCTGTTTAAATTAAAAGAAAACTTCACTTTTCATAATATTCTCTTACTTTGTTTTTATAAAATAATTATGTTTTTAAGCATGTAAATATATATTTTAATAAATTTTTATTTTTATTTTAGTTTTCTAAATCAGATCTACGCTATCATATGCAGAATACTAACTACATATAAACAGCCGAACCGTTCCAAGGTTCTTCCTAGTCAATTACTTTAAAGCGAAATATTTTTAGCAGCATAGATAACAAATTAAAAGATTCTCATTTAACATATTTTTTTTTTAAATTATAAGATTTAATCATTATTTCATTTGATATTAAACAATGCGATTCGTTCAACTCAATTATCGGTAAAGAAATATATGTAAACAAATTTTTATTATAACTAAGACCTACAGAATCACAAGCATACTTGCTTTGGAAATCGACCGTTTTGAAATTGTGAGACGAATTTCGATTGAGTTAGATAATAATTTTTAAACCAATCTTAAATTTATTGCAACTCCAAATGCAGAACTGCAGGAAGATTACGAAATTTGATAACGTTCGAAATTCCAAGAGAACTGGAATGGAAATGTGATCGATTTCGAATGCCAAAATAATATTGACATAAGTTCAACGAGAATTAATGAAAATATGTACATATGTATATTAAAAATTAATTTTAAATTAAATACATATTGAAAATAAAGAACATATCAAAACCGACAATATTTCGGTTTCAAAATCAACTTCCGTCGCACAACTGCATATATCAACCACCACAGACGAATTGCAATTGGAAGTGCTATCAACAAACCACATCAGAAGACATGTATGCTACTGAATTATAAGTAAATAACTAACGATTTTTTGACGTTTATCATTAAAAATTAAAATATAATGTAATTTTTTTCTATAAACTAAAAAAAATGGGTTTTAATAATTAGTGCAGCAAATTAAAAAAATAATAATTTTCTAGATTTGATATTTTATGTTTGATCACGAAGGGAATCTTTGACTAAGAATCAGGGACAAAAATTTACTATCGATTTCCTCGCTATAAAATGGCCCTCTAGATGAAAGTCCGTTCTGTCACGAGAGTGCGGTTAATGGTTCATTGTAACCAGAAGGTCAACAGATGTTAAGGATCACATACATCAATTTTATTTTCGCAAGTTTTGAGTTCATTGAAGAGAATGGAAACAGAGACAGAATTGTTTGCACTGTTGATTTGTTTTGAATTCTTATTTCCAATTTGGGAGTCGACCAGAAATGTTTGGTTGCTGTGAGTTTCCATCTGTAATACTATACTCGGTAACTGCCAACGCAACTTTAGTTTACTTGCTATCCATAATCGACCCATTAAAGAAATTTTGAGAACACAAAAGCGGAATTGCTAAAAAGAATCTGTATGTGTGAACGTAAAGGCAAGTTCAAAAGAATATTAAAAAAACGGCATTCGAATCGATCGAAATATTTATTACATTGCATTTCCATTAAATTTAATTGAAATTTTGATCCATATCGAATGCCGTAATTTGCCCCAGTAAATAACGTTTCGCACAAAAAAGCATCCAGTGTTTTGCAGTCCACACGCTATCAGACGTAATTATAGGAATTGACTAGACTGACTCTTTGGGGTAACTGCGCCCGGAGCACCGAGTTGCTATAGCCCTGAAATTGCCTTAAATACACTGGAGAGCTCACAAGCCTAATCAAGTCTACGTTTGATGTTAGTAGCTTTGAAAAAAAACATTACGTGTTGCTCAACTAGCTTCAATACCAGACATTCTCCTCATTTCGGCGACAGAATCATAGAAGTTTTAGGTATTATCAATATTAATTCCATTAATTTAGTCTTGCGGAAAAAAATAAAAGATTTCATTATTTCATACCTATAACAAGCTAAAAAATTTAAAGAAAGACTTGTAACGGTCAGTATTAAAAACTACTTGGCCAATTTTAAATATACAACTACAGCACGAAATGCAAAATATGCTAAGAAATTCCCTGTAGTTCATATTCAAGTGAACAGCAGTGGACATTTTAATTCCAAAGGGTGCCTGCCTATGAACGATAATTTGTCCTAACCGTAGCAGTAATTTATTTTTACCGTAAAATGTCCAAATTCAAATGATTTACACTGTAAATACCCCAGCCCATACTATATCCATTCATAAGTATATGTACATACATACAGATATGTATATTTGTGTATACATTTGCACATATAAAGCCATGTGGTTTCACCGTTACAATTTAAAACAAATTAAGGTCTTCTCTTCAATTTTTTATAGAAACGAAGTTCGCAAGTCCAAAATAAAAATTAAAAAATGGGAAAGTTACATACTTCCTGTCTGCACTCTAATTCATCATACATAAGTATGTATGTAAATACTTTATGTTACATATTAGCAAAGACAACACCCTTTAAATTTTGTCAATGCACTTTTCCCAATATCTGGTGCAGAAAAATCAGCCAAAAACATAATCTTATTTAAAGAAAATATCCCTTACAGTACAGTAGGTCGTACACAAACCAAAAAAAATTTTGTATACGAAAGTTTAGCAGTTAATTTGCTTTGTTTTAAAAACAACAATTTTGTGGATGAACTCAGTACTTGCTCGTTTAGTTGTACGTAGGCATTCACTCGTAAGTATAAATTTCAGTTTGGCAAATCCAGTTTTTGCACATTTTTGTTTTCATTGGGTTTGGTGTATTTTTGTAATCGTACATCGTATGGATAAGTATAAGTGTGGTGGATATAAAACGAGTATAATACTACCCAGTTGTCCATGTCTTCCAAATTTTGTAGACAAAGAATATATAAAATTTTACCAATTATTTTTCATTAACACCTCAAAGCCATTCTTTTTGCTTGAATTTATTGCTTTTTAGATTCCATAAGGAAAGCGGAGGGGATTCTACTCCAAAAAAAAAAAATATTTTTATTTTGATTTTTTGTGTTAAATAAAATTATGCAATTTGCTATGAATAAGTAAACCTAGGTATAATAATAAAAAATTATAGAAAAATTCACTTAGTTTATTTGCTATCAAAAAGACATATTTAGCTTGAACATTTTTAATGTTTACTTATTATTTCAACATAAAATACGCCTACACAAGAAACTAACTTCTGACATTCTCTCTCTCAGATTATAATGAATATTTTTCCACAACTTTTTAATTTAAAAATTAATGCATGTCAATTAAAAATCATTTTTGATTGACGTGTCATCAAAAGAGTGCGACTGACGACAAGTTCAAGACATTTTCGGAAATTTAGTTGCAACTGACTGACTGAACTGAATTGCGACATAAACACTCAAAGCCATTCTTTCTTGTGCAAAATCCTGTTTGGCCAACTGGGTGCGTACGGTTGTTATTTGATTGTTTTGTTTACCTTTCGCTGTGTGTTTTTATACCCGTATAAAAATTCAACACGAAGGTATGAATGCATAAGAACAACAAAATACGAGACGAAACCCGTACAAGAAAAATGACACAAAAGCAAATTCGTCCAAAAGAAAAAAGAGTAGAGAACAAACAGTATTATATGAAGAAATGAAGAGCAATGCACAGTGGTATGACTGAGATCATGTTTGTAAAATCGTAATAAATAAAATATGGATGTCAAGTGAAAGGAAGAGGTTTGTAAAATAGGTTTTTAAATGAATTATACATCTCGGAGGTGGTTTTTTTTACCAAACGAAAGCTTACATGTATACAAGAAGAGGCTACTTGTAGGTAAGCTGGAATAGTGTTCACAGTGAAATTCGGAGTAGCCTAAGCTAAATAACTGCGATGCCGATTTGACCCGGCAACTTGAAGTGGCATTTGACTGAGAAGATAATTGTAGTATGTGATGTTTTTATGTATGCAAGATGTGTCTGGAAGATGTTGTGAAAGCAGGTCCCTTTTTATGAGTGTTCCTCAATGACTGGCATTCGACTGAGACTCACAGGAAACCCCCATGTTACATGTCCGGCCCGGAATACCTCAATACGTGTAAAAATTTTTTCCAATATTGATGGTAGTAATAACTGTACGTTTTAAGCCAAATATGAAGAACAATAAAACAACCATGTACAAATGCCATTGTACATCAGTTAAAAAGACAGTTGTATCAAGTGTACAATGAAAATTCTGTAAATTACTTAATGCACAATACATCATTTTACAAGCAATTTATAGAAAGAGAAAAAATATATTTTTTTTAAGAATTTATAATGAAATACCTTATATCTGGCTTAATAACAAAACTTATTATATTGATTGTTTGTTTTGTAAAGTGCCAAAATAATTATAAATTATAGAACAGCAAGCATCACATCCGAAATAATACAAAAAAGAACGAACAAAGTACCAATCGTTATTTGTTTTTTCTTTCACAACATTATACACATATTGTCACACTATAATTTCAGCTGACACTACTGTTATTTTAGATGCAGTAGTAAAATTTTGCTTCAACACTACAGTAAATAATTCCGTGGCTCGGCAGATGATTAAATATTGTGGTATTCTTTTAACAAAAATGAACAGCAATTTTAATGTGTTCTCAAAAAATCAAGAGCAACCAAAAAGAAAACATTTCAATACTGTACATTATGAAAATCAAGCAAGGTAGTTTATTCTCATGCCTAGTAATTAGTACATTCCAGACCGGACCGATAGCTAGAGATTCCTAAGTATAAAGGAATCAATAATAACAACCTGTGTAAACAAATTCAATTTTAAATATTTTTCATACACTTACTGTAAGTGGCAAACACTTTCGTCCAGTTAAAGTATGAACTGTGTATTTTTATTTGTTTATTTTTTTTTTAATCATTGAATTTTGTGCTATTTATTACCTGTGGCCATGGCAGATCTTCTTCTGTTTAAGCCTACAACCCCTCCTGCATTTTGTATATTCAAATTTTCTAGATTCAAAACGACGGTTTCTTTGGAAATGAACTTGTATAATTTGTTTGGAAATGAACTTGTAGAATTTTTTAACACATTAAAATAAAAATTGCAAACATCCCACAACATTTTTCATAACAGTAAAAATAATACCGCGTACAAAAATCCATATAAAATTGCTAGAGAACTAAATATGAGAGAGAAAACGTTATCTTGAAACGTAACTTTGAGCTAAAGGCAAACTATGAAGAACGGATGAACGAAGCGAAGTGAATATATCATATCCGCATTTGTTGGACCAGTCATTTGGAATGCACTCATTTCTTCCGCCCATCTAACCACTCAATGACATCAATCATCCTCACTAACAACCCACCAACCATCACACATGATTGCGAGAGCACATGCTATGTGTGTATGCAAGTATATACGCTATAATTTACACATTACGAAAATATTGTATGAGTACATAGTACATAAATATTTTCAATGTGATGTAAGAGAATAACACAGGGATTTTTCTTAGGGCATATGCAAGGAATTTCGGGTATTTTGAAATATTATACTTGTTTGGCAGGACAATATTTGCCCTAATCTATGTATCTACAGTATCTAATAAAAGTTTTCAAAGTCTAAAGTACATACATACATATATGTATGTATCATGTGAATAGAAACATTTAGTACATAATTATAATTACAAAATCTATGTACATACTAGCGTATTGAATAAAATTTTTATACGTTTTGTGAAAAAAATTCTCAAAAGGTTTACGAAGTTTTAAGATACTTGAAATCTAATACTTATAACAAAACGTTTAATTTTAAATTTTTCAAACTAAATAAGAGTTTTTATAAGTTTAATTTTAAACCCAACATCGAAATTGTGAATTAAGTTTCCTTGCCTTCCACTTTCAGATTGGTTGCCACAAATTATTGATATATTATTTTATAAATACTGTTGGAATATCAAATCAAAAACCATAAGAAACATTGTCGAACAGTGGAACATATTTGAAAACATTAACCCATGCTAAAGCTAAGGGTCCACATTACACGTTCTACTCTTTTTCGCATCTGTCAAACAAGTTGAATGAGAGTATTTGTATGTTACAAATTAAAGAACACAAATGTGTAGAGTTTGCTCACGCAAAGAATGCGAAAAGTATTTTTGTAAGCATCATGACACTACGTCTTGGCGAGCCATAAATTTGTTCACACATTGAGAGTATCTGCAAACTAACTAGAGAAAATCTGTTCGTGGTCGTCTGTTTGGAGAATACGTATAGATGTTCAGTTTAAGCACAATTTTTTTTCTCATCGAGATTGTTTCGATGCTTTTAGTACGGGTGTTTACAGACGAGCGCACACATACATATATTTTGTTTTAGCATAACAGAGTTATGCGAACAATTTTTCGGAGAACTCTGAACACGAACCGACCATCAACAGCGACGATCATCACTAGCCAAACTCCTGTGCGAGCAAATTCGTGGCTGAACAGATTTACGCCATGTAAACGACGTGCAAACAGGTCAGCTGATTTTGATAGCCAGAAATGACAAGTTATATTTTATTATTATTGTATCTTGCAATGTAAAAAATCGTAGATTACGCAAGAGTTAATCAGTTGAAAAAGGAAATAATAATGCTGGCCAATTATATTTTGTTAAATAATTACCGGAGATATAAATTATTTTGACAGCCACTGTCCTCATCCGCAAATATAATTGTTATTCCAGCAATTTTTTAGTAGTCTTTTAGTCACCACACATTGCAACTTTGTTTCCTACCTTTTAACTTCAAATTGAAGGCGCGGATTTGAAAACCAGAAGAGAATTGCAAGAACACGCAGCTCAGTACCACTCTTCATTCTTCACTCTCCTATCAACCACGAACTTAGGTATTGCAGCAATTAAACTTGCATGTGTGGACAGGGCTGTGCAATTTTTATAGGGTGGCTAATTCTTTTTTTTTTAGCAATAAAGTAGTTTATGAAATTTTGTGGACACTCAGTAACTTGTATCTTTCTAGTTGACAGAAGAATATAATTACCACGCCTCTAGCATAAAGTGGGAGTAAAAACACGTATAAAAATATTTTCTTGCCTCCAGTGTTTTTGCCAGCTCTAAGCTGATGAATTTAAACACAGTAAATTTTCCATGATACACTCTACACTCTGTGTATACTAAGTTGTATGATAAGTATGTCACATTGTTTGGCGATTATTTAGCCAGTTTATCATGTTTTCACATCTACAGCACGTATCTGTTGGATTAGTGAACGCAAACATATAAAAACAGAGGGAAAAGAAGAAGAATGAGTAACTAACCCAATGATGAAAAATGTATTTTTTTATGTGACGAACGAACATTAACAACAAAATAAAATTGCAAAAGAAGCAAACACAGTAGAATGGAAAAGGAAAACAATGAGAAACCTCATGCATACATTTACAAAACAATGAACATGACAACAGAGAATAACGAAAAAGCGAACAGCAATAAAACAGTATTACCGATTAGCACCACTGGCAATGTAAAGAATATCAAAAAAATATTTATGTGTGTTCGTTTCTGTAGAGTTTTGTTATAAATACAGCACAAAGTTGCTTTCGGGTTCGTTTACAGTGTGACTGACTGCTGTATCTACTTTTTTACTCTTCACAAAAGATGTAAAGAATTTAAGTTGCTCATTCCGTTTGTATTTGTCTACGATTTTTATTTTCGAACACAATATATAGGATCGATTAAGACATATAACCCCAAACCAAAAATATGGTAATCAGCAATATATGGATAACTCTGGGAAAAACGAATTTAACTAAGAACCAACATTTTACCGATATATAGTCAAAAAACTGAAATATGTACAACAAACCGACAATTGACTTAAAATATAGAAATCAAAACAACATTTTTTTTAATCCAATTTCACGCGAAAACCAAACATTGGAGCAAAAAATGAATATATCTCAAATCTAAATTTGCAAATAATCTAAATTATAGGCAAAATATGTGTTAATCCTAATTAAAAAGATAAATGTTGTCAGAAAATCGCTGTTTTACAAAAAAAAAATAAATAAAAAATATTTAAAAAATTATTGAATCACCAACACACTAAATTACAACAAAAAGCAAAATTAAACATAAAAATTCAGTTTAAATTTAACTTCGCCCTAAAATTGATATTGACCAAAAAATTATAATAATAATTTTAGAACAAAAATTGAAATTTCAATAACAATTTACAAATTTTTCAAAATATTAGAAAATTTGAAATTCAAAAAAATTTTTAATTTCACAAAAAATAAATATTTAAAAATAAAAAAGTACACATATTCAAACTTCAAATAAATAAAACAACAACCCGATATTTATTAGTAAATTTAAATTTTACCAAGAAACAACCAAATTACTATATTTCCAAAAATATCTAAATTTAATTTAAAAAAAAACGTTAAAATCTTTGTTTTTAATTCAAAATTTACCATATAGTCGAGAAGTAACAAAACAATGTTCACAACAAAATTTTGGGTTCGTCGAAACATCGAAATTGCGGCAACAAATAAAAAACGGAACAAAAGTAAATATATGTATAAAAAAAAAAAAAAATATCAAATTTAATAATAAAACTTCGATTACAATCAACGATTTATAAGATAAAACTATAATAAAGTGCGCAAAAAACGACTATAATTAATTGGAAGTCAATTTTTAAATCTTCCATTCAAGCAGAATTTTGAAACCTCACGTATAACATTATTTTATTAACGATTTCATTAAAAAAAAAACCTTTGTCAGTAATCCAAAAATTTTTCGCCAACGACACATTTTTACTACTTCGTACTTTATAGAAGGGTAAATAATACTCGTCACAGCCAAATGTAGCCTTATTACTTGTTTTGTACACATGTGATATGTATATGCATGTATTTTTAATATGTACAACGATAAAGTATCTGCAAGTGTGTTTGAGCTTCTACTTTGGTTCGCTGTTCATTCATTTGTTTGCTGGTGTTTTTTTTCCATTATCGAAAGCCAGTCAACCAACGAAACGATTAACCAACCAACCAGTGAACCACTGTAGCCATGTAGGATTGTCGCTGCTAGCAGCAATTAGTTTTTGTTGGCCGTCTGTCCGTTTTTCATCCATCTGTTGGGTAGTGAACAAGCTGCTGCTATTCAATACTGCACACAAAATATGTATTCGTACATCGAAAATCCCCAATCCAATTCATTGCTCTGTAATGGTTTGAATGTTTTTCCATGAGGGTCGCTATCTTTTTTGTGTTCCATTTTCTCATGTTATTTCGCTTTTTCTATTCTATAGAATCGTCGTATAGTGTTCGTTCATACGACGATAGGTTAAAAAGTCTTTAGAAGACATGATGCAGAAGCCCGCACTATTGGAGTATTAATAAAGGATTTAAGCTTTCTACAGAATTAACCTACAGGTGACCTGTGGGCAACTTAATAGGTTTTTACTACAAATTTGTTAATATGTATTTTAATCAAGTCAGCGAAACTCTGTTGACCTTTTTTTTCGTCAATGATTAAAAATTTATACAAATTTCACTCTCAACTCAAGAGAATTGTGGTTCCCAAATGTTTTCAATAAAATTCTGCGTTTTATTTTGGAGAGTAATTAGGGCCATTATTACAACTTGTGTTTAAAGTTCACGTTAGTAAAAGGTACCTTTAGCTAAAGTAAGAAATAAAGTGACCATTAACTTTTATTCTTAATTACAACTTCCTTGTAAATATCATAAATTTAAAATATTTTTGATGTGCAAACAAAATTAAAACTGTTTGTTTTGTTGTTAAAAATATGTTGTAAAAAGTAAGGTAAGCTGTTTAATATGAAAATATTTTCTCCTATAAATTAATACTTGTCTAAGGCCGAAATTCAGAATATAATTTAAAATGAGTAAGTTTATATATCTACATGTGTAAACAAAATAACCTTTCAGACTGCCACCCTATCTATATAAACCTCCTAGATACCTATATATGCGTGTATAAAGTGATGTATACACACATTCGCTTTGCTGTTTGTGAAGTTGTTAATGATGATGAATCAAGTCTTTTTAAATTATTGGGTACATATTTGAAATTGAGAAATAAAATGTAAAACAAAATATTTATGTACATGTATATATTTTTTTGCAGAAATATATATTTTAATTTAATTTTAAAAATTTCATAAATTTTATACCTACCTACTTACTAAATATTAAAATGTCAGAACTTTTAAAATATTCTTGATATTATTCTTTTAATATTTAATTTTCTACCAGTTTGCTGGAAACAAAACATGGCCGTTAATACGTACATACATATGTATGAAGAAATTTTAAATTTGAGCGCTTTAACAGAAATTTAAAACCTTAAAAGGTATTAATCACAGTGGGCCGGAGAGATGGATAAACGAATTTTTTTTTTATTTCAGGAAATCGTTCCGATTTTGGTCACATACATACGTATGTACATATTTATTTGTCTGGCATTCTTTCTCATTTGAATCTTGTATCGGATAAGGCGGAATCGTTCTAAAAAACAACCATAAATTTCGTACTTATGGCTATCTACATTTTCTGATAAAAAAAAATTCCTCAGTTTTGGATTATTTATGTTTAATTAAAAATATACATACATATTAAAATAGGCACATTTGTGCGTACATACGCATGGGTTTGTTGGTATGCTATTCCGATTTCACCAATATTTAGAGTAGGGCTTTGGAGTTGGCGTTTTCATTTCTTAAATAAAATGTTTTCCGGTTAAAAAGCACATGCTGGATATTCCCTAATATTTCGAATTTTATGCAGATCATAAAGGGCACACTATCTTTAGGCATTATTAAGACTAAAATTTACAAAAACAAAGCTAACTTTTCAGGTCATACAGTGGAGCTTTCCGTTGGTGCTAAATAAAAAATACCTATTTACAAACAGAGATTCCCCTTGTTAAAATTTAATTCAAAATTGAATACTTGTATGTATGTATGTATGTACATATTTTCTACATCAACCCTCTCACAACAATGGACCATATTGCATGTTGTTAACCCACTGTTGCTACTACATTTGATAGTTAGCACATTTCCGACATAAATTTATACGTTTTTCAGTGTTTATAAAGTAAGATAAATCAACAAATTTAATGCAACCCTGTCTAATGCATTTCATTTCAAATCTAGTAAAATACAAAAAAAAAAACATGAGAAGAATAACAAAAATTAAAAAGAATATTAAATGAAAATAAAAAATAAACACACACATCTAAAAGATAAACAACAAAACCAGAGAGAAGAAAACTTGGCAAATTTACGAAAATCCATATTAAAGCAAAAAAATAAAAAAAAAATCAACTACAAAAAGGAATTCAACAAAATGTAAAAGGTGTGTTTTTCGATTGCAAAGGGGCGAAGTAACGAGAAAAGAAGCATGAAAACCGAACATAAAGTGAAAGAAGAACATAATAAACGATACACTACTACTAAAGCACAGTGGCATAAGCACTGAATCGACTACACGGAGTGACGAGGTTGTTGTTTGTGCGACTTGGTGAGAAAAAGAAGAACACACTGTAAAAAGCTGGCTGTCGTCTATAATATTGTGTGCGCTCTGAAATTTGAAAAAGAAGCAAAGAAAGAAATAAAAATTCATTTCATATTATTGACTGGCCAAGGAATTACAGCAAAAATTTTGCAGTTTTAATTTGTTTAAAAAAATAACGATAAATTATAGAAAAATTTGTTACAAATAATCCAAATAATTAGATTAAATTCTAATAAAGCCAGCAAGGTGAGTTTTAAAGCAAAACGGTGTAAAAAACGCAGAAAAAAATTTGAATAATTTAAAAATAGTGATTTAAACAAATATGGTGTTACTTTGCAACAAAGATAATAATACGGAATATATAAACTAAATAAATTCATACATATCTTTTTTTATCTAATTTTTGTTTTATAAAACAATATAAAAACGAAGGTTTTTTGAAGCAAAGTGTGAAAAAAAACCGATTGCAATTCTGGAACACGTACGAAACGAGTCGAATAATCAATATTATAGATACTTGCCAAGCTGAAAGCAAACAGTGGCCCAAAGGAGGTTATAGTCATATAATAAAAAACGCTGGACAGGATTTTTTTGTACGCTCGAGGCCATCATCTTTAACCAACTCCAAGTTGTATGTTCGTTCTTTCACCACACATTCGCATACAATTATTACCTTTGACGAAAGAGTGTATAGAATAATAAAAACTCACCACGAAGATTTATACAGCTGCCATTAAAACACGATTTTACTCGTTTACTTAAAATAAATAACAGCAACAACAACCACCACTACCATTACTACCAAGTCTACTGCTGCCGCTAAAATATCACCACCATCATCATCATCAGCATTAAAGATAGCAGCAACATTATCCGCAAAAGCAACTTAAGCCTCAAACTGGTGAAAAAGTGAAACGACAACAACAGATACTAAAGCATTTATCATCAGCAGCAATCAACATTGTAAAGAGCTCAACATTTTGTTGTTGTTGTCATCGTTGCCTTCTGTTATTTCGACTCAGTACGACGAGCTGCCATTAAGCAACAAAACATAAAACAACAACAACATTAACCAAAAGACAAGACCAAGCAAAAGAAAACATTACAATACCATCTGTCATTTCTCAAATTCAAGTTTCTCTTTTATTTTACGTTTTTTTCCAATTTATACATTCGTCTTGTAGCGGGGACGTAAAAAACTGAATTGAACGAAACCAATCACCAACATTTAAACCATAAAATACAAAAGTGAAACATGGCCAATACCGGCAAAGATACGGCTTCATTTTTTGAAAATGGCACTTCGGAACAATTTGACTTTTGCTACAAATTGTATCCACAAGTTTTGAAAATCAAAGCCGAGAAGCGTAATAAAAAACCTCAGGAGTTAATCCGCCTCGATAATTGGTATCAGAATGAATTGCCCAAAGTCATTAAGGCCCGAGGGAAAGATGCCCACTTGGTGTACGATGAGCTTGTGCAGACAATGAAATGGAAACAGGCTCGAGGTAAATTTTATCCACAACTCAACTATTTGGTAAAAGTAAATACGCCACGAGCTGTTATGACAGAAACTAAAAAGGCCTTTCGCAAACTGCCCAATTTGGAGCAAGCTATAACGGCTCTATCGAATTTAAAGGGTGTAGGCACTACTATGGCTTCAGCTCTTTTGGCTGCAGCATGTCCCGATTCAGCTCCTTTTATGGCTGATGAGTGTCTTATGGCCATTCCAGAAATTGAAGGCATTGATTATACAACAAAAGAATACCTCAATTTTGTTCAGCACATACAGGCGACTGTAACACGTCTAAATACGCAGGCTGGCGGGGAGACTCCTGCTTGGTCGCCACATCGTGTGGAATTGGCACTGTGGGCCCACTTTGTGGCCAACGATTTAAGTCCGGAGCTGTTAGATGAAATGCCCATTGGTAAGGGTGGTGGCGGTGCGACAAAGGTCAATGGTACTACCACAAATGACAATGTTCTCAGTGCAGGCGGTGAAGATACTAACGATGCTGACGACGAAAGTGCCGGTGAGTTTATTTGTATTTAAAATATAAATAAAATGTTAGCTTAAAGACCGGTTAAATATGCGGCATGTTTTTAAAACGCAAATCTTTTGTTCGATTTCAGCAGTTATATTCCACTCTTTAATTTTTTTAACTATTGAACTCAATATTTTATTAGTGACTTGACTACGTTTTTTCATATTTTCGATATTTATTCGAATAATAATTTATTTAATGAATTTTCGGAATTTTGAACATATTTTATATGTTTTTAACGTTTTACAATTGAGATCATTTCTACAAGAATTTCAAGATAGTAGTCATTAAATAATTCTAAATATTAAAAGCTACAAGTTTTCAAGACCTATCGGAAAAAAGGCTAAACTGGGAAATTAAAAATTGTTAGCTGAATCAAGTGACGAGTAACAAAACGTTGGAAAATTAAGTTCTACTTTTATTACGATGTTTGAATTTGTTCTTTATTGTTTTAAAAACTTATTTCAGCGCTTTCCAACTTTCTGTCTTTGAAAGGCTTCTGAATATTCGATAATGTATGCATTGTAAACGAAGTATGTATTATTTTTAACTGTGTATAGTGTCACATTTCCTTTAAAGAGTATCTGTTTCCAATTTTGGCATTTGTTTTTGCTAGTAACTGGCGTTTAAAAAATTAATAATTACTAGAGTTGAAATATTATTATAATATATAATTATATATGCTGTGTTATCGTAGGGGTATCCACTTGGATATGAAATATAGGCTAGATGTTAAAACCAAATAAAACTAGTTGCGTGAGATATTAGCGTTTCGTTCAATCAAATATTAGCACTTCAAATGGTACAAATAATTTAAACCGTATCCGAAATACAATATGTATTCCATTTATTTGTGCTAAATATTTAATTCGATTTAAAAAATGCGAATAGATCCATCCACATACATCAGAGGAAGAATGAAAAAAAAATTTAGTTAATTTAACTCACTGTAGCTTAATTGTTTTAAGTTCTCCCCTGATTTGAATACATAGATGTTTAGAACAAATTTTCGTTATCCTTTGTCAAGTTTGGTTTGAAGCAAACCGGTTTCGACTACGTGCCATCTTCAGGCTCGTTTTCCGCTTTCAGATGACGGAAATTTGTACCAAATACTTCTGGGATTATTAAATCAAGAATCTCTTACGAAATAAGCTCGGAGGAAGATTAAAATTTTATAATAGACACACTATAGACACTACGAGAACTCAGATAGTGTGAAGACATTTTGAATGATCCAGAGTAGTTTAGTTTTGGGCTATGAATGTTTTTATTTGATTTCAATTTGAATTATTACTATGTAATTTTTATTAATTGCAGGTCGCATGGATGCTAATAATGTTACCACAGAATCTGAAAACGAAAACACCAACCCAACACCTCAAGATGGCGATTCTAATTTCGTTTCAAACGACTCAACATCGCAAGAGCCGATTCTCGATGAAAACACAACACAGACAACAGCTACCGAAACTACTGACGATGGTGATGTTGATGGCGATATTGGTGTTGGCACAACGCCATTGGCCTCTGATTCGGAAAGCAACATTGAAGCACCAGTTAAGGCTATGAACAATAATAGCACACGCAAAGAGGGAAAATCTACATCAAAAGTTGTAGGACCAGCAGTAGCAGCCTCAAACGGCAATGGTGCCCTTTTGGCAGCATCAACGGCTGGTCTAGAAGGTGAAAACAGCGACAGCAATTGCTTACGGGAATCCGAGTACGACGAAGATGACGACGAAAGCAGTAATAGTCGTGCATTAAATGACGATGTACACACACCTTTAATAAATCACAGCACCACGGATAACGATTCATCGACTTTAAGTAGTGCAGGTGCTGTAGCAGCTGCTACCATAGTGGGTCAAAAGCGGACATTAAACTGTGCGGATGAAGCGTCCTTGGAGGCGCAATCACAGCCGGAAATGAAAAAGATACGTAGTGATTAAAAGTCCTAGGAGAAATACACATAACATTTACATAACATAAAAGATTAAGCTGAAGAAAATATGAAAAAAAAGAAGTCAGGAAATCCTTGCAGCCTTCTTTATCTGTTTAACTAAAATAGCGCATAGAAAAGGACAACTCTTTATCAACAAGAATAATGAGGCGTTTTTCTGTTAAATGGTCAATAAAGTCAAAGGCAGTTGTTTGATGAAAATAAAATAATAAATTAAAAAACATTCAAAAATCATTTAACATTTAAGACAAATTTATATTTAATTAAATAATGAAAGATCATCTCTCCCGCTCCATTAAAGAAAAGTAAAATCAAGCAGCTAAATACTGCGGCTCTCCCTAACAAAAGCAAATAAAATCATTATTTATTCTTATTGTAATTCTTTATTATTTGTAATAGTTTATAGAGTAAAAGCTTTAAATGTTAAAGGTTTTATTTTACGAACCACGGGAAACGTTAAAGAATTCAAAGGAAAATATTGTTTCTATTGTTTTTTTTTTTTTTTTTGATAGAAATTATAGTTTTTTACGTTTTTTTTTAATTAAAAATAATAATTTTCCAAAATAATTATTATAATAATAAAACAAAACCACAACAACATATTTACTTAAGCGTATATAAATAATAAATTAAGTTTTAGAGTTTTAATGAGTATCAAAACAAATAAAATAAAATCATCTTTATTACTCCACTAAAACAACATTTCACTTACAAAATAACAACAACAAAAACAAACAAAACTCCTTTTTCTTACAAAAAAAAAAAAAAAAAAATGTTCAAAAACAACCTCAAATTTTATAATTTTTTTTTAATTCAAACTAAATCGAGAACCTACACTCAAACTGACAGCGCGTCAATTTATTTTCATACACTTTTTTTCATGATCGTTCCTATATCAAACCTAATTTTTCCCATTAAAAAGAGTAATACCAATAATTTTTAACTTAGTCATCGTGTTAGTAAATCTCCCGGATTTAGTTAGCCTCTAGTATACGATAAATGGAGAAAACTTTAAACAAAAATAACTTTAATTAGAAGAAGAAAGAAAATAAACTAAATTGTTTAAACAAACAATATTTTTACACCGCAAAATAGACAGTCATAGAACAGGAAACTCAATTCTAATCGCATTGTAAGCGATAGATAGAATTGCCTAAAAATTTATAAGACAACTTTAACATGAATAAAAGATACGAGAGTATAAATAATATTTAAATATTTACTACAGCAGCCACAAAAGCCTTTCTTCAGTAAAATCAATAATAATGAAAAACAGTAAAACAATTTTTTTTTAACAAAATCCTTAATAGTTTTATTTTATTAAAACCAAAAATATACAGTGTGGAAACAGTTTTGATTCGTAGAATGTTTTTTTTAAAGAATAAGAGCTTAGTGTCAAAATTGCACTCTCAGCTGGGTGCCTGAATATGGGATCCTGAGGGGGCACTTTGTAAACAAAAACTTTCAAAACACAAGGCATAAAAATACTAATAATTTTTTTTCGAGTAAGCTTACGCAGTAACCTCTGTTCAGGAATTGACTGCCAGGAAGTTAGATTCCTGACCACCCTTTTTGCACAACTGGGGGTCTACTCTGTATTTCGATTCGAAAGAAAACATTTTCGAAACACAATGTATTAGGCATACAAATTCGAATGATTTTCTTTTCGAATCGAATTACGCAGTAACCCCCCTGTTATGAGCTCGAGTGATCTGCTAAATTAAATTTAACATCTCTTAACGGTTTGTTCAACATTTAATTTTATAAGCTTTGATAAAATATTGAATCTAATAAAAGTATTTTAAATACAGATGATGACAACTAAGGTAAGTCAAACAATTTTAAAGGGGTCTTTGGGATGGGGAATTTAAAATTCGGGCTTGTAGCCCCCAAAGCTACCGCTATAGTTTTTAACTAGATCACTGTTACCTCTGTACTACCGTTAATTGTAGAGCTGAAAATGTTGCCGGAATAAAGTAGTCTCGTCATACGCACGAATAGCCACCAGGAAATATATAAATTCAACTGTTAATCATTTGATGAATTTTAATTTAATTAGGTTATTTTTAACATAACCTTAAAATAAAGGATAATGCAAACAAAGCATAGGATTTGCCGTCTGTCATCAAAGAGTTTCAGTCGAGAAACAAGATTCACCTCGATTGATTCAAAACGATAACAGAAACGGCGTGAACGAAAATCTTACCGACTAAGTTTTTGATTTTGTAATTATTTTTTGTATTAAAAATTTTGCTTAAAACTTTAATTCCTGCTTCAAGTTCTAGGTCTTTAATACATTTTTTTAAGTTATTTTAAGGTACTGAACCAAAAACAACATGTATAACTTTTCTCATACATCATAATTGCTTATAATAGACAATTTTGTGTCATTTTTTAAGTTTCTTATATCTGGCGGGTTACTGCGTATTTCTATTCGAAAGAAAAAAATTTCGAAACGCATTGTATTAGGCATGCACATTCAAATGGGTTTGTTTTCGAATTGAATTACGCAGTAGTCCCCCGGATATCTACTGTATTCAATATTTCTCTACGCTTTTATATAGAATCATTTAAAAAAATTATAAAAATTCAGTTAAAAATTACAATATTTCCTGATGATGATACACAAAGGCGTAACGAAATATCGAATATATGTAGTTAATAAAATTATTTGATAAAAATAAAATTATGAGAGAATAAAGCTTGACATTTTTTGCACCATGTAAATTTTACAATATGGACTTGATATACTATACTAGAAGTTTATAATAAAGCATTTCTTGTATATTCACAATTATAGCTTTACACTTACGTGAAACTGAACTGCAGCAGGAACATAATTACATTTAAAAATCTGAACCACATATTCCCTACTAAATACATTTGTAGTGAAACTACCAACCCTGATACAAACGCAATTGTTTGTTTCCTCTCTCGTTCAGTTGAGCTCATAAGAGAGAACTATTAAAAAAAGGCGAAAAGTAAAAACAATCCAGTAGAATTTGTTCTGTCGTCAGATTCAGAATGTGTTTTCGGAAAGTATATTTGGTGTAAACAAAAGAAAAGACAGCAAAACAATGTTAGTACTGCTTTAATGAAAAATTTAATTAATAAAAATACATATATGCATATACAAAGAAGTAATTGAAAACATAATTTTTCTATACAATTCTATTAATCAAAAATATATTTTATTATACAAAAATGGTGTCCTCATTTAAATAAATGCTGAGCAAGTGTATATCAAGTAGTAAAGTGTTAAAATAAAATGCATTAGTTGTGTATAATTTCTTTCGCAGCAAAAAAAAAGTAAAACAAATAATCATTTCGTAAATGTGTAGTGAAAACATGAAAAATTTAAAAGAATATTTTTGTCTTGTTTTTAATTTTTTCTAATTGCATTGTGGTTAGTTTTTCTTCGCTTTTGTCGTCATTTGTAATAAATTGGTATTTTAACACGCACACACTGTGTCAGCGTTGTCAACTTTTAAGTTTTTAAAAGCACTGATACTAGGCAAAAACGCGTAATTTTGGAAAATAACAATAGATTAGAAATTCATTATACACGTATGTATGTAAACAAATTCTTATATCGAAAACATGTACCTATTTGATTTTTGATTTGTTAAGGAACATATAATAAATAGTAATAAGAGAAATAAAAAAAAACGGAAGAAATAATTCAAAAATTTTCACTTTTGCATAAAATATTGCGGATTAGAAATACAGAACAAGACTGAAAATCAGTTTCTAGAATAAAAGAGTTATCAGGCTGTTTCACTAATATTTGTTGAAGGTTATATTAAAATGTATAAGTTTATACAGTTTTGAAAAACTATGCAAGTAGCTTTCAAACTCGTCTGAATTTGTCAAAATTAAACTTTATAAGCGGAATTAAGTATTTATATGAATATTTTTTATCATTTGGGACATCACAGGAGATTGTATTACGTATATTAGACTTCAATACATGCATTGAGCTAAAAACTCATTCAACTATTAAATTTAAAAAAGGAAGTTCCAAAAGCTTAATTTTTATATTTCATACTTCGTTTGACTCATATCAACTAAATCTTTATAAGATTTTGCTTCGATCCATTACTCTACTTTTCCCCATTGCATCAGATGAATCATTTTTCATCCGTTTTCTCTACTACATACAATTTTGCTATTAGACTTAATCTGCATAGCTAATGGCATTGAGTCTTCTTTGTTATGTGACAACACACTTTTTACATTAATTGTGCTTACATTTTTAAAGTTTGAAATTAATTTGGTGCGTATTTCTTCAATCAATTACAAATTAATTACAATATTTTCTAGTTTGAATTTTAAACCCAGCGCCTATGTTTTTCAAATGACAGGCATTCTAAAAATAAAAACCCATTCTCAAAAACAATTTTTTTTTAAGATAAAAAAATTTAAAAAGCACCGAATTTCAAATTGTTTACGACGAAAAGTTAAAAAGCACTAATACGTTGCTAAAATCACCGATTTGACAACGCTGAACTGTGCTACTATCTCTTGCTGGTTGGTGCTCTCTTCAATTTAAAGCTTAACCAGGCATGGAAAATTTAACAGCCAAAATAATTATGTATATAGTATTGCAAAAATACATATTTTCCAACCCGGCGTCTATGGAAATCAAATTCACTGATTTTTGCGAACTTTCTTTTGTTGCCCTCAAATGATCCAAACTCGTTTGCCTAAAGTGGTACCAACCAGTATACAAATGGCGTTGAAATTATCTTACAAAAATAAATATTCTAGGGCGTAAATAATTTACAGCATTTAATATCAATCAAAATTTGAATGAAATATAATATTTTTTCATATAAATAGTTTAATTGAAAATGTTCATTTGGAAATGTTAAAAAAAGAACAAGTTTTTCTCACGCCTGTACTAAATGTCCCTTTTTGTCAAAGTGATTGTAAAACACGCAAAATGCGCACTCTATTTTAAACCGGTCAGCGAAATGACTGCCGATTTCAAATCAATAGATCATTTTCTCTAAGTATTTCGTATAGAAATAAATATATATGATATGATGTGTTTTCTATTAATTTTTGTAATAAAATTTGGTTTTGTGCAGATAAATCATTAAAAAATGTCTACGGGCACGGCTTGTTTTGTAATATTTTTTTGCTCTGGTTGGCGATGTTCGTGATATACCTTTTCTTTTAACAGTCAATTGTTTGTTTTTTCGATGATATTTTGAGGTTGCCAAAGTGACACAGTCATAAAAAGTCAAGTAAGGTATATCCAATATCTAACATAATATTCTAAGACAACATCTATTCTATTATTCTATTATTCTAGTTTACAAATTTTATAAAAGTTAATAATTGTGTAATTTTTAAGCAAATTTGGAAATAAATAAGTGCTAAATGTATACTTTTTATTTATATGTTGTTGCGCTTACATCTAGTTTCATCTTCTTTTTTTAAATTAATAAACAAATAATACGCAACATTTTCAAATCAGTTGTTTTCTCGTGTACTCAAAAAATCAATTTCGCTTGCAAAATTTCACAAACGGGTCGTTATTTGAAACCATGTGCTATTTAGAATATGCTTGTGTGGCTGGAATTATGTATAGACAGGGCATACTTCGCAAAGTAACTTTAAGCAAATATAAACACTAATAAGCAGAATATAAAATTTAAGAAATTTCTTCTAGTTCTTACTAATTTTTGTTGCACTGAAGTTAGAAAAATTTCAACTATATTACATTTTCCAGACCTGATAATTAATAAACTTGTTCTCTTCGAAGTATAAAAAACAGTGTTGCCACTTAAATATAATGGATAAAAAAATGGGGAAAATAGTTCCTGTGAATTTTTGCTTTGCTGGAATAAAATAATGTCAACAGTAATGCCAAAATGTCCAAATTTTAAATATTAAATCAAATCTACAGCTTTTCCCTGTATTTTGCCTTCAACAGGTTTTTTAAAATAAATAAATAAAATGTGTGTGTCGATGAAACCTACTTTTAAAAGGTCTAGGCGTTTTAGTTCAAGATACTTGGGCTCATATGAGGGAAATTCGTTCCAAAAATTTACAGATTAAAAAATTCGATAACAAATTGTATAACCATGAAATAAGTGCAAGGAAAGAAATAATCATAAGTACCAAATTGTCAAATTTGAAAATGCCAATCGGGCTTGGACGAAGTAAAAATCTATTAGAAATCTATATACAGTAAACATAGAGAATGAGAAAAATAAATTCATTAAAGATCAAATATATAATGCCAAGAACCAACAGCAATTGAAGAGGAATAAGACTAATAATCAAAATTGCTATAAATATTTTATTGTTTATATTAAGTACTCGTACCAAGGCGCGCAGATGATAAGTCGTGAAATCCTAGACTGTCCTCTTTGTAGCCTCTGGATGGTTGTTGATCAAGCAGTACCCTATAGCATATTGGTTGTGAAATTGATTTCTATAAAAGCACTTCGTATTCCAAAGCCACGTTTTAGAGCCAGAAGTTAAGGATCTATTAACCAGTGTAGTTGAATTGTTCTAATTTAATTTTGCCTCAATATTGCGAGACCAAATTAGGCGTCTGTCAAGGTGGATACCCAAATATTAAAGCGGATTTCCGTTGGAAACCGTTATTGACTTATCACATTCTTGCCTGAAATGAGCGATATCATTATAGTTCCCAGATTTTTTCAGAGTTGCCACTAATGTGTAATTTTTTTAATATATGTTTTATTTTTCAATTAAATTACTTCCAGTTAAGGCCATCATTACAACTTGCTTTTAAAGTTCTTCTTAGTAAAAGGTAACTCTAGCTATAGTGAGGAATCCTCAAGAGCACAAACCTTACGTTGAAAGTTAAAGATAAGAAAATAGTCCCGATACGCTTAAGGTAAGAACTTCTTACCTCTAACTTTTAACGTAACTTTTATGAATTTATGGTCGCGCTATTTTAGCTAAAGTTACCTTTATGTACGTTAAAGGCAAGTTGTAACAATGGTAACAGTGTTTAGTTTTCTCTTGAAATTTGTTACTAATTCTTTTCTTAGTGATGAAATGTGTATTTTATTGCTTACCCATTAAAAAAAGTATTTAATGTAAACAACAAAAAATTATAATAGAAAATGAAACACTCGTTCGAGTTTTAATGAAAGTATCGGAACGTAAATATGCGTATATTAAAATAAACCAAAAATATTGTCGACCTCATGCTTTTTGAAGCTTTGTTTGATGAATATTAAATTAAAATTCCCAGAAAAAATACGCATGCAAAAAGAAACTACATTAATATGTGACGCATAAAATTCTAGCGAAGACAGATTTATAAATCGACAAAATATTTGAATTGAATTTTTTTTAAAGTATTTTTTTTATTAAAACAAAAAGTTCACAAGGTAGGGGACGCCGGCCGAATAACCTGCCATATATTTCTGCCATAATCACGCACTTTTTTCTTCGAAAAATTAATGAACAACCGACCTTACGACGAAATTTACGTTACGCATTTACAATTAAGCCGGAATTTCAATAATACAGTTTATAATTTTCACACGTTCAGCTGATAAACCCTGCTAAATATTTTGACCGCTGGAAGTGGCATTGGTAACTTTGACAGCAAAAATATACTACAACAAACTCCAGCCCAAAGTCTGCAACTCAAAATGTCAAGTTGTGGCTCAATTTGCTTTTCGCTATGGTTTCGCGGAACCCCATATGCGGCAATTTTC
The DNA here is from genome assembly GCA_963932375.1 of Phania funesta. Taxonomy (NCBI): domain Eukaryota; kingdom Metazoa; phylum Arthropoda; class Insecta; order Diptera; family Tachinidae; genus Phania; species Phania funesta. The sequence continues at coordinate 10,738,854 of OZ010655.1, read as the reverse complement.
GAGAATTAACAGATCTATCGAGTGTAAAATCATCCGCTAAGGATGAGGAAAATCATCCGCTAAGGATGATTTTACACTCGAAAAACTCATTATTTTTTTTAGCTGGGCAGTATTTGTCCTTTTTATAGCGTTGGCAACACTTTTGCACTCAAATTGCATTCAAATTAATGACAAACAAAATTAATGAAAACTGAATTGTTTATCGTGTTATTTGCTTCAAAAAAACATATTTAAGCCAGATATACTGGTACAATTTCTACGTCTTTGAAAAGCAAATTTGGTCATATTAAACGAAATAATAAAATACTTTTATTTCAATTTTAAAGGTCAATAATATATCCAGTTTTTTATAGAGCTTAATAATTTTTGAGAACTAAAATAAACTTTTTTTCAATTAAATCAGAGACGCGCACTGTTAATTAGCGTGAATCCAACCTAATCACGCATGATTATTACGCTCATTTTTTAAGCGTAAATAAACATCTTAAAAATAACTGGTTTTAATTTTTAGTGTATATGAATGTCTTCGTTTCTACAAAAATTTAACATTTGCCCACAAAAAGTGTGTGTTTTGTTTCTATTTTACCTTTAATAATGCCGAAACCCTTGGCCTTTATGATCTGCCTAAAATTCGAATTTAACAGGGCAACATTTTATTTAGGAAATGAAAACGCCATTAGTGTAAATGATTTGTAATTTTTGAAGCTATTTTTCTCCTTTTTTTAAATAAATACAGTTAAAAATCCCTGGTAGCTACAAATGCCAGAAATAGAATTTGAAAGCTATGAAATATAATTCGAAAATCACCACTTCCCCCGTTTTTGGAAATGCCCAAAGTTGGGAAATTATATTACTCACAACTAGAGCGCAGCTTAAATTAACTAAATATTCTGGATTTTTTTCTAAAATTATTTCAGATATCCCACTACTACAGTTCCATTAAGCACCCTCTGGAGTATCATTTCTATGGAGTGGGATATTGGTAACCATCCCCATTTTTCCATAATGACCATTAATCATCTCAAGAAATTTTTCGCAAATCTCACTTTTATAAAACTTATTTTTAAAAAGTTCTAAAATTATTTGAGAAATTTCACTATATGTGCTTGATAAAGGTCTATCTGTAGCAACATTTGTATGTAGTGGGATATTGGTACCCTTCACCATTTTCCCAAATTGGTCACTGGTCATAAGTATTCATAACAATAATTTTCCTCAAAAATCCTATTTTTCAAATTCGGTTTATTTTCTTCCAAAATTATTTCAGATATCCCACTAGTACACTTCCATTAGGTACCCTCTGGAGCATCATTTCTATATAGTGGGATATTGGTAACCATCCCCATTTTTCCATAATGACCACTGGAAGTAAGTTAATGATTGACAGTGTCAGCAAAAGGGCTGTTTTAAAATTCGATTTATTTATGTTCCAAAAATATTTTAGCGTTCATAGAGTTATGGGTCAATTATAGACACCTTGGAGCAATTTTTGTGGTTGGATTTTTTTGTGGACCTGATTCCTGTTTCATGTTATAGGCTTCTGAAGATAAGGTTAAAATTGCTCCTGCTATTAAATCACTAACAGTGCTCTGTTGAGTGCTCTAAATCAGCTATGTTAAAAGTTTGGGTTTGTGTCTCTGCTAGTTAAATTCAAATTTATCTTCACACACATACAATAATAACGGTCTGGTATATTAAATTAATTCTGGCTTTATTTTGAAGCTACATTTATGACATTATATTTGTTCCAGCACATTATTCAAATGAATGCCTCGGCTTCACGGCCAGTGCTTCAAAACAATTTTTGTTTGTTTATGGCTGTCCAGCTTCAGTTCATACAGATGTAGGCGAAATACAACTACAATATAATCCCAATTCCGCTGATTGGCATTGAATCGACAATTCTGAGACTTTTTCAATACTGGCCGACTAATTTCTGTCTGGCTTGTGGCTTAGGGTCCAAAACAGCGTAATCACACTCAAACTTTTCCACGGTGCGACAAAATACATGCGCAGTGAAGTCATGATGACGACCGACCCTACTACGAAATTAATATTAATTGTTTGCAACTGGAATTTCGGTGCAAATTTGATAAATATTTCGACAGCTGAATTTCATTGGTAACTTTGACATGGTTTGCAATATAACAATTGAAAAAAACTATCATTACTATCTGGTGAACATATACGATGTACATAATTAAACAGCCATTTATTACTCATTTATTACTTCTTAAAGTTTTACAAATATAAATGATTTTGACGCACACCATTCTCCGTATTTAAAAAAAAAATTCATTACTTTAACCGAATTAATTCTATTTTTTACGTACTTTATAGACAAAACATCTGTCTCAATATTTAATTTTGGCAAATAAAATAATATTTTGACGCATGTATGCATGTCCATGTGTGTATGTATATAGGTACCACAACGTATTGTTATTTGGTTGTTGGGGTTGGTATATCGAAGCAGACCTGCTGCTTAGTTCATGGGTCACTTTTCGACCCCCTTCTCACCCCAATTGATTTCAGGCAAGCGGTTCTAATTTACGACAAACTCTCATTAAATTTCGTCGTGATACCACTAGCCTTTTCTCTTGACTGTAGTGATTTCAGACTGTCGACTGGTAACTGTCGGCCTTCTTCCTCATTACAAAGTCTCTTGTAATTGCTAGGATTTGTCTACAAGGTAGGTCGCCTATGGCATTAGCATTTAACAAGTATCTGGCCGTAGTCCTAAGCCTTCTGCTAGTCAGTGCTGGACATTCACAGACAAAGTGCGCTACCGTCTCAGCCTCTTCCTCAGGAGTATCTTTGCAGAGTAAGCCGTCCACCTCTAGCGAGTTTTTCTTGTTCATCTTTTTGTAGTTCCTCCATTGGCCATTCCTAACGGAGGCTGACGGTCCAACACCTCAGGATTGACCCGACTATTTCTCGCGAGGCATTCTCGTCCATCACTTCCGGATTCCTCCCTAGGCAATTAAAACCGCATTTTCCTCAGAAAATTCAGGTAATTCCACGAGTAATGGAGAATATTATGTCCACCTAGACAGAGCGTTATGCTGTTCCACTGTGAATTGGGGATTTTCAGAAGAGAGAATTAACGTCAACACGAGGAGGTACTACAATTCAGAACTTGTGACTAAATAAACAACCTTTAGATACCTATTAACTTTATTGAAATCCTTTTGAAGAAAATTAAATTATTTTTAAGAAAACTGGGGGTGGGAGTGGGAGTAGGTTTTGAAAATTTTCTAATACAAAAAGTAAAGAATTGTTTGTTTTCCTTAATACTTCTCCCTCCAAAAGCCTAAGCAGGGTCTGCGCTTATATACAGATATCAAGTAAATCATTAATAAGGGGGAAAATGTAATTTTGATATTCATTAAAAGCAGGCAAAAAATAGTTTTATTATATTTAAAGCAGATTTTCATAAGCAGCTGATTCCCAAACCATTGTAATTTGAAATTTCTTTTGTATATCGTCAATTTAAAAAAAAAGTTCAATTTGTAAACTATTGATTTCTATAGTTATCGTATTCAAGTGAGTGGCTGTATATTACAAATAATGGCTCAATATAACAGCTACTTTTGTATACGGCTTGGTATAGAGCAAATAACACTAAGTTGGCAATACTGAATTTAAGAACGGTTCTACTTAAAGAGAGCAACAGAAAAGTAGAGAAAGTGAGCAAGAGAGTTGTAATGAAACAAGAGACGTTTAAATAAAATTGAAATACGGAGGCGTTGAGTTAAATTGTTATCAGCAGAATTTATTTTTTTAGCTTTTGAATTACTAATGCTAGTGTTTTTCTAATAGTTTTGTTATATACATAAATAGTAATTGTTGTTGTCCCCTTTTGTGTGGCATTAAGTAAATTTTTGTATGCAAACTTAAGTGCTTGAAAGTAGTGTTTAGTTTTAAAATTAATTAAGGGTTTTAAAGTGTAAATATTACGATACATGGGAACATGCCTATGTATGGAAATATTGAAAATTTTTAATAAAAAATATAAGAACCAAATTAATGTTTATAGTTTTTAATACTGAATGTGAATTAAACAGAAAAATTTTATATTCAATGTCAAAAATAAAATATAAAAAAATACAGAAAAAAAAAATTATAAAAATGCTGTGACAAGAAAAATAAAAATTTTTTACTTAAAAATTTCGCACTCTTACAAAAAAAGAAAACACATTTAATTAGAAAAATAACATTGATTCAATTAATGTTAAATCAAGACCACCACAAAATAAAATCCATAATCATAACTAACCGCAACATTTAACCCTCTCATCTTGATTAGTCAGGGAAGTGGAAGTGGAAGTGCACGTACCACTACACAACAGTCAACTTAATTAAAGCAAAACACCACCGCCGCCGCCACCGCCACCGCCGCCTAAGCCTCCGCCGTTTTATGAAACATCTTTACAAATGTCATTATTACGTCAATTCTTTGGTACATCATCGAATTCATGGGTACGTGCCCTTATCATATTCTGCCTAGCATGGGCCTTTCTAGTGTACGTTTTTGTCACCAAACTGAATACACAGCATATAGTGGAACCTGATGCCACATCGAAACGTGTAAATCAAGCGTTGCAGCTGTTGGAGGCATCGAAACAACGCAATCAAGAATTACAACAAATGATAGATACATTATTGAAGTGAGTATAAAGAAATTGTGTTTTTTTTTGCAAATTTTATTTTATTGAATCTTTTTACTAAAACAAATTTACAATAAGTATTCAAATCTTATTTCTACAGTTTGAATTATGCATTATACCCAAGATAATAACTAATTTATTGTATTCAAATCTTAATAAACTATCTACTTTTGGGTAGGGGGAGCCGTCTCGCTAGGCTCAATGTGTCTTGTTTTTTTTCAGTCTCTGGTGCCCATGAAATCGCGGTAAATCGCGTGCAAGAGTGTTGGGATGTACCACTAGTTTGTTTATGTATTTGGACGTGTATTTTTTTGCTTCTTCCTGGATAGTGGGAGCTTCTAGATTTCTATGGATATATTAATTCCTTATATACCAGGCGGCGCATACGATAAGTTGTAAAATCCCAGACAATCTTCTTTGTAACTTCTGGATATTAGATACATAAGCAGGACCCCACAGCTGAATGTCAAATGACCATTTTTGCTTTATAAAGGATTTGTTTAAAATAAATGTCAAGTTTGAATTAGGACTTATTAACCAGAGTAGTTGAATTGTTTTAAGTTTTATGGCCGTTATTTTTGACTCAATATGGTGGGACCAAGTTAGAAGTCTATCAAGGAGGACACCCGTTGGAACAGTGGTATTGGCTATTGTTAGATACTTTTCGATGGATTTACCTTAATCCTTCCGTTTTTTGGCCAGTTGCTGCTTTGACTTTAAAATTTCTATCTGTCATATAGCTCTTAAGAAGCTTGTGGGAGTTTTCAGCAAGAACTAGAGCTATTTTCGAAAGTAGCCCATCCTGCCAGACTTTATCAAACGCTTGGGAAATGTCAATAAATAAAGCTGTGGTGCGAAAACCTTCTCTAACTGATTAGAAAATGCTTTTACTTCTTCACTAGAGTTTTTGGCCCAGGTGCGGTTTCTAAGTCTTAGTGGAAATTCGTAGACAGTAGGACATTTTAAGCACCTTACAACTTTCCACAGAATATAACCCGTGTTTTTGGTTGGATCAATATCTTTTTAAATAACTCTCGATAGCGGACGCATGCTGCTGACTCAGTTTATAATGTAAGGTTGTCTGGCATAAGTTCATTTGGATCTTTGTGACATATGTACGAGAATTACACATGACAGCATGTAGGTGCATGGCCAAAGTATTTGTACTAAAGGGTGACCAGATGAGAACGATAGCGAAATAAATTTAAATAAGATAACAACGATGTGAGATATCAAATTGATTCAAGCTTTGCTTTGAAGATACATTTATGCCATTATAATCGCGGCGGCTTTGCTAGCAGTACGAAAAGATGATTTTTTAACCAAAATCCACATCTCCGGTCATCATTTCCAACCCCCAAATAGCGAACTCACGGTGTTGTCTATGGTCGTCCGCCTGCAATTATCGGCGCCGTTATAGAAATTTGTGGGTCCTCGTCAACGTTGGCCTTTATGGCGGCTTCGCACCTGTTTCTGCCTGGTTGTTGTCTTAAAATATAAAACACTGTACACACGCTCAAACTTTTGCCACGGTGCGACGAATTGACTGCTTACTGAAGCCATGAGCAACCATGATGACTATCAACATCATATATGGCTTTCAATGTGTTGCTTTGTTCAATTTTTTTTTTAAGAATTCGGTAAGACAGTTATTATATCATTAGGTCAAGTCGACTATAACTTTCTTCAATTCGCTACCATCGTTCGGCCTGCAAAATTAAGCTGAGTAAACAAATTGCTTAAAACAAATTTGCAAAAAGCATTCCGCTCGTGTAGAAACTTAACATGAAAAAAATTGTTTTTCCATTAATTGTTTCGGCCTTACGTGCAGATGCGCTAAAATAATATATGTACTTGAACTTTGAATCAGTGTGACAAGTACATTGATTTAACATGCTTGCGTTTTAACTCAATGGTTTTGTACTATAGACTAATAGACAGGGGTTGTCAATAGAAATGGGTAGATGTAAAAAACAAATTAATAAAACAAGTTTTATGTCGCTAGGATCCGAAACATGAATATAGCTGAAAGAAATACATTTTTTTTATATTTAAGCAAGTATTTTGTTTGATAATATCCTGACAAGTGTCCATAGGGCATAACGGCATATTTGTTTTAGATATTTGGAACGAATTTCTGTCATCCCTTGTCAAGTTTGGTTTGGTTACAACCCGGTTTCGGCTATGAGCGTTCTTCAGTGTAATTTTTCTTTCGAGTCGAAAGTTTGTCCCCAAGCCAAACTTGACAAGAGATTACGGATATTTGTTTCAAATATATTTATCAAATCATCCTGTCGGAATATCAAATCAAAGGTATTTTTTTTCTTTAAATAGCTACATTAAGTTGGCTTTATTGCTTAAAATACGGGTACAGAATTGTTAATATATAAGTAGCTCAATTGAGAAAAAATCAGCACAACAACGCTGTTCAATGTGGACGTCCAGCTAGAATTTTAAATGTGAACTTATGTATCTGACTTAAGCTCCAATTTTTTATCGTCGTTCGTACAATTTTAGCCGGCTTTCTGTAAAATGAGCCATTTGATTGGCCAAAATTTCTTTGGCCCTCAATTGATAATGAAAGGAGGATATCGCTACGTTGTATGATTGAACGTATATCGGAGCGTATGGGAATCGCTCGTGATAAGAGCTGCATAAGCTGTTTAGATGAGGAGGAGGAAGAGTCAGTCCAACACCTTCTCGGCGGCTGGCCGACTCTGCAAGAACTCAGGCTCAAATATTTGGGCCAAAGATTCTTTCAGCACCTGGACTGTCTTAGGATCTATAGGGAACTGTCGGGGTAGATAGATTGTCACAGGGTCATCACAATGGACCTAATAGCCTCTGAATGAACTCGCTGCATGCGAGCTGCCTACCTAACCTAGGATCTACGAAACTAGGCCAATTCAGGGAAATTTTGTTAATTCCCTAATAACTTCTTAGCACTGCTCTGCCCAGCTCTGTGTAAAATGAATTAAATACTTCATCCCTTCTTTTGTTCATTCGTTCATTTAAATAACGCTTTCGCTGGTTCATGTGGTTTCTCAAGAGCTTGTAAGTCTTACAGAACAAATACGATACTTGCTACGCACAATGTAATATTTATACAAAACATTTGCTTCGAGACTCCAACCAAAGACTACATACTACCAGTGTGTTAGTGACGCATAAGAGAAGCGTTTAAAAAAGTTGGAAATTTGCCCAGACATAATTATGCTGCTTGTCTGACAGGTTGTACTCATAATATTATGCGACTTCGCGTATTACTTGCACTACTATATGCCTCGTTAGTTAAATGGTGTTCAACCTGGTGTCACTTCCGGCGCTTAGTTCTCATGTTGTTGTGGATTATTTCTTATTGTGTTGTCCGTCGAATACTATTTAAAATGTTATTGTCGAAAACTGTTCCAAGGTGTACAATTCTATTCATAAACGTCGTACTAGGAATAAAGAAAAACTGCGTTAGGTGAAAAAGTGTAAAAGTTGTATTTGCTCTTAGATTTCTGAATTGTGATATGAATAATGAATAATTTTTAGTTGTGTTACGATTATTATTGTCAAACTTGTAATAAAAATCACAATAAGGAATATTTTTTTGTTGTTTAAAATAAATTAATTGCTACTGTTTTATTAGTTAAATATTTTGCCGATGTAATGTCAGCTTTGCGTATGAAAAGCGATGCCATATGTCATAACTTTGGGCCAAAAATCGGGCTTAAGAGTATTCTGGACTTTGGTAGAAAAGAGGTTATGGAGACTAAGATGCCGATGAAACGCATGAGTAGAACAAAAATAGTCGAAAGGGTGCTTTAGACACTCATTGCGGAAGGAGTGTATAAATAACGACATCAGCATTTTTAATGGCGGTCCTCTTATGGCTGCCAAGGCAGGGACATTCTAGGCTCATGTATACACAGCTAAGCTTAACTTGTCCTCTAGTCTGCTTCTGGGGCAGTACGTATTCGTTTACTAAGCAGAATTGGTTGGGTTGCTTCATGCGTTGGATCACCTGCTTGAAAGTCGGGTGCATGATAAAGTAACGATGATGTGGTTTAAAAGGCACATATGCAATGCTGGAAATGTAGCAGCAGATGAACTAGCAAAAAGGGGATTTGCTGTGAACTTCTGTGGACCAGAACCCAGAGTAGCAATGGGCAATGGCCTAGTGCGAGCAAAGGTCCTACAATGGGTATACTCATTTAACATGAAAAGGCGGAGAAACGCTACCCTCAACAGGCTCGAATAGTGCTCAAAGAGCCATTCGGCACGAAGGCTAGTAAGGTGCTTAGATATAATAGGAGTACATTAAGCTGTATTACTGCTTTCACACACAATGCGGGCAACCTCTCAGGAGTATCTTTAGAGACAGACCCGTCCACCCCTTGAGAGGTTTTCTTGTCCGTCCATTTATTCAGAACTCCTCCATTAGCCAATAAACTCCGGAATTCTTACAGAGATTAACCTCTCCACCTCATTGTCCATGCCTATCGGAATCACACTGGCCAACGCCATGCCTCGCATTCTTGTCCACCTCTTTCGGATTCCTCCCTTATGCAAACACACAGAGCATGGGTATGTCTGATCGACTGGTATCCAGAGTCCGCATATTAGAGAGCAAGCAGCCTCTTGGCCACGCATCCCCGGCGTATGCGGTTCCACCGTGGATTAGGGATTTTCATAAGAGAGTGTTGACTTCTCTCCGCTCGACTTATTTAGCCATACTCCTCGCAGAGACAGGAATCTGTTGGCGGCCGCCACCACGAGGAGGTATGAGTCAGAACTTCTGACAGAGCACTCAGTTACGGCAAGCAATGCATTAGTCCTCCTCCTGTCATTTCCCGGGGAAAGCCCGGTGAGCACGGTTCAAAATTATCGCATAATACCGCGTCTTTGTTAATATTTATTAAAATTGTAAAAGTCTTCTTAAGATATTTATAATTAACATTTCTCTTTTTGTTTATAGTGACCAAGTGGACAAACAATCAGCTCTTAAACTCATACAAAAGCTCGAATACAATATACAAAATTCCCTTGGCGGAGAGAATAAAATTGAATCTCCTTTACCGTATGGCAGCGAAACGAATGAACCCACTCTTGAATATGAGCTATTGCGTAGACGCCTTCAAAATAATATTGCCGAAATATGGAACTATTTCAGTAATGAATTGGGCAAGTTACGTAAACAGGTGACGAGAGAGCCGGGAGCAGATATAACAAACGAAATCAATCGTGTGCTTATATTGGGGGCAGAACACAAACGCTCGTTGCTAAGTGATATGGAGCGTTTAAGGCAACTAGATGGTTATGAGGCGTGGCGCCACAAAGAGGCTAAAGATTTGAGCGATTTGGTACAGAGGCGCATACATCATTTACAAAATCCAGCAGATTGTGCGAAAGCTCGTAAGTTGGTGTGTAAACTTAATAAAGGTTGTGGTTATGGCTGTCAGCTACATCATGCCGTCTACTGTTTCATAGTGGCCTATGCCACAGAACGTACTTTGATTTTAAAATCACGAGGCTGGCGTTATCACAAAGGTGGCTGGGAAGAAGTTTTCCAGCCAGTATCCGATTCCTGTTTTGAATTGGAAGGTGCACGAGCCAATAACTGGCCGGGTAGACCGGAAACACAAGTATTAGTTTTGCCCATAATTGATTCCTTGATGCCTCGACCACCGTATCTACCTTTGGCCATACCAGAAGATTTGGCGCCGCGTCTAAAACGTTTACATGGTGATCCCATAGTATGGTGGGTGGGACAGTTTTTAAAGTATTTATTAAGGCCACAACAAGGCACCAAGGAATTCTTAGAATCGGGCATGTCAAAGCTGGGCTGGAAGAAACCAATAGTTGGGTGAGTGGAAATACCTTTCTTTGCTTTTGTGAAATTTACTTTAATTTTGTCTTTTTGCCTTTGCAGAGTGCATGTCCGTCGCACAGACAAAGTCGGCACCGAAGCGGCATTCCATAGTATAGAAGAATATATGACACATGTCGAAGACTACTTTCTGACACTAGAAATCAATGGCACTACCATACCACGGCGCATTTTCCTGGCCTCCGATGATGCCCGCGTCATTGAAGAAGCGCGAAAAAAGTATCCACAATACGAGATCATTGGAGACGCCGAGGTGGCTCGTATGGCTGCGGTATCCACACGTTATACAGACACAGCTTTGAATGGCATCATTTTGGACATACACCTACTGTCACTGTCGGATTACTTAGTGTGTACTTTTAGTTCACAAGTCTGCCGAGTTGCATATGAAATTATGCAAACATTGTATCCCGATGCTGCGCATCGTTTTAAATCGCTGGACGATATATACTACTATGGTGGACAAAATCAACACAATCGTTTAGTGGTTATACCGCACAAGCCACGCAATCACGACGAGCTGCACATGCAGTCGGGCGATTATTTGGGGGTTGCTGGCAACCACTGGGATGGTTTTTCCAAGGGTAAAAATACACGTACCAATCAAGTTGGTCTTTTCCCCTCCTTTAAGGTGGTGGATAAGGTCGAAACGGCCAAACTACCGTCGTATCCAAATGTATAGAATATAAAGCTGCTAATAAGTTTAGGTTAGTTTTAAGCAAATTTTAGCGTAGAAATCTCAGCGTGGAAAGTTTTTTTTTTCTGAAATATTTTCATAATCATATTTAAAGCAGAGTTCTTTTGGAAAATATTTCTTGTAAAACTATAGTTTAGGAACAAAAAACGATAATGCTGCTATTAATAATGTCAACTTATTGCTATTTTTTTAATGTAAATTAATTATTGTTATCTCATGTGCAACTTTGCGTGTTTTCGCGGCTTTAATACTCTATCGGGCCACTAGATGTATTAAATACTCGCTTCATGCACCTTGGTTCCAACTTAGGTGTCACCGAATGTATTTACTTCTAAGCCAACAACATCCCAGTGATAATGCCTTCATTTCTTCATCATGGAAGACAATCTCGTTTTCGTTACAAACACGTTTTTTCACTAAAATGCTATGAAAAGTATTTATAGAATCTCGGGCGATGATATCTTGATAATGAACAGAATATAACTTTTAAACTGGCGTTTTAAATTCAAAGTGAAAGGCGCGATATAAATCGGTTAATTAGCTTACGAGGTATATTTTTCTTTTGGCATTGCTTGATATCAATGATCGATTTATTGCTGCAGGGAGCCTGCAAAAGCACAGTTGTACATCGGCTAATTTCTGACGTTTTATTTTTTATTTAGCACAAAATATATATGTAATTTAAATATAAGTTATTGTAAATACTAGAATAACATATGCTTTAATGTTTGCGGATTACATTTTATTAGCAATCTCAATAGATTTTAAGTGCAATATATATTTTAAATACACAAATTTTGTTTGCGGTTAAATACACTTCTAAACCATTAGGCATTAAAAACATTGACCACAGCGGGCTTACATGGCTCCAAATGTCGCCCTGTAGCCAGTAACTTAATTATTTTGAAAACCACAGCTACATAGTAATGTTAAAATACTAACAGCTGTTGCAGCAATTCGTTTACATTTCAGTGCTGCCAGTTTCGAGTTTTAAAATTTTTAAAGTTCGTTTTTTTATAAGCGGAATAAATCTTCTGAACTGTAACGAGCACAGTAACGAACTGTTTATTAAATTAAAGCTTATAAAAATACGAAAAAAACGTGCTATAAAAAAGTAAAAAATAAGTGAAATATAATTGCAGCAGCTGTTAATATTTTAACATTAATAGGTAGCTATCGTCTTCAAAATAATTAAGTAGCTGGCTACAGGGCGAAATTTGTAGCCAGAGGCAGTTGTAGTAGTGTGGCCTCCTTTTTTCTATCTGTTGATTGCATTTTGCTTTTGGCACCTTCTCACCTCTAGTACACAAACTTTTTTGGAATATTTTATTGCATCGAAAGAAGTTTAACATTCTTTTTTTTTTACAAACCAAGTAAATTTTATAGCACAAACTTTTAATTCTTGTGTAGAGACAAAAAAATTACACATAAAACTGATATAATTTTAAGTAAATATAGATTTAATATTAAGTATTTATCGTATTTGTAAGAATAGTAATTTAAGAGGTTTTTTTATTTAAATGTCTGGGAAATCGTTTGCAAATCAATTACAGAATCCTTAAATAAATAAATGCATTTTATTTCGATTAAATCGCTAAACAAAGAGAGCCCTAAATCAATAATGTAATTTAAAATTTAATATGACTTCTAAAGAGGGAAACGTTTTTGCAGGCAGCGCAGGCCCACGTGAGTCAGTGAGTCGGTTACTTTTTGTTACCTGAAGAGAATGGGACAAAGAAATAAAAGTAAAGAAGATTAAAAGCAAGTAAACAAAAATAAAGAAAAAAAAAGTATGGAGACTAGGGACTGATGAGTGGTGACTACATATGTGCCGCTGTGGAGTCATTACCAAACCAGTTGGCGCTTCTGATGAAGGAGTGTAATCCCTGCATTCCGACCTCCAATATTTCGGAGACGATAGCAAATTTCCTCTGACCGAGATGAGCTTGGCGTAGGCCACCTGTATTGCAGAGTAGTGGCATAAGATATGAACGACTATCTCCTCTTCCTGCTTGTTGCGCCTACTTTTACAGACAGTACCATTCTATTGACGTGGTTGCCAAATCTGCAATGTCCGATAGTCGTTGTCACAATATCCTTTTCATGTTGCATTTTCTTGAATCTTAGCAGGCCTCTGGCTCGAGCCCTGCCAAATTTGTCTAGCATTCTTGTATATGGGGGGTTCCTCATTTTGTTGTTGAATATGATCAAATTATCGCCGGAAAAACTTAACACTTAACAAAGATAAGTAATTGTCGAAATATCATTTGTAACTTTGAAACACAATGCCGACGCACTGTGACAAAAATATTGGATTCTGTTTGATTCAAGATTTTTCTCATATTTTCCCTATATTCCATAGAAGTAGCATTAAAAATCTTTAAAAAAAAATCACAATAATAATTTAAGCATTATTTCTTTACACTACGTGTTGACTAGCCATAAATTTGTTGGCCTATTGAGAGAGCGTCTGCAAAATAACGAGAGAAAATGTGTTCGGGATCTTTCGTTAGGAGAATACGTGTAGATGTTCCTGTTCAGTTTGAGCATAATTTTTTGTCTCCCATCGAGATTGTTTCGATGCTCTTAGCACAGTTTTTGTACGCAAACATATTTATTATTTTGTTTGTGCGATGGCAGAACAAAGATGTGCAAACAACACTGTTTGAACACGAACCGAACATCAACAGCGACGGTCTTCACTAGCCAAATTCCTGTGCGAACAGCAAAATGTACGATGGCTGAAGAGATTAATGGCTAATCAAGACGCCATGTTAAAGAACTTATTGTAAGTCGATTATCAAGGCGAATTAGTTATAAGGTGGCTAACTAGGGGAATTAAAAAAGAACATTTTATTTACATGTTTTTTTTTATCACACGATAAACCAAAACCCGCAATAGTGTAAAGTGTTAAATTAAGATTTTAAATTTAAGTTGATAACACAATCATTTATAACAAATGCTTACAAACACACACACAAACACCAATAATGATGAAAAAATACAATATTATTTATTAATGTAATTAAATTTAAGTAGCCAACAAAATGTAAATTAAGCAGAAAAACTAAAGAAACAACACAATAATTGAGTGTGTTTAAAAAATATACTGATTTAAATTTTAAATAATAAAACAAACAACAAAGTATTTATAACAAATTTAAATCGAACGTTCATTTTAAAATTGAAACAGATATGGAATAATACTAATAATGTTTGGTGGCTAGAGTTTTTAACTACTCATAATTTTTAGAAACCGCGGTTCGGTTTTTTAAATTTTAAACCCGGTTTGAGTATCCGGTTTATAAGGAATTTCTTTTGATAATTTTTACTCTTTAATATTAGCGGAAATCACTATTCGTTGCATATCTGCAATTTTGCACACTTAGTATGATTTTCTGCCACAAAGCTTGAGTGTCTTTTTTAAGCGTTTAGCAAATTTATTTCAACAGCTGATTGTTCGGAAATAAAGGAAATTAACAATAAAAATAAACAACAAATCTCAACTTCTTGATGCGCTAGTAAATAATCCAATATTGTTTTTTTTTTAATTTCTTCATCAGTCCATCGCTTATTGTTTGGCTTTTGTTTTATTATTTTAATTTTCTTTTTGATTTCTTCGCCACTCAGTTTTTAATTTATTATTTATTTGGTTACATTGCATAAAGTAACTTTGTCGCATGCAATAAGCTAAGCCGCAGCCAGTATATAAACCTTAACGCCGCCTCCAAAATGTTTACGCAAAAAAAAGTTTTTGGTGTGTGCATAAACTTCCTAAAAACTTTTATCAATCAATGGAGTTTCGTTTGATATTTTAATTCTTACTATTTTAGCAAACAACTTTTTAACAGTTTTAGTTTCAATTTTAATTCTTCACAGGCAATTGCGGAGACGGTTCTACCGCCGTGAAACTTTGTATGCGCAGGTGACTAGTTGTTTTGATTTAATAATAATAAAATGAAATAAACAGTTGTTTTAGCATTGCAAATTACCAATCTGATAAATGATAAAATTTAAAGTTTTCGGTGTAATTTCACCCTTCATTAAATTTCAAAATTTGGTGAAGTGTTTTAGTTACTTGTTTGTCAAAAAAAAAACCTGTTTTGTAAGATATACTAAAAGTATGTATGTCTTTTCGAACTATTTGGAAAGTTTTGGTTTTTGTGTTATTTTTGGAATTATTTTAGTTTATTCCAGTTTTTAGATTTCTTGGTGAATTTTCGAAGTTCTTCGAATACGTAATTTTTTGGTGCAAATCGGGTTTCTTAAAAAAGTTTCCTTTTTTGAAAAATTTTCTTATTTTGGTAATTAAACAATCTTAGTCTAGTTGAGTTTTTTTAAATTTTAGTGAATTTCTAAATTATTTTGAAATTTCGATTTTCAACATTTTTGGTGACTTTTTTAATGTTTTGGTCAATTCCCGATTTGTGGTGAAATTACAGATATTTTATGTAATTGTCAAAATATATTCTATTTTGAAATTTTCGTAAAATCTTTCTTAATTTTTGGATTTTTAGTGAATCAAAAAATTGTGGTTACGTTAAAGCTTTTGTGGTAAAATTCCAAAATTTTGGAATTTTCGTTTGCGTGGTATTTTTGATGAAATTTTTTATTAAATATTAATTTTGTAGTAATTAATTGTTTATTCCCGTTTTTCGATTTATGGTATATTTTTGAATTTTCGTAATTTTTGTGGTGCAATTTCGGTTTTTTCTAAATTTTTATTATTGGGAAAATTTTTTTTTTAATTTAAAATAAATCTTATACACACTCTAAAAAATACTTATTTTGTAAAATTTTGGCTTTTTATTTGTTAATTTCGGTTTTCATTAAATATTGTGTTTTTTTGCAATTACATTTTTTGATTCCACTTTTTCGATTTTATGGCAAGTTTGCGAATTTGTGGTGAATTTAAAGTTTTTAGCTATTTTGTGTAGCTTTTTTTGAATTTTGATTCTTTTGTTTGTTTTTAAATTATGTTATCTTTGTAATTTAATATTTTCGATCTACAGTTTGATGTTATGGTGAATTTTAGGATTTTGGTGAATTCCCAAGTTATGGTAAACTTTATTTTTTTACTTTTCAGATTGAGATTTTTATAATTTTTGTGATTTTAAATATTCTGTTGCATTTTATATACTTTTTTGTCCATTTTTTTCATTTTTGTGAGTTTGTTAAACACTGATTTTGTTAAAATGTTTTTTTACAAAATATTGATTTTTTTGTGAATTTCCGGTGAAATTACAAAATTGTGGTGAAATCTAAGTTTTTGTGCCGAATATTCAAATTTGGTGCATTTTTTTCGTAAAACTTCAGGTTTTTAGGGAAAAAATAATATTCCAGTTTTTCGATTATGTGGCGAATTTAAAATTTTAGCCGAATTACGATTTTTTTTTTTTTTGGTGAAATTTAGTTTTTTTAAGGAATTCGGTTTACTTTGTTAGTTTTTGAAAGAATTTTGAGTTTTTCTATTTTAGTATTTCGGTCCCACATTTAGGCGCGTGGGTTATCTAGGGACAAGGGAATGATCACTTCTGTAGAGGGGTTCTATAAAAAATTTGACAAGGAATTAGAATATAGCAATTTTAGTGGCGTGGTGTGTAATAAGCGTTTCCCCTCAAAATAAACCCAAAAATAAATCTCGGGAACTTCGTTTCTAGTTCAAGATCCTTGGTTGTCTAGTGGTGTCAGAAGGATAATTTCAACATAGGACACACGGACATCGTTAATTGGACTTCCCTACCTATAGGGATCCAGAATTTATGTACTTTGAAGGGTATAAAAAAATCAAATGATGACTGTTTTATATTTCTGGTAACTCCAAGATTGTCCTCCAATCATGCGACACGCTTTTTAACTAAATTTTCTTGATTTCACATTGTAGAATAAGTGAAATTCCAGTTGTTTTTTTTTCCAAATTCAAAAATTCATATGTCAATTATGCCTTACTGCTGAGCTGATCGTGTTAATTTTGATTAAAATTTTGCTTACTGCTTAATACGACATTTCGCCTCCAAGTGCTTACAGGCTTTAATAAACATTTAAAAACATCCAATGACTTCATGACGGCAGTGGATCTGAATTAAATGTGCGTGTGATCATGTGTATTTCAATAAATTGTTTAATAGTTCAAATAGTGTCACATACTGTTGGTAAATCAATTCAATATTTACATAGATATTCATCAATTAATTTTTGTTATTAAAGTGAATACTAATTAAAACCATTAACCAGCAAATACGTGTCGTTGTATGTGTGTACATTGTTTTACATTTTAATTATAAAATGACTAATAATTTTAAAATCCATTGATAATCATTAACAATTTGGGATTTGTAACAAATTTCCATAACCCTTGCTCTCGCCCTTGCACTCGATTTATAGAGACAGCTGATGAAAACGTTCGTTTCTCTTCACAGCTGTTTTTTTTTTTCACAGTTATTTTGTCTCTTGCAGATAA
Source organism: Phania funesta (assembly GCA_963932375.1). Taxonomy (NCBI): domain Eukaryota; kingdom Metazoa; phylum Arthropoda; class Insecta; order Diptera; family Tachinidae; genus Phania; species Phania funesta. Next base: position 10,721,151 of record OZ010655.1, on the reverse strand, counting down.
ATCAACCTCAAACTGACCTTGTTTCTGTGAGTCTTCTTGTCAAACTGAGCTCATTTCCAAATTGAACGTCATAATTACATCACACCTCGAGGCGAATTAAACGCTAGCTTTGTAAATTAAATATTCTAAACCATACGGCTTGATGCCTGCCGTTTTAAATATTCATTCATCCAAACATGTCCACCCGATCAATCAGACATTCATCTACTGATTTCGAAGCAGTTGTTAGTTATTGCAGAACTCTACACGAACCATTTTAAAATAACTATGCGGGAATATTGTAAATCGTTTTGGGTCGACCAAAGTGATGCGCTATAAGGTTAAGGGTGTTAGCAATGCTATTTACGTTAAAAAATGCATGACCATCTGCTACATGCGTTACGAGTTGGGTCATGAAACGCTTGGAAGAAGGTGACTATTTTTACCGAGAAATCATTTCATCTCAAAAATAATTACGTCAACCGCAAACACTTTCTATAGGGTGTATTTTAAGCCCGATAGAAATTTAAATTTGAAAAAAATAACAAAAAATTAATTAAAGAAATAAAAAAAATTTTAATCAAAACATTTCGGGCATATGGCCACCGCGGCTGTTCTTGACGTCCCAATTCCCAAGGTCGACGACGAATCGAGAGACTTCAAGTATCCCCACATAAAATAGTCTAGTGGGGTGAAATCGTATGATACTGTTTGCCAATTGCCGTTCCAAAACGTAAAATTACGCGTTCTGAAAACTTGCCATAAAATAAAGCCCAAATCAGTCGTGTTGTGTGGCTCGCGGCAACGTATTGTTGAAACCACATATCGTCCAGGTCACTTCAATTGCATCACAAAAAAATCAGTTTTCATATGGCCATAGTGCTCTGAATTGACGGTAACGTCATTTTCGAAAAAAAATACGGCCCAATGACACCACCAGAATGCGCTCTAAACAGTTACTTTTTCCGGAAACAATGGCTCTTCCACAATCACTTCTAGGTTCTCCGAGCCCCATATGCGACAATTTTGTTTGTTGATTCTTGATTTTATATTCCGACAGGAGAATTTTGGAACGAATTTTGGTTTGGTTCGGCTATGTGCCATCTTCAGTGTCAGAACGAAAAATGACACTGAAGATGGCACATAGCCGAAACCGGTTTGACTACAAACCAAACTTGACAAGGGATGACGGAAATTCGTTCCAAAATTCTATGTCATAGATTTTGCTATTGCTCCATAATGTATTGCCAATCATAGTTTGCCTGAATAGTTAAAATTAAAAATAAATTATATGAGGTTATGTCGAATAAAATTTTGTGTAATTAAAACTCGCTAAGAATTTTGACAGTCTATGATTACTACGACTTCAGAAAGCCAAAAAATTTACTAAAAATTTAAGTTGGATAAAATTTGTTACACAAAACCTGTAAATTTAGGCTTTTTATACCTCCATTCCTGCAGAGCCGGCGTAAACAACGAGCCATTAAAAATACTTCAAGTCTGAATAAGTAGCTCAAACGTCGATTCGCGTTACACAAATTTTTTATTTTTACATTGACAACGTAGAAAAATGTGTAATTAATTTATTCACTTACAATTTGTTGGCAGTGAAAGTCTTTTCTTTTCAAAGTGTTCAATTGGTTACAGTCGGAAATATATTGGTTACATATGCGAACTTAGTGATTTAGCTTTTACCAAATTGAAAAGAAATTAAATAATTGTTATGTAATTTTTTGTTTTGAAAATAATGTCTGCGAACGTGATAAAATTAGATTGAAACGTTGAACAGGAAAGTATTAATTTCTTTATGGCTGGTTGGATGATGACCTTAATATTGAATAAATATTTGCATTAATTGATGAATTAATGTTTAAGTAAAAGTTAAATATAAAACGAAAATGAAAAGTATGCTGATGTAGTCCTGCGTATCCTTAATACAAAGTACCCTGAATGCAGATTTCGTTAACGTCATAGAGAATTATTCATTAGATTAAAATCTGCAATTTCAGCTTTGCGTTTGCAAAGCGATGTCGTATGCCATAGCTTGGGAGGCGAACATAGGGCATGAGAGTATTCTGTATCTAGTAAGAAGAGAGGCTAGGAAAACTAGGATGCCAACGAAACGCATGAGTAGAAGATAAGTAGCCGAAAGGTTGCTTTGGACACTCATGTCGGAAGGCGTTAGACACAGTGAGCATATCGAGAGCGACATAAGCAGTGTTACTGGTGGTTGTCTTATGGGCGGCAGGTCAGGAGTAGGTGTATATTCAGCTGAGCTGAACTTGTTCTGTAGTCTGCGTCTGGGGTGATACGTGTCCACTTACCAGTCAGAATTGCTTGGTTTACTGCATGCGTTGGATCACCTGCTGGAAAAGTTCTCTCTCATTGCACTTGCGAATCAGTTGGTTTTAAAACGCATTAGGCAAGAGAACGTGTACTCGAAACAAGTGGTGGAATGAGATAACGTGCTTGCAGATTAAATTACAGTTAGGCACAGGTGGGTACAAAGCAGCAGACGAACTACTAGCAATGTCTTACAATTGTGCATTTTTGTGGACAAGAACACAAAGTTGCACGGGCAATGGCCTAGTGCGAGCAAAGTTCATACAATGGGTAGACCCATTTAACTTTAAAAGGTGGAGGAGGGCTACAACATATACACAGGCTCGAATTGTGCTCAAAGAGCCCTTCGGCAGGGAGGCCCGAAACTAGGTTTCTAAAACATGTTTCCTCTAATGATCCTGTGCAGCCGGCCCACGGGCTCTTATTGTCTTGCTGTACTTCAAATCTTTGCACATGTTACACCTTAAAAGTTGCACAACATGTCAGAGGTTATAAAAAAAGGTGCAAAATGCAATTTTAGTTGACGAACGGTAACCCTCTGCATGGTGTTGATAATGACATCTTTACGAGTATTAAGCAACACCTTTTTCAAAGTGCCGATTTGTCCGGTAATACCCGTTAAGTGCAAGTGATGCCATCTAGGAATATCTAATCACATTTAACTTCTCACGCTATTCGTTGCCAATTTTTTGACTAAAAGTTGTTTGACAGATGGCCAACAGCAAAACGCAACCAAATTTAACTCAATTTTTATTATTTTATGAAAACCAAAATATATTTTGCTAGAGAAATAACAAACATAAATCCAATTTGTAGTCATAAAATATAAACGACATTAAATGCATAAATATTAATAATAAACAAGTTACAATTAAAATGAGAGAAAGAGAAGCAAAGTCAGGTGGTTTGAAGTTGAAAAGAGAGCAACATTCGTAGTTATGGCTAGAAGTGCAGGGCACAAATGAAACATACTGCCACTAAATAAATACATACGTTTATTCAATAACGTGCCCTGAATTTAATTAATGCCAGTGTTTATTTATGAAAATGAAAGAGAAAATCAGTTAGTAAATGAATCTCTGGTGTTTAGATATGCAAAGAGAGTGAAACAAAACAAAAAATTTCGGTTTCATTTAGGCAAAAAATGCATTGAATACATGTCTACATTAAATATGCGTAAAGAAATAATTGCAAAATAGTTAAATTACACAGTTTAACTGCGTCTTATAATGACATGAGGGAGTCGAGTTTGGAAAGAGCAAATTTGAAAGCGAGAGAGAGAGAGAGGGAATTGAATAATTGTGTTTTAATTAGTGTTGGGGTGATCATAAAGCTGTCTATTGGAATGGTCAGTTATGTGCTTATGAAAGACATCCGCTTTATAAATACAACTTAATCCAAGGAAGTCCGTTGCATTGTGCAAACAACAATTGTTCGGTTGGCATTAAACTCGCTACCTGGTTTTCTTAGCCAACTGCGGTTTAAACACACACGCGATTACAGAAGTTGAATTCAATAAAAACCGAAAACATAAATAAAAAAAAAACGAAGTGAAAATGAAAGTGTTTACCTTGACTTTGGTAGCCCTATTAATTATAGGAATTTCGGAGGCTGCTAAATCAAGACATGGCGAAAAACCTGTTACTTTAAACGACTTCAAACCCTTGAAAACTGGGAAGGCTAACGAAACAGAAATAACAGCGATTGATATAGACAAAAAGGATAAAGAGCTACACAAAAGAGGAATTTTTCATTATGGTGGAGCTTCAGCTGCCCCAGCTAATCTGTGGCCGAAAAATTATGCTGCCCACTATGGCTATGGCCTACACTTGCCAGCAGCGTCTGGTCTTTCGGTAGCTCCTTTGTTGGGCTCGCACTTGCACTCGCCTACAGTTTTGAAATACAATAATGGATTCCACTACAAAACTTTAGCTGCTCCCTCAGGGCTGGCTGGAGTTTCAGGCTTACCTGCTGTTTCTGGTTTGGGAGCTACATTGCCTACTTTCACCAGCCTTAGGCCAGCTTTATCACATGCTCATCTAGCGCCAGCCGCCCAACCTTACATTATCAGACCCGGTGGTGCTGTTGTTCAATCGTACAGTGTTACTTATCCTCATCGCAAAGCTGCTGTGAAGCCTATTCGAACCTTTGCTTCAGCGGTTCGTCCGCATTTACAATCACTACAACCTGTGGCTGCTGTTCATCCAGCCGTGGCTGGCCTGCAGCCTGCTCACACTTTTCAACCCGTCCAACATGTACAATCCGTACAACCCCTACAACCAGTAGCTGCCGTGCCACCTGTACATCACTTGCAACCAGTTCAACCAGTGCAACATTTCCATCCGGTACAACCGGTTCAAACTGTTGTTCAAGTACAGCAGTTTAAGCCACCCGTACAATACGATGTCACTCAACAATTTCCTTCATTTTTCCAGCCCTCCTATATACCAACCGCCCCAGTTCCTGCTATTCCCCAAGTCCCAACGGTTTCCTTTAGTCCAGCTCAACCTGCTTTTCCTACTCACCCGACTTTACCTACAATTCCCACAATTCCATCAGTGCCTGACGTACCGGCTGTGCCCACTATTCCCACCATACCATCCATACCCAATTTTCCTCAACCTCAGGTACCCACAAATGGTATCTTTCCCGCTGGCGTCCAACCTCCATTTAAACAAAAACCGCCCGCGTTTGGCAATGTCAATCCGCAAGCTCATTTCCCTGGTTTTGGTCCAACTACAGGCAATAATCCAGATTTTGGTAGTGCTAATGCTTCTCCTCAAATTCCCGCCCAACCTTTACCAAGTCCCGAGCCAGAATTTCCATCTTTTCAACCTGAAGCCAACGATCAGCCTTGGAAGCCGGTTTTATATGAACCTCCTACTGTTCCAAGTTCTGTGAGCCGTCCTTCGCATACATTGTTGCCCCCTTATGGCAGCTCACCAGCAGAAGGTAAGAGAAAATATTCTTTTAAAGCAAATACCTATCTATTCTATTGCACACACATTTTAAGGGAGGAAAGCTTTCGGAAATATTTAAAACTTTATGGGGTTGCCAAAGAAGACTTTATTTAAAAAGTTGCCATTAAGACTCGGTGTGATTGTCGACTAAGTTATTGCACTTTCAATTTCTGCCAGATATTTTGGTCTGTTTCATTAATATTGTTTTATTGTCTTTAAAACTTGGCTTGTTTTCCATGGCCATAATTTTGGCTGAATTTTGGCTGAATTTGGCTTGTGCCTACCTCCTCTTATTTTACCACTTGATTTTGCTACGTTTTTACAAAAATAAATATTTCAAAGACTTAAGCCACTGAAAATTTGCAAGAGCCACCGCCGCCGCTACCTACTCGCCCATTGCCGCCGTAGGTATCGTTTCGGCTTCTTGCTCTGCTACTTGCTGGAAGTACGTCGTTTTCAAGGTAATGAGAATATTTGACTTTAGATTTTTTTGACAGTCAAAATGATTTTCATTAGATTTATTTCTGTGAAAAGCCAACAAAAATCTAAACACTAGACACTTAACTAATACATTGTTTCGCATTTTTCATCTCCGAATTCTAAACTTCCAGGCTACCTACCGCCCGCTGATTCTTCGAACAGTGCTAGACTTCAACAGGAATACTCTATCGATAGCAGCTTATTTGATAACCTTTCGGATGCAGATATTCAACAGATCTTTGCCCAGGCCAATTTAGCTGCTCAGCGTGATCATCTTCAGCACCATCATACAGTGCACAACTATCACACTCGTTACTAAGGAGAGGCCAAGGGAACGTTGACAGGGGAATGCAGAAAAAAAAATATACTTGTACTTTTAAGTAGCAGAGTTCTAAGTGAATAGAGTTAATCTTTGTGTATTTTAAAACGAATTTAAAGGCCAAAGTATTTTAAGTTATAAATTCTGGAATGTTGTTTTTCTTTATTGTTTTAATAGAATTTTTCTTGCAGTGTAAATGTACTTTTAAGGCTTAAATTTAAGATATTGTACATATTTAGATAATATTTATTAAATTGTTTTTGTAACTCACTCATAAATTGTAAGACAGAATAAACAAATATTTAGTCTGATTCAAATTCGTGTTCTTACGTGTCAGCTGAAACCCCACAAACTTCTCCACGTTTTGTTGGTTTAGAACGAAGCGAACATTTTTAATAAAAACAAAAACAAGTTGTTTCCGGGAATATAATCTTTATATATCGGACTTTTAAAGGACTTTATGTGAATATAATTTCTGGAATATGATTCTGCCGCTGGCTCTGGGAATAAGAAAGCAGACCGCTTACTTTGTTAGTTGTTAAAATTTTGAGGTTCTTTTTAATTTTAGTTTCCTCTAACATTTGTGTCCGCACGTTATCCGGGGGCCTCAGGCTGATAATTTCTGTAGCGTTACCCCGCAAGAGCGAAAATAATAAACAAAAAAATAAAAAATAAAAAACAGAATAAATATTTTTGGCCCATATCTCGGGAAATTGTAGACCTATATGGCGAAAATTCTAATCAAACTCTCTGATCAAGTAGTTCGAGATTCTAAGTTGTCTAGTAGCCGCCAGAAAGTTGATTTCAACATTTTAATTAAACTTTCCTACCTATAAGGATCCAGAATATATACACTTTGTTGGTTCGGAAATGAATATTGTAGAAATTACAAACGGAATTTACAAATCTATTAACTTTAAATAAGAACTCCTTTTTCCCATCAATATAAATACAACAATAAGAGGCCTATTAAATCAACTTTTAATAAGTGTCTTTGCTTATGAACTTTTAAAAGAAGAATGCGCAATCTCTTTTTCTGGATTCGTCGTCTTTACTATCATTTTAAGAAGCCAACTGCGAAATAGGAACAAAAGCTTTTGACCATTTTTATTTTATGTTCGGTCGTCGTTGAGTTAAGTGCGAAGGGCTAGAGTGCGCGTTATAATAGTAATTTTATTTAAAGCGTGTTAAAATCTTCCTAAAATAAAATATTTGTTATAAAATTAAAGTGAATCAAATAAGTGATATGAAAAACCGAAAATGTATTGATAGCTCGTGTTAATTATGGAGAAAACCCTGTGAGAAAATTGCTTGTATTTAATGTGCTTATAATCATCAATTACAGCCATGTTGTGATAAACGCGCAAGTGTGTTGGTATTCTCCATTTTTAAAGTTTATCTAAGACTCAATATAAAATCTCTATAAATTCATGTGTCTTGGCTAACACTTAGCGAAGAGTACAGTGTCCTAAATAAAAGCTTTAAATGTTTCTTTTAGTTTCGTCGGGTGAGTAAAATATTTAATTATGGCGCACGGTAGTGCATTCTTGATTCGTGGTCTCAATTTTTATTTCATGTTCGGTCGTCGTTGAGTTAAGTGCGAAGGGCTAGAGTGCGCGTTACAATAGTAATTTTATTTAAAGTGTGATAAAATCTTCCTAAAACAAAGTAATTGTTATAAAATTAAAGTAAATTAAATAAGTAAGAGAAAAAAATAAAAATGTATTGATAGCTCGTGTTAATTATGGAGAAAACCCTGTGAGAAAATTACTTATATTTAATGTGCATCAATCACCAATTCCTGCCATTTTGGTAAACGCACAAGTGTGTTGGTTGATATTCTCCATATTTAAAGTTTATCTAAGACTCAATATAAAATCTCTATAAATTCATGTGTCTTGGCTAACACTTAGCGAAGATGACGCTTTCCTAAATATTTGCGCAAAAGCTTGAAATATTTCTTTCACTTTCGGCTTGTTGGTGGTCGGTGAGTAATATCTTTAATTTACAAATAACAATTTAAGTAATTCATAACAACTGACCGAAAAAAGCTAAAAATAAATAAAGAATGTTCAAATATTTGCGGTTCTGTCAACATTTTTTATAAACATTAACAAATTTATTTACACTACGTCTTCAGGAGCCATACCTTTGTGCGCACGATGAGAGAGTGTCCTGTTTGTAGAGTAGGTGAAGATGTTCCTGTTCAGTGTGAGCATTTTTTGAATATAATCAGACAGAGTCAAAAGTAATCTTTGAAAGTAGTCGAATTATTTTTTGATAACTTTGGATTCTCTTTGACTAAAAATTTCTTACCAGTGAATTATATAATCATTACGGCTCTTTTTAAAATCTAATTGTATTCGCAATTTAACAGCTATGTTTTGTACCCTGTAATATAAATTGTAAATAATAGTTAAAGGTTATCTATTCTTAAATATTAAAAAAAATACTTAAAAATATTTTCAATACTTACCACTACTTAACGTATTTAATAATTTATTGAACAATAAGTTTTTAAATTTATCAACGAAAAATTTGCATTTTCACTATGAAATGATTATGAAAGTTTACTTTAACTAAAGTAAAGAATCAGTGTTGACATTTTAGCTTTTCGAGGTTATTTTATTTAGCTCTTTTGTTTGCCCTTTAGCTTGAGAAATTGAGATTTAGCTTCGTGGCTTTTTAGCCTTTTTCATTTTTATAACTTTAAATTATTTGTCTTATTTACTCAATATCTTAAAATTATTTCAAAGTCAATAAAAGCCGATGTTTTAAAGTTGACCATGACTGTGAATAATTCAATACATTTTCGTCTCCCATTCAATAATTTTTAAGATCTATTCCAATTTTTTCCTACAAATTCGACAATTGGCAAGCAACAGAAAAAGTTATACATCAAAATTGCAAACGTTTTTTAATTAAATCAATTATTTAGTTGTTATAAAATATGCCATTCAGATTCGAAACTTTAGTAACATTTTTTTGGGTTGAAAATTCCCTTAAACAATTTTTTTCCAGATTAAAAGTTATAAATTAAAATATACAGAATATGATACTCATTTAACTGAAGTTCAATTGCGAAAGCTTTTGACATATAACTGGACAACTATTAATTCATCAGTTGAATTTTGTACAGAAGTACGGCAGTTTAAGGATGCGGTGATTTTCATTAATTTTTAATTTGGTAAATCTAGTATTAAATTTACCTTCAAGTCATAATGACAGTGAAAGGCTTTTTAGTGCTATGAAAATTATAAAAACAAAACAAAGAAAAAAATAACAATACTGAAACTCTTAATTCTTTGATGTGCATTCGATTCCCCCAAAAAAAGGTCCGAAATTGTTGCTATGATTTTGAAATAACTGACAATCTCATAAAATTTGTGGGCTATCATGATATATATGTAAAAGGAAGTACCGAAACTTCTTGTTATGAGGACATTGTGATACTTTTTTTTTTATTATGTGTTCTTTATTTGCAGTCTATCTTAAGATATTAAGCAAATGTGCTTAAAGCTTAAAACTATCACATACATATTGATTTTCACTAAAATTTATATTTTATGTTCAAAATTATAACGATATATACTTACATTTATAAAATTCTATATACATTTTATTTATAAAAGCGAAATGTTAAAATAAATCGGGAAAAATATAAAGTAACAAAAGTTATTCAGAATTTATGATCTGAATAGGAGATCTAAAATATGAGATCTTTTCAGTCTTCTTATGTCTTCACTTTCATCTAACAACGAAATAGCCAATGGGTTGATGTGTTCGCTTAACCTCTGAAGGTATCGACTACTGTACTTATTAATCTCTTCTTTAACTTTTGGAATATCTAAATCTCTGTGTAGCGCGTTATTTGTAATGTACCACGGTGCGCTAGCTATCGCTCGCAACGTTTTAGATTGAAACCGCTGAAGAATTTCAATATTTGAATGACTGGCAGTAACAAATAAATAATAATGTAAACTTTTAATTATGTATATAGCAGCCTAAGCCAACCGAAAGTTTGTCGAATCCGGTTTTTTTTCATAAGGAGATTTGTCCTGTGAACTAATCTCTAAAAAATTGTATTTTCCATTACTGTCGTCTTTATGTGGAACAATACCTCTATGTCTGTTTCATTGTACTTGCGTCACTTCCAGGGTTTTTACACCATGGGCCTGGCGCATGACTTAAAATTATGCACTTTCAAAATCAACCTTCTTTGTAATATCTGTTTTTTGGTATGTGTACAAATATACAGTTTATAAAATTGTTCATGCTTGAAAAATTATAAAATGGCAAGAAAATCCACAGCTTGAATACAAATATACATTTAAGTTAATATTAAAGGTTTGAAACAAAATATGTTTTCTTTTTAATAGGTGCCTGAACTATATTCACCTTATTTTTAATACTTATGCATACCTATATACTAACATATGCAAACATACGTATGAATGTATGTTAAACCAATTCCATTTAGCCAGAATTTTGATTATTACGAAATATTAAATAAATAAAATATTTAATTCTTTTTTAATGCATTTTATTTCATACATAATATGATGCGTATATAATAGGTGGGTAGAAGAATCGATAAATATGTAAATGCAATGAATAATTACTTTATTCAAATACTCACATGATCAATAATCAATTAATATATTGTTTTCGCCATTACTACTAGTCTTCATTACGTTGATTCTTTAAATTTACGATTATGGATTGTGGCAATACTATCAACCTTTTATATTCTTTGTAACACCCTGTGTTTGTATTTTTTTATTTTCGGCGAGTCATTGTGTTTTACAACACATATTTTAAGGTAATGCCAAGTTAATCCCCGGCACAGCTGGGCGATAGTGAAAAAGATAGTCGGCAATCAAAACAAAAAAGTTTTAAATTTCATTAGAAATGAAAGGATTTTTAATAATTACTTTAATATTAGTATCGAGCTGCACATTATATTTATGCGAAGATGTAAGTAGTTCTTGCGTTGAAATATATACATTTATAACGGGTTAATTTATTTCGTAGTCTTCTGAAAAACTTCCCGCCGAATATGTAGAGTCTGTGCAGCGCTCTACTCATACCAATAACTGGGCTGTGCTAGTGGATGCCTCGCGTTTCTGGTTCAACTATCGTCATGTGGCCAATGTTTTATCTATTTATAGATCTGTAAAAAGATTAGGTATCCCTGACTCGCAAATAATTTTAATGATAGCTGATGATATGGCTTGTAACCCGCGCAATCCCCGTCCTGGCCAGGTGTTCAACAATGCCAATCAGCATATTAATGTTTATGGTGATGATGTTGAAGTCGATTATCGTGGTTATGAAGTCACTGTGGAGAATTTTGTACGTCTCTTAACGGGTCGCACACAAAATGGTACTGCTCGTTCTAAGAAACTGTTAACAGATGCGGGAAGTAATGTTTTGATTTATTTAACGGGTCATGGTGGCGATGGTTTTTTAAAATTCCAAGATTCAGAGGAGATAACAAGTCAAGAGTTGGCTGATGCAGTGGAACAAATGTGGGAAAAGAAGCGGTGGGTAAACGGAATTGTAGAAATTATTCATATTTAATTATCAAATTTTTACATCATCTAGTTACAATGAATTATTTTTGATGGTTGACACTTGTCAGGCAGCTTCATTGTACGAAAAGTTTACTTCGCCTAATATTTTGGCAGTTGCTAGTAGTTTGGTAGGAGAGGATTCATTGTCGGTAAGTAGAAAGTGGGTAAAAATTGTTATTATGAAAAACATGCTTAAAGAATAATCTACGTAATCCTTTTTGATGAAATAAAAAGGATGAGAATAATAGTATAATTAGATAGTAAAGTGGCAGTTATTTTACAGACTTTGGAAGAGTTATTAAGATTCTTCATTTGGTATTCCGACAGGGTGATTTGGTGCAGATTTTTAACGAAATTTCGTCATCCCTTGTCAAGTTATAGACAGCTTTTTAAACTGTTTAATGAAATTGGCATTGGTAAAGAAGGAGAACTGTTAGTTACTTAGTATGGGAAGTACCCATCTGCCAGCTCATATTCGTCCAGTATTTTGCCTGGATACAAAATTGGTTTGGAACAACTGGTTTTGAAAACATTCCACAACTAATTTGAATTTAGCTATATTTATAGCTTTCCGGGAAAAAAATTTTAATATTTACTTTTACATGAGGCAGGTATCCCTCTACCTGCTTTTATGCCCTCTGGATTTTCCCTTAAAAGGCACTTGGTCTGAATAAATTGCCCATACCAACTAAAGACTCAATGCTGCTTTTTCGTTATGTTTACGACATCTAGTTGAAATTAAGCCAACGCTTCCATTATGTTTTCGCTAGATATAGGTATATCAATATGTACTCTGTATGAGGGATACCTTTTCCCAACGGATTAAAAAAAATTAAAAAAATTTAATGTAGAATTTTGGAACGAATTTCCCTTGTCAAGTTTGGTTTGGAGACAAACCAGTTTCGGCTATGTGCCATTTTCAGTGTCATTTTTCGTTCTCAAAATTCTACATCAAAACACCCTGTCGGAATATCAAATCAAGAGTCAAAAAAATTTAATTTAAATTACTAGATCAATTGTAAAACGGTTTTAACATTTCAAAGCGATCGGTTCAGCCGGTTGGCTTTCCAGGACATAAAAACTAACAAACATACAAACGCGGTTTTATATATGCAGAGGTATGTTCTGGAAATCACTTTTTGTTTGATTTTATTCCGGTCACCTAACACACACTGCCGGTTTAAAATCCCTTGCTTGTTTTTCGGAAAATTTGATTATCGATTTTAAAAATTAAATTGCTTAAATATCCTTTATCAGGCCTGTTTCAAAAATCACGTGATTTCACATCAATTGTGGTTTTAAAAATTGCTTGCGTAATATTTTCCTGTTATGTAAATCATACATACGGTTTTTGTGTTTTTCGGAATGGTTTTTACTTTAAAAAATCACATGAAAATAGGGGATTTCTTTATATGCAAACGGAATATACCAAGAAACACTAAACAATTTCACTGAAGAATAAGTGTCTTAAAATATTATTTATTTTAAAATGCTTTTTATGTGTTGTTTTCCCACAAAAATATCATGTACAAAGGCTGTGACAGCCAGGATCCCAAATTCATCTGTTTCAGAAAATATAACACTGTTAAATACACAATGATATTCATACAAAATGTTTTCTTATTTATAGCATCATGTGGATTCTTCGATTGGTGTTTACATGATTGATCGTTACACCTATTATGCTTTGGAGTTTTTAGAAAAAGTGCAACCAAACAGTGATAAAACTATGGGAGAGTTTGTAATTTTAAACAAGCACAATAATTATCGACAATAATTTAAACTATATTTGCTTTATTTAGCTAACGGTGTGTCCTAAACGTTTGTGCATTTCCACGGTGGGTGTGCGTAAAGATTTGTATAAAAGAGATCCCAACAAAGTGCCCATTACCGATTTCTTTGGCTCAATAAGGCCAACACAAATAACAATGGGGCGGGTGAATATAACATTGGCGGAAGAAGAGTAAGTCAAAAATAAGGAAACTTAATTAAATTGCACTCCGTTTTTTCATGTTTGTTTGCAGAGATTTTATGGCAGCCGCGTTGGAAGCTGAGAGGGCAAATACCAAAAAAGATTCCTTTTATATACAATTTGAGTCACAATTTCCCAAAGAGATCTTTAAATAATTGTTGCAATTAACTGATCAATCGTGCTTTAAATAAAATTGAGAAAAATGTTCATTTTAAAATTTGTATTTTAAAGTCTTTGTTTGCTTTTAATTAACATAAAATAAATTACAGGCTTTTTAAGTAATAAAATTTTAACTTAAACTTAATAAACATTTAAAATATTAAACAAAAACACACACACACAGAGAGAACTTCCTAGTTTAGTATGTAAAATGAAGGTAGCCCTCAATTCTTCTTTCTTTTATTTGTCTTATTAAAGCAAGTTTTAAAGGCTTGTTTTAAAACTCAGCAGCCATAGACACACCTACCTTTATTCTTTTTGTTAATGATGAGTATTGTTTTTAGGCAGGTTGTTGTTTTTTTTTTAGAAAAAGTAATAAAGTAAAAATACGTCATAGTTTCTGGTTTCAACGGCTGACACTACTCTTGTCTTGTTTCTTTTTGATTTGTGTGAATGATATGGAGTCTTGTTTTCTTTTGTATTTAAATCTTTGGCGAACAATCAAAAGTACGTTCACAACATTCAGGATAGTGGCGTTCGATATTTACAAAGTCGCGTAACTTACAACCTTTTGGTGGTGCCATAGGAGGACAGCTAATAATATAAAAGAAATAAACAAGTGTTAATGAATTCCCAGACACTTCCTCATTGTTTATTTTTTGTAGAGGCGCTACTTACGTCTTGAATTCCACATAACCATTTTCCATGCACGTAACACTGGCACATGGGTTATTGGGAGCTTTGCCTTTTTGGCCAGGTGACAAAATAGTTTTGTCATCGATGGTACATTTGCCAGGATTGCCTGAAGGAGAATATATTACAGTTAATATATTTTTTTTAAGAAAAAGTTTTAAAATTTGAAAAAAATATGAACATTTTTGTTTGTTTCTTGGTGCAGACTATGTCGAAACATTCTCAAGATTTGCTAACATATTTATCTACTTCAACAACTTTTGTGATTTACACATTTATCTTATTACGATGTGGTTCTTTGAGATTAAGCAAAAAATTATTGCACATATTTTTTATTTGTTTTAAGAACATTCGATTACACTGTTCTGCAAAAAAAATGTTTGCCTGCTTTGAAAAAAAATCGGATGACTACGACCTGGTTAATAAAAGACTGTTCTCAGTTTTTTCTAACACGTGCAGATTTTTTTCATGGGCTTGCGAAATATTACCGCTTTAATAGAACGGTTCCACTAGTTGCTTTCACTATAAATCGAGAACAGCTCGTCCCATTTCGTTAAACGAAATTCCAAAAGCTGCGGTTTAAAATACTAGCGTCTAGTTATCTGAAAATCTTTTTTTTTTTGTACGCTCAACAGTTTCGGAGTTGTTTTTAAAATTATTGGCGAAAAGTCAAGCGAAATTTCAACATGAAATTTCTTTATACAATATTCACAACCTCACGACTATTGCCGATCCAAGACCAAGAATCGGCGGCGAAACTTATTTTCGAATTGGCATAGGTTCGAGCCTTGAGTGGGGCAATAACTTCGAAGTTTGTACTTTTCATTTTACATTTCCTTTACTTTTAACACTCACTTGGATTATTGAATCTGGCCTGGGCAATGGCAGCTTCATTTACAGCAATCAAGGAGCACAAAACACAAATAACTACAGCGAATTTCATTTTAAATAAAATAAACTTTTATTTGATTTTAATAATCGTTTAGACACTGCAACGTTTCTGAAACAACTGTTAAAATCAAATCGAAATTCCTCGTGTTTTATAGGAACGCCAAATGAACTAATTTACTGAGAGCGTCTTGCCCAACAACTTAATTTACAATTGTATTTAATTTAAAGTTTCAATTGATGAATTTAACATCAAAATAATTACTTTTGGTTTTGATTTCAATTTAAAGTTTGCTTGTAAATGACAACAACAACAACCACAAAGAACAACAAGAAAATCAAGTTCAAGTTCAAAAAACAGTCATATCGGAAGCGAATAAATTTCACAAGAAGCGTGTGGTGCCAAAGAACTCGCGCATAAAATTATTTATGGAAAGAAGTTTCTGGCTACAGGCGCCAAGAAAAATAAAAGCTTCACTTTTTTTTATTGCTTCGAGGGTATAATGCACTGTCGTACTCTTTACAAACGATGAAATTCGTTAACGGAATTTAACGTCGTTAAGCTGCCGGTTTTTTTTTTGTTGTCAATAAACAGGAATTTAAACGATTTATAATTTAAAAAATAACTTTGTGTTTTTTTTTTCTCAAAACTTTTGTCATGCTGGCATGTTCTAATTAATAAATTTTTGTTATTTATAAACAACAATAAAATTTAATAAAGTGTTATCATTTTAAATTGGGCAGTTCTTTTCTTATCTGACAAATATTTAAAATTTAATTTAATTTGCAGCTTGATTTTGTATTAAATTCTTTATTTCAAATGAGACATGAAATCTTTCATTATTAAGTGCTTTCCAGCAGCCATTGAATAAAACTTGTGTTGTGATTTTGACTTAAAAACTGTACTATCACATGCGTAGGGGTGGTCATAATTATTTGGAAATGAGAAATTGCTATCCTTTGACAAGCGATTAATTAATAATATTTCGCAAGGGAAAGCCTTCTCTGACTTCAGATTCAATTTACGTTAATATGAAAATTTACGTTAATATGAAGAAAATCCTTCAAATACAATTACAGTCCACGAAAAACGAATGAAAAAAATCAAAATTCAGCAATAATTTCTTAAATTATACCAAAATCGGAGAGTTGCAAAAATTTAAGATTCACGAATCAATCAATTTCGAAGAAAGAGGGACTGTAGCTGATAGGCCCAAGCATGGACCACAACGTACTGCAAGATCTGCTGAAAACATTACTGCTGTTCAAGAAAGTGTTCAAAACAATACATCAACCTCAATTCGACACCGCGCTCAGGAGCTTGATCTTCAAAGAACAACTTTGGCCACAATTTTGCACAAAGATTTGCATTTGGTTCCATTTAAGATTCAGTTGATACAAGAGCTTCTTCCAAAAGACCATTTACGCCGCCGTACATATGCCAATAGGATGCTACACCTCGCCCATGACAACCCGGATTTTCATGAAAAAATCATAATGAGTGACGAATGGATATGTGAATAAACAGAATAGTCGGTTCTGGGAAAGGGAAAACCCTAAAATTATTCATCACTCACCTTTGCATCCATTGTCAGTTTGGTGTGTAATTTGGTCAGGAGAAATCATTGGACTTTACTTCTATGAAACTGAAAACGGCGTAACGGTAACTGTCAATGGGAAGCAATAACGTGATATGATTGAAAACTTTTTAACGTCACAACTGCATGTTTTGGACTTCACTAACATTTCATGGTTTCAACAAGACGGTGCCACATCGCATACAGCCAGGATTACAATGGAAATACTGCGAGACCTCTTTTCACAACAAGTTATTTCAAGGAATGGTGATGTTTATTAGCCTCCACGGTAGCCCGATTTGACTGCTCCGGACTTCTTTTTGTGGGGATATCTGAAAAGCAAGGGTTATGCAAACAAACCAGAAACGCTGGAGCAACTCACACAAAATATTCGTGATGAAATTAATGAAATACCGCGTGAAATGTGTGAGAATGTAATGAAAAATGTGTTCAAAAGGGTTCGCATTTGTGAGGCTAACAAAGGTGGACATTCATCTGATTTATCAATATACGATCCATTCTCTTTCATTTAATCAAAAATTATAAACAAACAAAGTAGTATACTTTCCCGGCCGACACCCTGTATATGCAAAAATTTCGATATTTACAAAAAATATTAGATTTTAGCAACAAAAAGCGAATTTTTATTTAAAACAAGAAATATTAGCGACTAAAAATAAAGATGACGATAATCTTAGGTTAGGCTGATGGGAGGGTACAATTCGGCCCTTGCTCCCAGGCATACACTTAGGCAAGTATTTGGGTCCATTGTGCGCTCTCCATTTTGGAAATTCTCCACCCTCATATGAACTCTGTTCCCTGAGCAAACCTACTGAGTAGTTGCCGCACAATCTCTGTCAAATGAGATAGGCCGTGTAAAGTATCGGACGCGAAATATAGGGCCCTTAACTGTGCGAGTAGGAAGTGTTTCATCGTTTCGACGGCCTCTCTGCATGCCCTGCACTCTTCACTATCCGCTCATCCTATATGGCGTATACCAACATGAATATCACCATCTTACTAATTTCAGATTTGATTAGTGTCAGCAACCTCTTTGTTTTATCTCCGTTTAAGTCTCCCTTTAGGGTCTTTTTTGGCCTATAGTGTTTTCATTCCACAGTGCTGTATGGGTCCTCTTTGCACCGTTTTTCAGCTCGTCTTTCGTGACCTCAAGCGGCTTTGCATTACTTAAGACTACCTCCTGTAGCTCTCTGGCCTTAATTGCCAGACCGTTGGCTCGTTCTGTTCCGACCACATAATAGAGACACGGCCTCTACTCGTATATATGTAAGGTGCAGTCCACCATGCGCTGTGTACTCGTTTATAGATTTTTTGCATTCCAGAATCGTCGGGGATCTAACTATCAGTACCATTGATGCTGTTGAGGTACTCCGTGATCGCACGAACTTCCGCTTGGAGGATCGTGTTATGATCTGGAAGTCGGAATGCGACAATTTAAGACTTTATTCCGGCACAGTTTTTATCTCTCTCCATTCAGTCGGCACAATTAATAACCAAGAGGAAGTGGTGAATTATCTCAGTGAATTTTTGAACTCATTTAAATTACCTTGAGCACCACCACACAATTTTCATCCTCGGATCAGCAATAAAACACAAATGGTTGTGAAAAATATCAACTAATATCAAGGGAAAATACGAGGGAGAGACTGTGTTCATCCCGCGTATTCCGATGACTCCAATGGACCTGCAATTCCCCGTGCGTCTAGCCTTTGCGATGACCGTAAATTAATCACAGGGTGCATCATGAACATGAAGTAACTGCGTATCGCGCATGAACAACTACCTGTATGTCGCATGACTGCGTGTGAATTCAATTTAATTACAACCAAGGTTCATTCAATAACCAAACGATGCTTCAGCGATACGCGATGCGATTAAACAAATTGTATGTAAAACTAAATTCACCGGTCATCTAGTATAATATACAAACATATATTTCACCTCTCTATCATTAAGTTCTTGTCTTGAATAGATTGGATTAAATACAGAAAGGAAGACGATTTACAAGTCTTGAGAGCTATATGAACTGGGAACTACGACAAATTTTCGACAGCGAAAGCTGTCATCGAAAATGTTCAATAGTTTCGCTTTCCATTCACTCTTATCTGCTTTTTCTAACCTGTACGAATGATTTCGAACTTGTCCAGCTTCACCAAGTTCCTGAATTGGTTTTTTAGTGTTCTCCATCGTTTCATTAGAGGCCATCCTTTTTAAACAGAGTTTTCGTAGCTTCAAAAGGTTTCGCGTGTTATGCTTTAACTACGAAAAAAGAAGTTCCGAAGTAGTGTTTGTGAACATACAATTTGAATTTTTCGACATTTAAAGTAGCAGAAAAACCATTCTGCAAGAGGCTGTGGAATTTTGTGCGGTCCACTGGCAAATATACTTCAAATGGATGAACCCTTAAAGAAGAACGTGCACAAATGTACGGATACTGGGAACTACTTCTCTATTCTCCTTAGACCGCATTCCGTTGTAGTAACGAGAAAACATTGAAACAGCCCATATTTAGTCGATGCCACAGGGTAACCAGAGGTGAAGACTTTGACACATAAAAAACAAAAAACTCAGTTTTTTTTGTAATGGGCTCTGTTAGAAAGAGACAAATATAGCTTTTTGTGACGAAATACAGAAAAAATATAGGAAAACACGGCAATAAAATCAAAATAAAAACAAAAATCTAAAAACAAAACTAAGGCTCTGAGGGAACGAGACGGATAGAGAAAAAGATCACTATACTGTCGTTTCACCTCTGTTTACTACTTTGTGTCGATGCTCCATTGAGTCAATAGTATCTAACTCTATTGCCACCAATAAGCAGCTCCGCTCTCTTTAATACGCAGTGCATAAACTCTAAATTCAAATCCTGTCCATATGTTACATGGCGGTTAAATTCTTTTAAATTCCGTATATAGATGGTATTACATAATAAGAAAATCAGCTGGAGTGAAATATCTTTTATACTGGCTTTGAAAATGTGAATAGTTTTCGAAAAATTGTAAAGGCGGTAGAATGGTCCAGTTTTGGGATTGGGCAAAAAGCACTAAATAATCGCACGATAATGTCTGACCATGGCATTCTTTAACCTTCCGAACTTTGATGGCTGGATTGATAAGTCTTAACGCACTGCGGATAGTCGCACCACGGTCCCAGTCAACATTTTTGGATGGGATTCATATTCAATATCCAGCGAAAAACTGCAAAAAATATTTTAACCACACAGGAAAAAAGCACCCTGTATGTAAACAAGTACTCGTTATAACAAATTCACATAAGGGCAATGCTTTTTAACGCAATTTTAACAATTAATTGTCAGCAAAGATGACGGGCTAATTCCCATGAAATTGAAAGTGTGATTAGTCATGGAATTTTATTCAGGCATTCAATGTAAATTTTTATTTGTATTTTGCAACAAATATTTAAATAAGACGCAAAGGCGTCTTATAATACGCACCGGACATCGGAAAGGTTGTCTTGATCTAACTACTAGCTAGTATGTTGACAGAGGGTTGAAATTCAGTCCGGAAAATACTATCATTGTGCTGTTTACAAAATGGAGCATTTTGAAGAATTATGCAGCTGTTTTGGGAGGCTAATCAAGAATTATCTACTGGGATTTCCGGAATAGCCTTCTATGCGCGTAGCGATTCACGTTTAATGTCTTCAATTGCCTCAAAACGGATTCCCCGGAGCGGTCGCTTGAGTTTGCTGAACAGCCAGAAGTCACACGGAGCTAAATCAGGCGAATACGGTGGCTGTGGAACGATATTGATTGAATTTTTGGCGAAAAACTCACGAAGAATCAATGCGGTATGCGACGGTGCATTATCGTGGTGGAAAAACCAAGAGTTGTCGGCCCATAATTCCGGCCTCTTTTCACGAATAGCTTCGCGCAAACGACGCATAACACTCAAATAGTATTCCATGTTGACAGTTTGGCCGGTCTGAAGAAATTCGGAGTGCACCACACCTCGATGATCGAAGAAAATTGTCAACAAGACCTTGATTTTTGACTTGCTTTGACGTGGTTTTTTTGGCTTCGGCTAACCTTTGGCACGATATTCAGCCGATTGATCGTCTGTTGCCGGGTCTCCAGTTATAATACGTTTAATGACATTCTGGTAGTCGGAAAGCATTGTTTGACAGACGTCAACGCGACGCTGTTGTTCAAGAAAATTGAGTGCTTTTTGAACCAATCGTGATTTTACTTTTCTTAGGCCCAAATGAACTTTTAAAATGGTTTTCACTGATCCTTTCGATATGCCAACGATATCAGTAAGGTCTCTGACTGTTAATCGTTGATTCTCGAACACCAATTCCTTGATTTTATTGACGTGTTGATCATCAGTTGATGTTGATGGCCGTTCTGGACGTGGTTCGTCGTCAACGCGTTCTCGACCCTCTTTGAATAATTTGTACCAATCAAAAACAATTGCTCGCAACATACAATTATCACCGAAGGCCTCTTTTGCAACATTCTGAACGTTTCGGCACCAGAAATTTCATTCCGCACATGAAATTTAATGGAACTTCTTTGTTGAATAATTTCACTGATTGTAAAAATCGCCGAATGCACTTGTTGTACTTCAAAAAAACAAGCGTATACTAAACACTAATGATTACTTTGATGTGATATTTTGCACAGATGTCACTGACAGTAATACCAACGTACAAAAAAAAAAAAAATTTCGACGAATGGATTTCCGCGCGAAATTTAAATTAAAAAGTCTTACTATTTTTTAGTATATATATTTTTTCATGGATAGTACCATTTGGAACTAAGTAGTTGTAGGGCTAATATTCTGTTAGAAGGATTTATCTATAGAAAATCCCTAACACTAGGGGAACTCACTCTTGGTTGCAACCAACCCTTGCAAACCTTGCAAATCTAGCAGGTCTAGCAAATGTGCTACATTTTGCAAGACCATAACAAGATAATGTGAAATGAAACTAAGATTTGCTACACTTGAGCAAATATGCTACGGCAAAAATCGTTGCAGATTGGTAATTTGCAATGCTAAAACAACTGTTTATTTCATTTCATTATTATTAAATTAAAACAACTAGACACCTGCACACACAAAGTTTCACGGCGGTAGAACCGTCTCCACAATTGCCTGTGAAGAATTAAAATTGAAACTAAAACTGTTAAAAAATGTTTGCTAAAATAGTAAGAATTAAAATATCAAACAAAACTTCATTGATTGATACAAGTTTTGAGAAAGTTTATGCACACACCAAAAACTTTCTTTGCGTAAACATTTTGGAGGCGGCGTTAGGGTTTATATACTGGCTGCGGCTTAGCTTATTGCATGCGACAAAGTTACTTTATGCAATGTAACCAAATAAATAATAAATTAAAAACTGAGTGGCGAAGAAATCAAAAAGAAAATTAAAATAATAAAACAAAACCCAAACAATAAGCGATGGACTGATAAAGAAATTAAAAAAAAAACAATATTGGATTAATTACTAGAGCATCAAGAAGTTGAGATTTGTTGTTTATTTTTTGTTGTTGATTTCCTTTATTTTCCAAACAATCAGCTGTTGAAATAAATTTGCTAAACGCTAAAAAAAGACACTCACGCTTTGTGGCAGAAAATCATACCATGTGTGTAAAAATTGCAAATATGCAATGAAGAGTGATTTCCGCTATTATTTTAGACTTCAATAAAACGCTAATATTTTTTTATTAAATATTTATTACAGGTTCATTTAATTAATTTATTATTATGTTTTTTTTTTGTATTTCATTTTCCATTGAAATAATTGGTTTTTATTATTTAAATTATTGGTTTTATTTTGGTAAATAAATGGTTTACAGTGTTGTTTTTTTATATTATTTATATATAATTTTATTTATTTTTCGTTTTTTTAATATTATAGTTAATACAAGGTGTATATAGCGTTTTTAATATACTTTTTTTTCCTAATTTTTTAATATTTTTTTAATGTTTGTTAAAAACAAAAAAACGTTTAAAGAAAAAAACTGCATGTAAATATTTCTTTTTTCATTTTAATTTGCTAAACAAAAAGTGTTTATATAATTTGGGTAGGTTTTCTTTTTTATTAACTTAAAGTTAAGTAAAATATTTTTTGCTTCTTTTTTACGTTTGGTTTAAAAACTCAATAACAATTAAATATATGGTATGTAGTTCCTTTTTATCTAATAATAATAAAAGAATAAAACTTATAAATACTTTAATTGAAAATTTCTCTTTCATAATATCGTCCTTGTTCTTTTTCTATTAATATCGTTTTTACTTTGTTTTAATAATAATGTTTTTCTTAACAATACATTTTTTGTTTATTATAAAATTAAAAAATTAAACAACAATTAATTGCAAATAATTCATTTTATTATTTTCTAGGTATTTTTTTAAAATAAATTTTCTTAAAAATAATTTATAATTATGTAGGATTGTGTTTCTAAAGTTTTTTCTTTATGTAACTATACAATTTTGTTGGTTTTAAAAACTAAAATAGGTGGAATACTAAGAAGTTTTATGGTTCCACCGAAAAAAAAAGAAAAAAAATTATGATTTAAAACAACTTTAACTGCACTGAGGAGTTTCAAAATCTTGAGTGGCAACAATTTCTGTCTAAGTGCTGCCAACTGTTTAGAATTCCGCTAAACGTTAAAATAAAAATTTTAATTGAATTTCATGACTGGTAATTCGACATATCAAAATGGCTTTCTGAAGAATACAGGTTTTTGTTAAACAAAAATTATTTGTTAGGTTAGGTAGAACAAGCTATCAGTAGTTGGTAATCTACTCTGTATTAGATGGTGAGGATATGTTAAGAATGCACATGTCCATGCACGGTTTTATAACGAACACGCCCCATATTTAGGCATTGCCCTACAGTTTCTTTTCTATGTATAGTCCCCTTCTAGGCAGCCTTTTTTTTTAACAGTTACCAATACCATTCAGCCGTCAAGCTTTTTAGACAAGTTTGCCATTTAATCATGCTTCGTTTCACGCCTGCCGCCCGAAATTATACAAGAATATCGAAATTCCTGCAATTTTAAATACGAAACGTGACTTTCATCTGGAGGCCATCCCGTGGTGCACACTTTTAGTCCTTAAGCCACGAACCAGACAGAGCTGGATGCGATTTGTTGAAGGCGTAACCACTTCCTATCTCTAAGTTGACCCAGATATGTTGATTTAGCGCCGATCAGCCATATTTCGCATCGCCAGAAAGTCAACTTAGCTTATTTTGCGATTGGATTTGGGCCTAAACGCGTTTAAGATTGTGCTGACGCAGGCGTTAAAGCCTGACGACGCCATGAAGTCCCCAATTAGGTAGTGGAAATGTTAGTCGTAGGTCCGGATTTTGTTAAAAAATCTTCTTGGACGGGGCCAAAGCCGAGGCGGTCTTTTGAATGTTGTGCATAAGTGTAGCTTCCAAATAAAATCAATTGGATTTCCCACACTGTATATGTTTCATTTCCATTTCGTTTTCTATCGACCCTTTGGATCTTTTGTGCTACCTATTCTCTCGCTTGAGCAGGTTTAGGATACGAATAAAGCGAACTCTACTTTGTTTGGTGAGAAACTACATACACCTCTTGGAGGTAGTGAGAACTTGCCGAATAGTTTTATTCTATGAGAATTGAGAGCTGGAAAATCGCGGAACACATGCTCAGATATCTCATTAATCATATCGCATCATCTGCATTTGTTGGTCTCTGAATTGTCTATAATAATTCCTCCCATAGGCCGTGAATTACTATTCTACAAAGTTGTACGATTTAATCAGAAACCTTCTGACAGAGAAAAAAATATTTCATATCTACACTATCACCACACGTACGATTATTGATAGATCCAATATTCAAAGCTGATAGCGAACCATGCCCTTAACACAGTTTCAAAATTGTACGCTCTCCCCATGTGCTAACAAACTTGAGGCTAGTCAAGACGTAGTGTAAAATACACAAACATAAATGCAGGTGGTTGCCAGCTTCCCTCACATTTCTATATATGAAATCCTCAACCTTTTCTGTAAGTTTGTTGCCATGCAGGCGGCAGAGTTGCCACATCTTTTAATAATTATATTTTGAATATTTTGTAATTTATAGTGGGATTTTAGGAGTTCGTTTGTTTCTTTGTTGATTCAACATAAAAGCACCAATTTTTTAAGTTTTAATTTAATAATTTTTCTTATAAAAAATTCTTTATTCTCTTTTCGTTTATGTAAAAGAAATAAAGAACAATTAATTAAATAAATTTGTTATCTTGTATTGTTTATGTACGAGTATGTATGTATGTGTTTTTAATATGAGTGCATTTTAACTTTTTTATTATTTTTTTTATATTTTATTGCCTTTTTTTTTAATATAATTTGTTGTATGTGTTGTTTGTAATTATTCTAAATGTTTAAAGATGATTTTTGTTTTTCAAAGTTCTGTTTTTAAAATTAAATCAAATAAAATTTTTCTAACTAAAATTTGAATATGAATTAAATTCGTTTAATATTTTGTTACTATTTTGTTGTTTTAAAATTCTCGTTTTTAATTTGATTTGTTTTCTTTTTTTTTCAATGAACACAAATTATGTGGCTTTTTTTAATGAAACTATTTACAAGTTTTTTGGTTTCTTAGTTGCTAATAATTTAAAATTAAAACTAAATATATTTATCTTAAAGTATCATTAATGTTTGTTTAGAAAATCTAATAACTTTTAATGAAAAGTTTATTAAATTATATTTTTCCGAATATTGACGCACTTTACGGTGATAATTTTTCATAATATTAACACACTCTTAAATATGAAGTTTAATTAAATAAAATTTTTATAATGTTTACAGCGGCTTTGCAGAATTAAATTATATAGAAGGGGTTTAATTTATATTTTCGATTTATATACAATTTTACAAATTATGTTAGAAATTCGATTTCAACACTATTTAAACAAATATTTTATTTCATAAAACAGTTACGCGCACTTTGATTTGGAATTAATCCTTAAAAAATATGTCACCTAAAGACAGCCTTTCTGATTCGCTAATATTTTGAAAAGATCCACCGATATTCCATTTTGTGTGGAGATTAAGCAAATTATTAAAAATGCTGAAAACTTATAGCTTACCGAAGTTTAAACATTTTCGTACTTTATTCATGTGACAAAAACGATAGATTTTAAGCCAGGTCGATTTTGAAAACGATTTTTGAAAATAATGTTCTCCATATCAAAAAAAAAAAAAAGGGATGAAGATCTCTTTCTACGGGCTCCGGTTCATATCACATGGACGTGTCAGAGTCTAGTCTGGACAATTCAATTATTTAATTGTCTTCAGGGACAACGCTCATTCTTGGCTCAACGGGTACATCAACAAATAGAATTGCCGACTTTGGTGTAAAGAGCAGCCAGAGGTAGTTCAAGAGCTGCCAATGCCCGTGAGGCAATGGAAGTATACAGTCCTCATTCCTAACAGGGATCAATAGTGGAACCAATCTAAGTGACACATAGCTGTCTATCAGGTGTGGTTTACTGACGGATTCTAACAGAAAAATAGCAGCACTGGGGCAGGAAAAGTTGGACCAAATGTCCAGAAGACAACTCCAATGGGATAACACAGAAAAATTTTTCAAGCAGAAACTTTCTCATTTGCACTTGGGAATGCCTGAGGAGAAGAATAAGGGGCGTGAAATTCTTCATAATATAGGACAGCCAGGCAGCACTCAAGGTCTTAATTTCATATAAAGTGAGGTCAGGGATTGTCTTGGACCGCATTAAGTCTTTAAATAAACTTGGTACTCGAAATAAAGTTTCATTATGCAGGTTCTACGGGGGTCACGCTGGGAACGAACGAACTGATTGTTTAGCAAACAGAGGAGCCCAACATGTTTTTTTATAGGACCAGAAACTTTCTGCGGAATTAATAGTAGCTATATTTTTGGAAAGATATAGCCTGACTCAGGCAATCAAAGCGCTGTATTCCGCTCTCGTAGAAAAAAAGCCCAAAAAATTCTAAGGCTGGATAAAAGTGAGCTCAGAATAAAAATGAACTCAAGATCATCACGAGATGGTTTAGCGGAAAATTTAATATAGGAAACTTAGAGACCACAAAATGCAGATTCTGCGACTCGAACAATGAGACATCTTAGCATGTGCTATGAGATTGTCCAGCACTCGACTCTAGTAGAATAAAATTATGTGGCACGTTTTCACGAACTCTAAGAGGTCTCTCGCTGAACAAGGTAAAATTGGATTTATTCGTAGCCTAAATCTGTTTCAGTGAAAGATAAAGGTGGCACAAAAAATCCCATGGGTCGTAGTGTATAGAGCCTTGATAATAATAGTCGAACTTTGTTTAAAGTTTTTAAAATTGCAACTTCAAATCTAAGAAAAAACGTGTGAAGAGTAAAAGCCATATTAGATAGACTTTCTTAAAGGGATTAACAATTTTATGAAGTTTTGCTAATATGATTTTAATAGTGTTGAAAAGCTGTTTTAGATTTGTTTCTCGAATATTTATAATGGCAGTTTGGACTGGTTTAATCAAGATAATTTTCTTTTTTTTTTATGCTTTTTTATATTTTTATTAATTATTTTTTCTCTGTAATTTATTTATTTATTACTTAATTGTTATGCATGTTTTTATGTGCAAAAATATTTATTTATTTTAAATATTTAAATTTATTGTTTTCTACAATTATTCTGTTGTTATTTGTCTCTAAACTATTAAATGCAAATGTGCTGTTGTTTAAGTTTTATTTCGTTTTTATTATTTTTTTTTAATTGTTTTTTTTTTTAACTTTTTGTTTTATTGTAAATCTTATTTTCTATATTTTTTTGGTTTGTGTTTTTTTTTTATTTCTTTGTTTAACTCCTTTAAACTTAAACTGTTTTAATTAATATTTTTAATGCATTTTTTTTTGTTATTAATTTTACTTGCTACTTTTTTCATACCGTAAAAACACTTTAAAGGCATTTTTTATATCAGACTCTTGCTTTTATTTCTTTTAATGTTTTAATTTGAATAAATTTATGTGAGTGATTCGATTTATTATGACTTCATGTAAAATTGATTGTGTATTTTGTTTTATTCTTTTTTGCGTAAATTCTCCACCAAAAGAGGTGAATGAAAAAAAGTACACAAAAATTTTGGATCCTCTAAGACTGACCCCGTTAGATGTTTTTCTTGAGGGCTTCTCTCTTAGTTGATGGTATACGCCAGTAAGCCACAAAATATCGGTATCTAAGAGTGCGTAATATAGTTTAAATTAAGCCTGAGTCATTCAAAATTGTATGACTCACATGCCTGCCAACCAAAGCAATTGCGACGGTCATTTGAACAGTGTTGGTACCACACAAATAATGTCCTCAGTAAGCCTTTCAAATGTAATAAAAATTCGCTAACTTTTGACAGTTGCTATGGAAAATACCTTTAGAAAATTTAGATAATATTTAAGAAACCCAACTGCTTGATCTTGTTATTAATTTTTAGTCTTCAGCAATTAATAGCAAAATAATGATACTTGGAGAGCAGAGCCTAAAAAATATGATTTCTCTTTAGAATATTTCCAAGGAAGTCCTAACTTCTTTCTTTCGATCTTGCGGCTAACTTATTTCGAGCTGGTCTTGAATCTTCCCATGACGCTAATAAACCCTAAATAGCGTTGTTTCAAGGTTTTTAACCAGTTAATTTTTTAGTGATTTTTAACCCGAATAATTAGGAAAAGGAAACCTTCGAAAAACGAGTGGTAACAATAATAACATTTCATCAACAAAACGAGAGTTTTGAGCTCAACCAAACAGACAGACTGACTCCTTATAACCGCAGTAAATTGTGAATTTCTTTCATATTTTCTAATTTTGTTAGTTTTTTTTTTTTTTCAATTCTGCTCTTGGTGGAGAATCATGTTAAATAAATATTTTGATTTTATATTTTTGTCTCCTTGTGTTTGCTAAATGATTTTTAAAATTAAGTTTTATGTAACGTGAGTTTTATTAAAATTCAATATGAGTGATAAATTGATTTTATAAAATTTCTGACTCTTATGAACACTTTAATTGTTTAAATGCATTTTAACAGAGTGACAAATAAGTTTAGAAGCTTGAAAGGAACACTAATTTATTTACGGGGAGGCGGTATTATGTATCTAGGATGTAGGATGCTTCAAATTGTTTTAGTTTTTAAGTCTTGTACAAATTTATTTAAGCAACTTTCATAATAGAATGAATAATTTGTTACCATTGTGGACGTGTTTGTTGAGAAATTAAAATTAGTCAGCCTTAAAGTATGCTTCGTTTTTAAACTTTATGAATAAAGCACAGTTTATATCAGGGTTGGGGAATATGATACGTTCTAAAAAGCAACAAATGAATATTAACGAACATAACAAATTTTTATAAAACAAACATAATTTTTGTAAGGCTTCATTTGTTTTTTTTTAAATTTTGTTTTTGTAAGAAAATGTTGCTTTAGAGCTTTTTTATTTAAACAAATTTTAACGTTTTTATAGAATTGAAATATATTTATTAAAGATTTTATCTAAAATATCCGTTAACACACCGAACCTCTTGCGTTTAAATACAATAACCATTTACAAATTGGAATGCAGAGATGCAAACGAGCATATTAAGGGATGTATAGAAAATACGAGCGTTCTCAAGAAGCCTATTCTATATATTAGTTAAATGTTGTACTTCTTGCCAGCCGTCAATCGCAGAAGTTCTTCAGGAATATGAATCAGCTGGTCAACGATTATTTAAGACTTGGACTATATAATAAAAGCTTTAATGCTGCCGAGCATGCTTAGGAAAGCTTTAAAGCTGCCGTTAGCTGATTTAGCAATTCAGATGCAACAATTCTATCTGACTTAAATCTAGGAGCGAAATGATTTTTAGCTTACAGAAAGAAGAATTTTGTAGGAAATATTTAAGGAAGTCTTCGTATGAGGAAATCATTGATTTTTATTTGTTTGTGGAGAAAAGCCCAAAATTTCCTCCCCCTGAAAAAATTGCTTATTCCACATTTATAAAGTTATTTGTTCCCAATTGGCAGTAGAAGAGGTAAAGCTAAATATTTGAGAAATATGCCTCCTTCGTTTAGATACTTTCAATTACGATGAAAGAATTGAACGCAGGCACCTGTCCAGGGAGCGTAAAATACGTTTCTACTTGATGCTTTGTGGATTCATCAAAGCAACACGGAAGCAGACTATTTGCCAAAAAAAATACGAGAACTATCTCATTTTCATTAAAACATATTATGCTGTAAAAGAAATTTTTAAACAAATGAGCAATTAAAGGACAATTAACGTAAAATTGGATTGCAGCTCTTTTAATATACAAAACAGAGCTGAATTCTTTTCATTTTTGCTCGTAAGTTACAAACTGAAGTGAACGTTGTTAAGGAAAATATTTTTTAACACTATTTTGATAGCAAGCTGTTGCAGAAATGTCGTTTATATCTTTCTCCTTCAGCGTAGTGTGTAATTTTTAGCAATTTTCTTTGGCAACCTGGTACGGTACCTAAGTACCAGTGTTGATTTAAATATTCCCGTCTTCTGATTAAAATCGACTTTCCCGAAATCTAACAACCTCAATGTTGGTTCTGTCAGATGATGTTTCAGAATTTAACTATTAAAATGAACTCAATTCACCATACAAGAATTCAGTTGATAAATTGAACAATTAGTACTTAATCACACAATAAATTAAATTAAAATATTAAGGTAACTCTGGTGAAGCGTGTTGTTACCAATTTAAATTTTGTAAATTTTGTACCTAACACGCATAACACATTACTAAATTCTTTTTCAAACATCACTGTCGGTTCATGAAGATATTTTCAGTTATCAAATGCTAATTGAATACGCTACATTGCATATACGTTAACACTAAAGATTATAATTCAATTTAACATTAAATTGCCTCAATATTAGATTCGCGGCAGCCTAAGAAAATTCTCTTGCTCTATCCTTTCATATAAAACTAATTGTGTTTATTAAATTTGTTATAGTTTGTTACTAGCAACATCTTTCAGCAACATGCATAGAATTATTTTTTTTTGGTCTTCTTTAAATTTTACAAAAAGAAATCGTATCGTTTTGAAAAAGGAGACTTTCTTTTTAAATGTTTTTTGTGAATGAATTTTGTTAGCAACATGTTTCAGCTACATACATGTTGCTATTGAAAATTTATTAGAACAGGCTTGATAAAACTTAATTTAATTTGTTTAAAATATTTTCTCATTTCGCGGCAGCCTAAGAAAATTCTCTTGCTCTATCCTTTCATATAAAACTAATTGTGTTTATTAAATTTGTTATAGTTTGTTACTAGCAACATCTTTCAGCAACATGCATAGAATTATTTTTTTTTGGTCTTCTTTAAATTTTACAAAAAGAAATCGTATCGTTTTGAAAAAGGAGACTTTCTTTTTAAATGTTTTTTGTGAATGAATTTTGTTAGCAACATGTTTCAGCTACATACATGTTGCTATTGAAAATTTATTAGAACAGACTTGATAAAACTTAATTTAATTTCTTTAAAATATTTCCTCATTGCCTCAATGAAAGAAAAAATACGGTTTTCTTAAAATGTTTTTTTTTACTGAATTTTGTTAGCAACATGTTTCAGCTACATGTATGTTTCTATTGTAAGTTTTCTTCTTTCCTGAATATATTTTTTTTCATTTTTTTTTGTTAATTTCTTATTTCCTCTATATATTTCGTTTTCAATTTAAGAAAAAAAAAATCACTTTCTTTAAAAAACATTATTTGTTTTTTTTTTGTTTGAAAATTTTTGTTTTATTAAAAGGATTGATTTTTATAGGATTGATAGGTTTTTTTGTATTTAAAAGAAGCCTTGCAAAAAGTGTTTTATTTTATAAGTTTTTTTCTCATTCTTTTTAAAGTTGTAAACATTACATATATATATTGTGAAATGATTAATAATTAACAATTACAAAAAAATAAAAACACACAAAAAATACACATACATACTTTTTTTTTTATATAAAAACACAAAAACAAAAAACAATTGTTTAAGCTAAAAAAATTATTTGGGATTTTTTGTTTTTTTTTCTTCTTAATTATCAACTAAAAAAATATTTATGTATAATTAAAATAGTTATACAATAATAAAAGCTTAGCAAATACAAGATTAAACTACAAAAAAGTCCATAATTTTGTATAGTGTTGCATACGTTTCTTTTTTCATTAAAAAAAAATTTTTACTTAAAAATAATAAATTATTAATTAATTACACGCGAAAAAATACACACATAGTTAATAATAGTTATAAAAATAGTTAATGTTACTTAATTGTATTTAGAAACAAAAACAAATTTTTGTTCAAAACTTTAAATCCAGGACAAAAGTAAAATTTTTATACAAAAAAAAAAAAATTTAATAAATTTAATAATTATATAAGCAAACAAAGCATTTATTTAATTATAAAAACATAATAATTAAAACAAAAAGGTGGGGTAACAAAAAGGTTTAGAGTGCACGTCCTAATAATAAGGCCACTTTTTGTTCTGTTCATCGCGAAATACCAAGAGTGATGAATTAAATAGGAATGACCTCTGACTTTTGATCACTTTTCTGTTTGGCCATTTATGTTCGAACCAGTCTTTGTTGAGGAGAAACTTTGCCTCCGCGAGGATGAAACAGCGATATTCTTTGTGAATGTATTGTTTTAACAAGCGATAAAATTAGAGTACTGAACTGTGAGCTCTTGTGTTCGGATGATATCAGGCAGACTTCTCCGACCTCAGTAATGAACCTTATTGAACGTGTTACACAGAGATTGCTTGATAAATTATCTGAGACAGATATGAACCGCAATTTGTCCTAGTTCCGGTCGGTGGACCAGATCAAACAGTCCTTATTAAATAAGAAGTATTTAAAGAATAATGGCTCAAGGATGGTTCCTTATTGATGGATAGTAGATTTACCCTAAAATTACTCTTCGAAGGACCATAACAAGCCTGGCAGTCGGAAATAAGCCTCTAGAACGCCTACGCCCTAACGCCTGCATAGCTTATATCTTGAAGAGGCGAGATCAAGATCAACATATTGAGTTGCATAATTAAACTTGAAGTCGGTTCTTAAGAAGTCCTAAACGCTACAAAGGTGACGTTTTATCTTATTGCAACAAAAATTGTATCGTCAAGATATTACAAACCAGTATTTAGAAGTATTTTTTTTGGAACGCTTCACAACTTTAGTTCAGACAATCAATGAAGAATTTTACTAAAACTTATAACAGTTTTTGAAAAAGGAAACCAATATAAGAGTTGCATCTTCCAGCAGCTAAAAGACTTCAGTAATAAAAAGTGAAATATGCGGTGGAGAAGCTTGAAGGTTCTTAATAATATAAAGAGCCTACAAGCAAATTATATTTTCCTTCATAGATCCCGCAACGCTGTATTTTTCCAAAGCCTAAATGGATGATAGTGAGTCTCTGGAGTTTTAATCGAATAAAAACATTTTATCATTCGGTTAAACGCTTGAATAGGATCGGAAATAATGTTCGAAATGTGAATAACAAGTATTTAATAAAAGCTACCTTATCATGTAAACGCGCACTTTTTTTAAGGGGTTTAAAGCGTTAATATAATTTAGACAAAAAAAATTATAATTAAGGGACATTTATAGCTAAAAAAACACATTAAATTTAAAATGTTTATAAACAAAGTTTTCAGTCCTCAGGTAACATTGTTTCAAAAACAACAACAGTAACATTTGTGGCTGCGTTTACGGAGCTCGAGGCATTATCAGAAGCCACTGAAGCCGGAGTAATGGGGTTAACAACAGTTTTGTTTTGAATAACATTCATTTTGGCCAATGTTGTGTTATTATTATTATTATTAGATACATGTTTAAAAATATTTCCCAACACAGGGTCAGCAACATTTGTTGCTGCAGAAAATGAGGCAACATTTTCGTTGTCCTCCTCCAATTTAGATTTTGTAAGAAATTTGTTTGCTAATGAGTTGAGTGATGAGTTTTGTGTCAACATATTTTTATTTGTTGACACGGCAGTCCTTAACAGCCCGCTGCTACTACTGCCGCTGCTGGCTGTTTGTAATGAAGATGCACTATTATTATTATTATTATTTGCCAAAGTTGTTGCTAAAGTTAAAGGGGTGATTAGTGTTGCTGGTATCTGTGCAGTCGTATCTTCGGTTTGTGTTTGTGTTGTCACCAAATGGGGTTTAATTGTGGGGATTTTTAAAGTTTGTGTAGCCATGGTTTGGGATTTAAAGTTCGAATTCTTGTTGTTACTGTTGTTGTTGTTGCAACATATAGTGACATTGTTTATAATATTGTTAGTATCAAAAAATGTTGCTGTGGTTGTTTCTATTTTGTCTCTGCTGTTGCTAGTTGAAGCCGCCACATTATTTGTATTTAATATACAACTACTGATATTTAAATTAGTATTTGTTTGAAGATTAGAACCTAAATAATTATTTGTTATTGTTGTGGTATTTGTTGCTGCTGCTGCTGCTGCTGCTTTTGTTGCTGTTGTTGTGGTGATGATGGAAGTATTCGATAGGGCAGTATTTGATGCAGATGTTGTAGGTGTAGTTACATTGGCGAAATTTAATTTCTTAAAAGGCAGTGTGCACATTTTGCGCTGAACCTGAGGTACCACTAAAATATGCGGCTGTTGTTGTTGCTTCTGCTGTTGCTGTTGCTGTTGTTGCTCTTGCTGAGCTGCTATTTCACCTAAAGTGGCCAAAGTAACGGCAGTCTTTAAAACTTGATCTGGTGTTCGCACATGTAATGTTTTCGTTGAAGCTAAACTACATGTTGATAGGGAGAGTGATGTTGATGTTGCAGCCACATTTATTGTTGCCGGACGTTTAGACATCAATGCTGTTTGTAAAATAGAAGTATAGGTAGCCGGTATTGGCGAAGTCACTCTCTTTTCTTCTGCGAATTCCGTCTTATCTTGCTGCTCTACTATCGCATAAGTTCTTTTGTTTTCTTCTTTCAAATAAGGATAACTTTTTGTTAAACTATCATTTGGCATTCTAGCTATTTGTTCTGCAGCAGCTGTTAAAGTGGCCAGAGTGTTTGCTGCTCCTGTGAGCAAAGAAGTCTTTAAAATCGATGTTGGTTCTAACAACTGAGGCACTGGCTTAATGCCTAACTCTTGCTGATCTACCTCCATGGATTGCTGTTCCTCTTCGTTTTTCGCTTGCTGCAAATCTTGTTCCATTTCTTCCTCCTCTGCACTATCCATATATTCCACATCCTGTTCAATTTTTATTTGTGGTAATTCTACAATTGGTAAACAATTTATTCTCTCTTTGTTGCTTCCTAAATTTTTCTGTTCCTTCAATAAATATGCTCCTTGAATTGTTGCTGCTCTTGTGTTATCGTAAGGCGGTTGCGTTTGTTGCAATAGTTGCTGTTGTTTTTCGGCAATAGTTAATAAACCTCGTTGAAGCATTTGCTACCTTATACTGGCGGAGTTCAAGACAAAGGGAACGTAGAACATTTTACTTTCCAATAAAAGACTAGCAGCAGCTTGGATCTGTAAAATGGGAAAAGAACCAAATATAAGGACTAGTCTTAAACCAAGAATAAAACACGACTTCAATTATTCGATCAAGCAGGGTTATAAGACGTAAATATGAGCAAACTAAAATATGTTTCTTCTTTCTCTTACCTCTGGTATATGGGACAGTAGTTCGTTAAGGCGGGCTTGTGGATTTTGTGGTGATGAATGTTGTAAGAATGTACGCAACACTTGTATATAACGCTCCTGTATACTCTCCAGTTCCACTTCTGCTAAAAGACCAGCAACAATAAACAAATTGCGTATACGTTAGAAATATTTTGAACTCACCTTTATTTAAGAGTATGTAGACTTTCAAGCAAACATATTCCTCCATTTTTAATTTAATGCGACGAAACATGATAGTTATTTGCGTCATTTTATCCACCATATGCCCTACGTCCAGTTTCAGCTGTTCCATGGCAATGGGCTGGCCCATCAGGGTGGTCAAACACGTTTGCAAAGTCGTCAAATGAGCATTGACTTCGGCCACAAATTCGGGATCTTCTTTGTGTACTAAGGCAGGATGTGTTGTTAAGTGAGGAGGTGATGTTGATGAAGCATGATTGTTGCTGTGGTTGTGCTGCGTAGGCGAAGAGGACAATGAGGAAGCCGAAGAATTCGACGAGGTTGAACTGCTAGCCGAGGTGGCCGAGTGGGAGGATGATGAATGCCGTTTACCATGTAGAGCTTGATACGCTGCTGTTGTTAATATAAGAATTTCATGCCATTTATCTGTTAACAGTTTCGTATGGATTTCCACAGGGATTTCCAAATAGAAGGGCAGTTTCTTAGTCCACGACACCAGTTTATGGACAATTGAGTCTCCAATGTTGCACAGTTTTTCACTGATTTCCGATTTATCTTCGAGAAATTCTGAGAAATGCGGCAAAGTGGCTATGTCCTCCATGGCATCACAGTCTATCAGAGTTTGTATCATGGAGAGCGAATGTTCGTAGGAGATCTGACGATCTTTGGATGAACTTACCGCCGAATCAAGCCGGTGTCGTAGATGAACAATCTCGCTAGGATTCGTGAGAGCAGTCTTAAGTATGGTACCATTTACCAAATGCGAGGGTATTTTCATTGCAGTCTCTTGGGGCGTCGTAGGCCTTTGTGAAGCTGCTGACGGCTGGTGGGCCACATGTTGTTGTGGCGCTACTGAGGCGGCATGATGATGTGATGGTGACTGTTGGGGACCACTTGGCACAGGACTGTGCATCGGACCTCCCGCTGATGAATGCAACTGATGATGGGGTGAGGCTATATGCGGCGGTGGTTGTTGCGGTGGCCCCAGTGGTGCTTGCGACTGTGTAGCTTGTTGGTGGTGTGGTGAATGCATAGATTGCTGTTGCTCTTTACTTAAGAACATCGGTTTAATATCACCTAATAATTTGGTTTGTTGCTGATGGGCGGCAGCTGCTACAGCTGCGGCGAATTGTTGTTGTTGCAGTTGCTGCTGTTGCTGTTGCGGCATAAAAAGATGAGTCTGATGATGATGCGGTGACAATTGGTTCTGGTGATGTTGCTGGTGTAATGGAGAATGTTGTTGTGGCGAATGCTGTTGCTGCTGCTGCAGTTGTTGCTGTTGTTTGCTTTTCTTATGTTTCTTGTACTTAACCTTGTAGAGATTATAAACAGCACCGCTATTCCGGCCGCCA
Source organism: Phania funesta (assembly GCA_963932375.1). Lineage (NCBI taxonomy): Eukaryota > Metazoa > Arthropoda > Insecta > Diptera > Tachinidae > Phania > Phania funesta. The sequence continues at coordinate 10,683,990 of OZ010655.1, read as the reverse complement.
GGCATTCGGTCTTCACGTACAGCTTGTGAAGAGTAATAAAAAGAAAAAATAAATAAACATCTTATTAGTTTCTAAAAGGTGAGAGTTTTTCTTACCTTGCAACACCATACCCTGTTCAATGCATTTTTTGAATCGACAATACTGGCAACGATTCCTTTGAGCTTTGGTAATTTCACAGGTGCCATCGGCGACGCACGTGTACACACGTCTATTTTGTACTGTGCGCTTAAAAAATCCTTTACATCTAAAAATTTAAAATGATATGAAAATCTTGCTTCTTTTTTAATATTTTTAAAACTTACCCTTCACACGTTATAATACCATAATGTAAGCCCGTGGCCTTATCTTCACAAATCATGCATACCAAGGGCTGTTCATCTTCGTCGGTTGGTTCATGAGAGTTGTCTAAACTTCGGCCTAGACCCGTGGTATTCGAAGAACCCCCACCCCAAGGCTGTTGGGCTGCACTTAAGTTAAGAGCATGTAACTGGCCTGGCGGCAATTGTGAATAATCACCAGCCCATAATCTCTCCATGTTGAGAGCATGAGGGGTACGAAAAGCGTGTGGCGGTCTTGGGCGGTTATCTTGTATCCTTGTTTGTCCAAGGGACAATAGAAGTTGAGCTGCTTCTTCGTTATTTTGCGGAGAAGGTCCCGGTGTATGTGTAGGGGTAAGAGAGCCAGCTGAAGGCGACGAAGAGGATGTATTCAATGATGACTGTGACGAGTGATGTGGCAGTGATTGTAAGGACGAAGGCGGTCCTCCACCTCCCATTTGTTGGTGTGAAATATGATGCTGTTGGTGAAGGTGATGTGAGTTTGGTGACTGACTGGCCGAGCTAACTGAAGTGGGAGGGGCTGCCGGTTCATAACCCCATACCATCGTGCGAACTCCACAACTTTCACCCATGATGACGGTAGGTGTACCTCTAGGTGGAGTTTGTGAGGGAGTTTGTGGCGATAGCTGTGATGTTGAGGAGGCCGATGATGAGGAGTGATGCGGTGAGGGCGATTGTCCGGGACCACCCGGCCGTATACTGCCCATTGGCCCACCTATAACTTCAGGTTTTACACCATTGATGCGGGCATTCGATACCCAAACCATGCGCTGAGCTGCCGCAGCGGCTACCGCAGCAGCACTGGGTTGCATTAGTTGAGGCAAACCCGCAGCAGCTGCTGCCGCTGCCACCTGCTGTTGAACTTCATTTTTGACACGAAATAATAAATTTGCATCTCGATTTGGATGTCTTAAAGACTGTAGAGAAGCTGGATGCATTAAGGCTTGAGCCATGTTACCCAAAGCCTGGGATGGCAATTGTGGCGGCTGAGGAGACTGCTGTTGATTTGGCGACTGTTGTTGCATAAAATGATGCGGCGAATGATGCCTTTGAGGACCATTACCACTGTTACCAAAATTGGGATTGTGATTTTGCATTATAGGCGCTTCTTTCTTAATGCGCACATGCTGACCCACATTTTGTTGTGACTGCATCATGTGTTGTGGCGACTTCGAGGACGAATGCCTAGAGCTGGGAGATATTGATGCACTTGGTGACAACTCCCTTGTAGCGGGATTGTTTTGTCTAGACATGGCAGCCGCTTGCTGCAGAAGTTGCAACTGTTGTTGCTGTGTTAAATGTTGCATTGACTGCGATAATAAATGGTGATGTTGGGGTGGCAATGGCAGATCATGAGGAGGACTATTTTTGCGCAACTGAGGCTGTGTCAGCTGTTGATGTAAATGATGTGTTGTGACTATTGGTGGCAAGGACACAGGATTGTTATGCTGTTGTTGTTGTTGTTGGTGATGATGAAGCTGCTGCTGTTGTTGTGCAGAGCTGGTGTAATGGCTGGTTGTGGTGGCGCTATGTAAAGGAGAGGATGTAGAAGTAGAAGTTGAAGCGCTAACAGCTGTGGAATATGGCGAATGCGGTGTTTGGGTTGGTAATTGTGGTTCAGACTTAATGCGAGATGGTGTTACCAAAACTGTAACATGTTGTTGAGACTGTGTGAGTGTTTTCCCACTCTGTTGTTGATGTTGCTGCATGAATTGTTGTTGCTGCTGCTGCTGTTGTTGCTGCTGATGTTGTTGCTGCTGATGATGATGATGGTGGTGGTAGGCCATCATGCGGGTGGGCGAAGCTAAAATACGTTCTTCCTTAACTGAACGTATTACACTCATATTACTGTTGGCAGTGTTGTGGTTGTTGTTGTTGTTGTTACCACCACCAACTATACTATTGCTTTGTGTTGCCACGCCATTTGACGCCATTGTGGGTGATGAAGTGGTAGTCGAAGGTTTGTCATCCAGAGAATCTGGCGAGGCTCGGCTACTCCCATCGCCATTACTCGTGCTGCTACTGGCATTGCCATTGTTGTGGGGCGGTGTGGGTGTGGCGCGATTACTTAACGGCGTCCGTCGTTCATTACTGTCCGCCGCTGCCATTTCAGTGTTCATCGGCGGTGAAGTCCTAACAGGGGCAGGCGGTGTCATCATCGTCGTAGCTGTGGTACATGATGATGAGTGAATTTCAGTCTGATTTTGCTGCTCTTGATGCTGGTGCTGCAATTGTTGAATTTGTTCATTCTTAACCGCCACAGCGGCTGCCACCGCTTTAGCAGTAGCCACTACAACTTCAGCGGCCACTTGTGTAGTTGAACATGTGGCAGGTGCTGCAGTGGTGGTTAAAGCAGTGGTAGCTGTTAGTGTTACCAAGGAGAGGGAACTGGCCACATTTGTACCACCACCTGCTACTCCGCCTCCACCACCGGTATCACACATTTTGGGCGACATGGGCGCTAAGAGGTCTGGCGAAGAGGTTGAGGTATCGGCTACTGACTCACCATCACTGCTGCATCTTGAATCGATTTTACGTCGTTTCAGTTTTAGATCCTGAAAAAGGCTCATTTTATCGAGCTCGCTGTAAGGGCCACGGCTCAGTGTCATAATTCCTTTAAAGACAACAAAATGCAAAATAAAAAAGTTTTCATATTTTTAACGTTTTTGTTTTATTTTTTTTGGAAGCAAATTGAATTTGGGTGTAAAATAAAATATAAAAAATTTTAATAAGTGTAGGGCAAAGTTTAGTAGTTTAAGCAAAGTGTTATACTGGTTTAAATTTTTACGCAAAAATTTTTTGTTCTGACTGTTCCCTAAATTTAAAATGGTTTTTAAAACGACTGTACAGTAGAACTGTTATACTTGTAGTATCATTGTCAGTAGTAAAAACAATATAATTTTCTGTTTTTAAACAGTATAACAGTTAAACTGGTGAGATAATATAAAGCAAATTGTTGTGATTTTTTAATTATGCAAAACTTGGCGCCTTCAACAAGTGTTATCGTAGCTGAAATTTCACCCCAGACTTGCAAGATCATGTTAAAAATCCTCAAAGCCTTCCGCTACCTGTTCTTGTACTTCCTTACTCTTTTATAGCACCGTAATTAAGAATTCTCTTTCATAAGCCCTTCCCTTTTGCATACACATTCAATAAGTTATTAGTCAAATTTTAAAGAGGTCTTTTAATTTGAGTCTCTTAAAGTTTGTTGAACTTTATTGTTGTTCTTTGTTTTCAAAACTTGCAAAGCAAGACATTGGTCGAGTTGACTTTGTTGATTTTTTGTTTAAAAAAACCAAAAGATAAAGATAAATTCAAATGATTTTCAAATTCTTGAAGTGAAAGTATGATGGATTTTTTGTTGTTGTTGAAAAACCATTCAAATTAACTGAAATGAGATTTATATCAGCCGTAACGTCGAGTTTACAACAAACTGAAGGTGTATAAAATTCGGCTTCGACGCTTGTTTTTAATATTAAAAAGTTGCAAAAGTAACATTAGTTGTTGTTTTGTAAAGTTGATCTCGTGCGAGTATATTTTAATTCTCCTTAGATTTTACTCGCAATTTCGTTAATGTTTCACTAACTGTCTGTGTGCGAGACTTAAGAATAGTGTATATTTTAGAGGTCAACAGGAAAACAATATTAAATGCAAATTTTTTATTAGTATTTTTTATTTTTGTTTCCAATACTCGTATATTTGTTTCTAATCTGTTGCTAAACACATGCGTTTATTCTTCGATACTAAACTTCTTATAGGAATTGAGTTGTGTTAGGTTTAAATCTTAATTCATTTGCGGAAATATATAAATTTTTTTGTACTCGTTTATACGATTTGAATGTTGAAAGTTATGTATTTCAAGAGATCAAAAGTTTTAAAAGAACAATTAAAAAATTTCCACATATAATAAGGTCACAATGAGACACGCGACAACAATGCCGCAAGCTTTAATCATAAAATTGAAACAAGTGTGGAGAAAAGAGAGTTTTAAATTAATATTTAGAAATAAATTACCTAAAAAGAGTAACAATATAATACGAATCTAAAAACTGTGTTCACAAGAGTTAAATAATTAATATAAAACTGTTCTACAAGATTTTGAATTTAGCTACTTGTTAAAAATACCTACTTTTTATTAATAAAAATATTTTAAGATTCGGCGAAATTTTTGGATTATAACACTTTCAGCAAATTTTTATAAAACTGTAATACTTAATTTTTCTAACATATTATTAAAAATTAACAAAATAATTCATATCTTTGGTAATTCACTTTAATATAGTACCAACACTAAATTAATATAAAACTGTTATACTATACTTTTAAAGAAGTATTTTCTAACAACATAAACCCCTCAATCCTATTTAAATAAACTAACACATTAACAACAGCCAGGAAGCATAACAGCCTTAGTAAAATGTTATGATACACTTACAGTTGGTGGAATTACTAAAAATTTAAGTTGTATAACAAAAAGTCTTTAAACTGAGTATAATACTTTTTCTAGTTTAAAACATTATCAAACTAGTCATAAATGTTGTTTAAATATGTATTATTAACAATTTTCTAAGAAAATCGTAATATAACAGAGTATAACAGTTTCACGAAATTGTTATAAAAGTTGGTTACAAACCAGTTTTTCTAAATCCTAATTAAGATCCAGCAAGGACTTTTAACTTTTCTTGTTAATATTTTTTAAAATAATAGTTAACTGTTATACTATGGCGGTGTACAAATTTTTCCTATACTTCTTAATTGGTAGCTAGTTTGGTTTTATTTTGTTCAAAAGACTTCCTTGAGTATAACACTTTTATTTAACTGTTATTATACATATATTGTTTTTATACGATTTTTTGTTTTGGGTGTACCAGTTAAAGTTTGGTGTTGTAAAACTGTTATATAACTTTTATATTAAAATTTCGTTTGTTTTCCATTTTTGTCAATTTTTGGAGTGTAATGGTAGCAAAAAAGTTTTATAGTTGAATTATTTGCTATTCTGTTCAAATAAAAGTTGGCATTTTATAACACTAAAGTATTCTGTTATAAAATTAATTTTTCAGGTTTCTAACAGTTTACAAAGTTATTTAAATGTGTTGTACGAGAAGAAAATTTTGTGAAAGATATGTATAATTAGTGTTTTTAGAGAAACTTGGTCGAATATAACACTTTTATTTAACTGTTATAAAATCTCTTGCTGGACTTTTAAGTTTGTTTTTTTTAAATTATTATAGCGTAAGTATTTTTTAAACAAATACTTCGTTTAAGCGGGGTTTTTTGAAGTATAACAGTTAAACTTTAGTGTTCTATGACTGTTATATTACTTCTGTATTCACATTTTCGTTGTTTTGCTATTTTTTTTAATTTTTAAAATATACCAGTTGCAAAAAAGTGTTATAACTGAAGTATTTGCTATTCTGTATAACGAAAACATAGTATTTTTATAATATTTAAAGTTTCTTTCATAAAACTAATTTTTTAAATTTTCTAATTGAAGTGTTTGCTATTCTGAATAAGAAATTTCTTACTTTTTGATAATATCAAAAGTTTCTGTTAGAAAGTAATTTTTTAAATATTTCTAAATAATCGAAATATTCTACTTTCCCTCCCACTGGATCAGCGTCTGCACTTCCATATTAAACAAAATTAAGCTACATGATGTTACAACATTTCGAAATATGATAAAACTGTCCGTCTTTGCAATATAAATAACCTTATATATATTTTTGAAGAATCATATTTATATGGCTCAATATTAAGCAAGAGCATATTTGCTTCAACAATATTTTGCTAGCAAAACCCTTCCATTTCAAGCAATTTCCTATTTTTTTTTTAACTTCAGATTTGAAATTTGTTACCAATTTTTTACTTTGATTGTTGTTATTTTTACACAAGTCTTATGAAATATATGTATGTATCTCCATACATTTAATCATTAAGACAGGAATTTATTAATTTGAAAAATAAATTGCAACAAAATTTTATAATTAATTCAAATTTGATTAAAAAAAAAACCTTGACAATGAGAAAATTATAAAGACCAGTATATTTTTTTCTTTATGCTATTTTAACAAATTTGTTTAGAGATAAAAAATTGCTTATTAAAATTATAGGAAATTAAAAAATAGAAACATAAAGACAAAATTGAAAATTAAAATAGGAAAAATAGACTAAGTGCAAAATTTTATTCGAAAACATGGCAAAATTTATTCTGGGAAATAAATGATTGTGCTGAAATAAGTGACTTTTATTGGGTTTGTTAACATTTGATTTTCATTTGCTTAGTCGTTATTTTTTTTTGTTGAGTTACAAAAACGCGGTTAAAGTTCGTTCAACTTTGATAATAGCTTAAATACCCCCAAAAGTATGTTCGTAAATTGGCTGAAATATAAAAATAAAAAAAATTGAAATGCACTCTATCATTTGAGGTTGATTTTTCTCTTGGTCTCTAAAATCTCACAACTCTCTATTTTTCGCCTAACGTTGTCACAGTTTTCGTATCTACATGTGTACAAAAACATAAATTCGAAAGCAAAAAATAAATGCATTCGCATATAAAGGAGCGAAGTGTGATGGCATGAAACAAGCTGTAAATGAGTTATTAACGATATTCTCTTTCTATTTGAAATTTCCGTGTGCACCATTATGAGTGAACAGAGACATCGTTCAAATATGTGCCACTGATTCGCGCCTTGCCACAAATCCCAAAGTTCTAATTTCCAATGATTCTGCCTTATAGATTCGGCTGAATTGCAGCGATGTTCTAGGGTTATCTTTGTTGGCTTTAAGGAAATCGATTGATTGCGTTAAAACCTGCTACTTTTGGAAACCCCGCAAGAAAACGTCTGGTAGGGATAGATCATGAGATCTATACCCTTTATGCGGAATGCTCATTGTGGCGTTCGCTGTGCTGCAAGTAGCGCCTTACCAAATGTCGCCCTACGTCTATAACGTTTAATTCGGATCAAAAGAAATTGATTATCATTGCTTGATAATTGCTCGCCGCTGACAGTGATGACCAGCTCAATGTTGGTTTCAAAATATGTAGCCGCCAACTGAAAATCGGTACTAATCTTTTGTGAAATGCATTGTCACCTGATGAAACTCGTGTGGGCTGGCGTTGTCTCATACACAGCACGTTCGCTTGTTAACATAGCCATTCACCAAAATTGCGAGAGGTCTATTGACATTAACTTTGAGCTCCTAGGTCAGTTAAATCTGGTCCAAAGCAGGCTGGAATTCAGAAATTTATTTGGACGATCTGGTTTGTCGGTGGTGTACAAGTGTTTGTTAATTATGCGCCGGCTCTAAATGAAAGTTACTTGTGTTAAAAATATGTATCACTTGCACGTGCTGCTCCAACAACAACTGATTTGACAGATGCCAAAACAAATAGGTGCCTTTTTCTAAGTTCTACCAACGATAATTAATTATTGTACAAATTTAAAGATCATTAAAAAAAAACTAATGGTATCTTGAATACTACAGGTTATTAGTCATGTTTAATTTTCGTTATTTTTTTGTTTTCTCTTCATTGTTTGTTATGGAAAAAATAATAAAACATAACAGGTTGCAGTGTTAAATTGCAACAAATAATAAATACTTGTGTTAAACATTAAAAAAAAAAACACAATGACAATAATACTTCCGCGAAGTAAGCAGTATTGCTTTGGAATTAAGAAAAATATATTTGAATAAAATATTTCAGAGGTGTGTTCAATTGAATTCGAACCTTTCGGAACAAGGTTATTTTATATAAAACAACACAAAGCAATTAAAAGTTATTTAGTAAATGCAATAAGCGTCTTGCTGGGAGAAGTGTCGTCTTTCTAGGCTACCAATTTGGCCTACACCCTACTTGGGAAGCTCAATATTCACGGCATGAGAATGAGGACGCAACGACTATTTAATCGATTTGTTTTTGCTGAGCTGCGGCCTGTTGAAAGACGAGGGCCTTGGAGATTTCCTTGGTGACCTGTTCACGGATTTCTTTACTTACAAGAAAACCAGTGCCAGCTTATTGAAAGTTTGTTAGAGCCATCGACAATATGAAAAAGCTCCCAAGTGTCATTAAGTACATCACTGTGGGAAGGTTTTGAATTTCCTTTTATGACATGTTGACACGCTATTTCGGAAACCATTGTCTGGTTATGCGGATATTTTCAGCTATCAAATGCTAATTGAGTAAGCTAAAATTGCATGTGTGTGAACAAGAAATTTTCTAACTCAATTTAAATAATTGCCCCTATTAAGGCGCAAGTGTGAACATACTATAAATCTCGCATGATCAAGGTAGTAACTCTGTTTCCATTGGTTGAAGTCGTTTCAAATCTATTTTTTGTTTTAAATAAAAACTTTATTTTGTATCGAAAACTAATTTCTCTCCATAGTTCATTTAGTGGCACGAAACTTAATGCGATTCACTGTAGAAACATTAAGTAACTGCTCAAAATTTCTCTCCTATGCTGTTGCATCATTATCATGTTTTATTTAGAAAAAGCCCTGTTTCTAAGAGAGATTTTAATTAAACTAGGTTTTAGCAATTTTGCATCACTTGTTGGGTATTCGAAAAAATTATGTTAGTGCAAATATTGCTCCAGCTATTATTTAATTTTAATATTTTTGCTCCTTTGCATCGTAAACAAACGACTTTAATCAATTTTAATTATTGAAATTCATACACAATTTGCAATGGTTTGGTGTAGGTCGTTGTTTGTTGCTTTGAATATTTAGTAAAGTAGTCAGAGAGGACATAGAGAGCGAGCCGAAGAGCAAAAGAACCGCAATATTAAAAAAAAAAAAATAGCAAAGGCAACAGCCTAAAACAGCTATGCCAGATTTTTACGGAATTCAGTTTTCATACATTATTAATCAGCCCACTCTTTACTAAATAATGAGAGCCAGGCATGGAGAATTGACATTTAAAAATGTGCACAATGTTTGAAAGAAACAATTTAAGATTCGAAAAAAGGTATTTTGAAGGTAGAAAGAAATGACTGCGAATGCATAAAAAAAACAAGTAGAAACTAATGCCGTTTTTCTTTCTCACTAAAATGTTGCCCTGTTAAAGAGTAGATGCTTAACACTCCCTTATTATTTGGGATTTTATACAGGTTATATAGGGCAATGCCTTTCGGCATTATTAAGGTTAAAATCTAAGAAAAGGAGCATATTTTGTGGGCGAAAGCATATTTCGAGTATACCAAAAGGACAAAAAATTTTACATTTCATTTTGCTTTTAAAATAAATATTCTACAATGCCATACTCAGGAGACCTTTTTGAATTCATTATTATCTTGGGCTTAATAAAATTTATATCCTATTTTAATTTCATTCGTATTTCATCACAACATATTCTTATTGTACTTCAGTACAAATACATTTTTAATATTAACGAATGTCTTTAGAGGGTTAAATGTTAAATTTCATTTTTACTGCGAACAAAGAATTATGTTTTCGGTTAAAGGCGAGCGGAGTAGTGCATATGAATTTAATAAGTAAAAATTTTAGTGATCTGATCTTTAAAAAATATGGGAATAATAAATGTATAAATAATTCTCATATTTTGCACCTCCATAAAATATTCGTTTAGTGTGGCCAGATAAGAAAACGAATTCAAATTGAGATTTTATGGATAAAACCTGAATTCCTGACATAAGCGCCCAGTTAAAGAATTCACGGCTTTCCCTGGATTGTCCGGCTTCAATACTTAAGTTAACACAATTTTATGTGAGCGTTGGCCCAAAGTCTAACTGCAAAATAAGTTAAGTTGATACTTTAGAAACAATTCAGCTGATCGGCGCCGAATCGATATTTCTTGGTATTTTTCGATTCTGGCCGTTACAGCGTCATTAACCAGACTAAAGTGTCTGGTTAATAACCTAAAATCCAAAAGAGTGTACTAACGCTCAAACTTCTCCACGCTGCGATGAAGAGCCTGTGCACTAAAATTCACGTGGTGTACTTGCAAATGAGTTTGGATTTTGACGTTCGACAGGCGTAAATGAAAGGGCTAACCTTACTAAATATCTAGAGATCTCATTCGCATTACTAACAATTAGCATAGCTATCAATACGATCTGGTCACCCAATGCTTTCAGTTAATATTTTGTAACGTTTTTTTCTTTTCTTCTATTTTTATTAGTGTCTCTTAGTTGTGAGTAAATTAATTATTTTCCATTATTGCTCATTTTGGTGTTCTTGGCACCTAATAGAAACAATAGGGACAAAAGCTTGAAATTAAAATTTACCACACCAATTTGAAATTATTTCAAAACCGATTTAGAAAATTACAACAAAGTTTGTGGTATTTACCACTTGCATAAGGACATTAGAATTGTACTACATTTACCATCCCTGATGCAAGCAATCATATGTTTTCCTTTTGCCCGCCTACTTAACAGTTCTCAGCTAAGAAAGCACGTGGTAAGATGCATTTAAAATAGTCTAATATTATGCTCTTCTTTAGCTTGATTTTATTTAAAATCGGCCGAAAATTATATAACCCACAAAGAAGAAACAAGTCGTTAATAAAGTTATACATATGTAAAATATGTTTATATATACATAGGTACATATGTAACTGAAGATGTGAAGAAACCTGCGTACAAATAACAAACAAAAAGATCATTCTAATCTTTTTTAAAATTTGTCTAAAAGAAAAAAGTACTAAAGTTTTAACTATTCCAGCCTTTGTTACATTTATTGAAATGTAAAGTTTGTTAACCTTTTGGTTGATAATGTGCACAAGTGTCAGCAAGTGTGTGCGTGTGGTGTGTGTGTGTGTGTGTGTACTTTTGCAGTTGAGCCTTTACACAGTAATTTTCTGTGTAACACTTATCGGTCAAACAAACATACTCGTAACTGCATGTTTACCCAGTTGAACGAATAAACAAACAAAAACAAAAAGAACGAAAACTGAACAAACAAAAGTAATAAAGTTATTAAAACAAAAACAATGACAACGGCACCAACAACAACAACAACAAATAATTATGTAAATTACGTTGGGGCAAAACAAAAAAAAACTGGCTGTACTCGCGACTTGACTTTTGTGTTAAAACATTTCTAATTTAAACCAAAATTTTTCTTTGTTTTAAAAGTGATAAAAATATTTAATAAAAAATTAGTTTAATATTAAAATCATATATAGGGTGATTATTGAATTGTTGGGATTTTAAATGAACAAAATCTGAACACTTTCGAAAGCACAACAAAAAAATTGTCTAACTACTACTCTTGGCGGTGGCGCATTGTAAGAGATGCAGCGAGAGGTCCACTTAAACACACTTATTTTAAGCCAGCTGCTTATTTCCGTGGCTTCAATTGCCGCTATTTTTTATTGGCATAGAAGAGTGGCTTGACGCAAGCCAAAACAAGAACAGTCTAGAGTCATCAAACGACATTATCTGTGTGTGGGTGGCTTTCTAATCCTAAACAGGGCATTAATTAATTGCCGAAATTTCCTCATTTTAGGACTTCTATTTCACATGCTGTGCTACACATGGCTTAACCTCAATAAACCCCACTTGCGAAAGGAATTTCCGTATCGCATTTTGACGCTAAATTCGAAAATGCATTAAAGTAACCATATGACTGCATGGTAGTACAATCGTTGCGATTGAGATCAAACGAATTCATGCGTATGAGTCGGCTAATGAAAGACACCATAAGGAGGAGAAAATAGAGCACGACTACACTCGACCCTATGCTGCGATATTGTTAAAGAGATACCAGGAAATTAAGAAATTAGAGGTCTAAGTACTCATGCCGTATTTTCCAGATCTAGATACCACCAATAAGCGGTTTTATGAAGGATAAAATGGGTTGTTTAGCATCCGCACCAGTACTTCAACATTATGCAACGGTGATCTTCTTCACATCAGGTGAAAGTAATTCATGCACAAACGCCCCTATACGCATTTTATATATTCGAAGCTACTATCCCGAGTTGCCATTGTTTAGTTACTGGTCAACCCGCGAAAGTTCTTTTCTTACAGTTGTAGGCCCTAGCAAGCCCCGGGGACTGGTTTCCCCATATATTCCGCTGGCAATGCATCAAGGTGGCGGAATCACCAAGAAGACATGCTTCCGGGGGGAAGGTTGTATAAAGGTGAAAAATATTTAAATGCTAAACCAAGAATGGGAGAAAGTAGTGACAAACGATGGGTATTACTTGGGTTCATAAATATTTTAAAAATAGCATCAGAAGCACATTTTACCTCTACCATCTTATTAAGTTTATGCAAATTTATATATATTTGACTAACAGATCTTCTAATCGGCACTTCAGAACTTTGACAGTTGCCAGCGCCCATATTGTTGAAGGCACTTCAGTCTGTTCTGCCACAGCTCTAAGGACGGCTATAGCGTTCAGCAACACGGGCAAATGACGAACTTTGTTTGATCAAAATGGATATGGAAATTGATTGGGCTTCGAACGATTCGAGTGTCCAATGTATCTTGATTCTTCATTTGATATTCCGACAGGGTGTTTTGATGTAGATTTTTGGAACGAATTTTCGTCATCCTTTGTCAAGTTTGGTTTGGAGACAAACCGGTTTCGGCTATGTACTACCTTCAGTGGCACTTTTATGTGAACTGGCCACAGAGATCGTGCGATTTGACCTCGTTAGACTTTTTCTTATGGGATTTTCTTAAGTCGCACTCCTTGCCAGCGGTTAAATTCACTCCGACTTATACACCAGAGTCATACAAAATTCGATATTTCTGTTGCGAGCCGCAGCGGACATTTACACATTCTTATATTCCGATAGCCCTTTTAAACGAATAAAAAATGTCAATGATATCTCACACACACTTTGTTTCATTTAAATTTAAAGATAGGAAACTCTTAAAAGAAGACCTTTTCTTTTAAATTAATTGTCAGCCAGTGTAGTCATTCGTTAAATCTTCAACAGGGAGACTTAGTACCGATAACAAACTGAAAAGACTACAACAAATACATATATACATACATACATATATAAAAATTGATTTGACACACTTCTGTCATATGCAAACTGACGTATTTTTGTTATTGTTGTGTTTATTATGACAATGGGGCAAAGCATCTTACGTTGCTAATGAATACTAGTGGGTATACGTGAACTGTTGGAAGTGCTACTTGCCAAAATTAGTTTTAAAATAAATGAAACTAATAATTTTCTAGGCACATACTCGTACACTGCAAGGCGGGGTTTTAGCGGACCGGATACCTGATTACAGCGAATTCCGGAGAGACACTCCTAGCATAGATGCCTGGGAAAATAAACTATTTTGCAGGCGGCTCTAAGCTGAAGGATAGGACGGGTCTGGGGATCTTTCTTGAGGAACCAGTGCCCAAAATATACCTCCGACTTTCGGATCAAAAATAGAAGTTCGTGCGATCACGGAGTGTTTGAACGGGCTGAGCCAAGCAATAATAAAGGCACTCGAATCTGTTAGTGTTATATTCTCGAACGCAAAAAAGCGACCAACGACTGCTTAAGACATGGTAGTATTCGCATCATTTGGGTGCCGGGGCATTATGGAAATGCAAAATCCAATGACAGAATGTGTCTCAGGAGGTTTGTTCATGGAACAGAGTTCCTTTGAAGGTGGAACCTTTTTCAAAACTGGAGAGTTCATACCGAGCCGAAGTATTGGCCTAGGTACTTGCTCGTGGGCAAGGAACGAATGTTCAACATTCGTATATCCATATATGAATAATCTTTCTGCTGAAATCCTATCTTTCGCTCTAAACATGAGATAGAGCGATACAATGCTTTAATAGGAGTTATCGCTTGGCAACTGGTTCAATAGAAAAAATTTATTTAAAAAAACTTAAGAGTGTAGACGAATAAATCGGTTCATAAGGATTCAAGCTACCAGTTGTGGCCCAAAATAAAGGACGCAATGTTCTTTGTCTATATCTTTTGAACGAGTGAAAAGGAAACGGTTAGCTATTTATCTGGACCTCTGGGGTTTTATTACATTTCGTTTGAGGCTGACCGTTTTGGGACTGTTTATTGGCATTTTCCATGCATTTTTTGCAGTTCTTCTGGCGATACGTTCGGTATTTCTTGTTAGATATTCTCTTTAAAAGCTCCAAGCCAATGAATATCGCCAAATGCCAGCATAAGACAAAAACTGTTCACTTTCAACTGGCAACACATCTTGAGCAACAAAATTGATATTCTGGCAGAACGAGCAGTTCAAAGTTTTCCACGGTGCAATGAATCGTGCACTTTCCGCGCTCTTGAGGATTATGGCATTCTGCGGTATTATCACACAAATTCTAATTTTCTTTACTTCACAAATGTCGCAAACAAACAAACATGTGACCCTTCGCTGGCTGGAAGGCTCGGGTGCAAGCAAGCATTGTGAAAAACTCTGATACTTCCAACAGGCGACGTTCTCAGAAGGTCGTGATATCTAAGCGACCGTTGCAAAGAATTTTAAATAAGTTACACCTTTTCTTATATAAGATTCCATTAATGTGTTTTATGCACCACCTTGTATACGAGTTTGATAATAAATCCCTATTCCCAGAGAGCCTTTTTAGCGGTTTATCATAACACGAATTATGGGGACTTTTCAATAGACCAACAAAAGTGATACTCATATTAAATCGATCAGTTTATTGAATACTCTTGCAGCCTTACGAGTGCAGAGTACAAGTTTTAGATGGGTAAGTTTTAAATGAAATCAAAAAATCTCCTACTTTTGTAAGGGAAAGAGCTTTTTTTCAATCGTTGGGAAAGAGGTATGACATATTTTTCCTCTACCTATAAACGCTTCTGGTAGGGTGTAAAAACACTCGTATATTATGAACATCATTTTCATGTGCTAGACTTTTAATAAATAGTTTTAGAAATGTCTGCCAATGTTTTTTTTTTTGGTTAATTCTTTTTTAAATGTTTAACATATTGTTATTAATTTTGTGTGTGGATTTTTTTTCAATTATTTATTTTTATACTGCCTTTTATGCTACCACCTCACTTGCCCGATCTTCCTCTGTATGTATGTAAATTTTCTCACCCATTTTCGTTTACTTTTACTCACTAATCGTATTGAGTCTACAAAATACAGTTTTATGGCGACTGATATAAGCTGTGTCTCTTGGCGTAAGTGGGTATCTGTGGGTGTGTGTGTGTGTGTGTGTGTGTATGCATGTGCGTGTATACATACATGGCCAGCCTATTATTTTGTTGTGTAGATTTGACCCATTTTCATTATCAAGCATAAGATTAATTCTAAACAATACAAAACGTAACAGAATTAAATAAAAATAAAACCAACTACAGCAAAAGCAAGGCAAATGTATAAAAGAATATTTTTATTGAGTCAGAGCGATACACACTATGCTGCTTTCTAGACACATGTTTGGCATCGAAAGAGCAACAAAAATTTAAATGATGTTGTTGTTGTTCTTGCAGCTGTAATCATGTTCTTTCTTGCTGTTGCGTTTTATAACAAAATACGTAAGTGATTGAGTTATGTAGTTGGAATTTATTTAGATCGAAATATGCATTTATACAGGGTGTTTTTTTTGCTATTTCGTTTTTAGTGAGCACAAAGCCGGTAATAATTCAGAACGGCGGTGGCTGAACGAAAAAATTGGCAACGACGATTAAAAGCCGAGTTAAACTCAACAAAACGTGGCTATGTGCACGTTGCCATATATCTTAATTCATCAAAATCTTCGTTAACAAAAAAGAAAAAGAAAGCTAAGTGTTTCCAATATACCTCGCCGTCATCATAATCGACAGTCTGATATAGCAACTCAAGACGTAGTAACAAAATTGTATATCGATTTGTCGCTACTAGAAATTAAGTTTGAAGAGGAAATATTACTCTGCCAATGAGCCAAGTAAAATATTTTACTCAAGTAGCAGATGCTTTTTAAGCCCGATAGAACTTATCAAAGAGTTAACTGTCAAACTAACTCTCATACTGCCCCCACTATTTGACATTTATGTTCAGTATGCTCTGACAAATCATCATTAATAGATTGACGCATGAACAATGCTACCAAATGGTCGAGATTTATTTTGAGAATCATAAAAAATATTTGCGCAACTTATAGACAAACGACTTTCATCTGGGCAAGCCATCCGTCAACCTATGGAGATTTTCATACCACATACACTCCAAGTGTTGCAAGAGCTCCAACACGTTAAAGGAATGCGCGTACTAAAGAGATTATCGCCACTGTAAACGAAAGTGTGAAAGAAGATCTACGCCTGCAACAATCAACATTGTTCTTTTCATTCGTGATATACGGCTTGCAACGCTCTGAAAAGATGGGCCGAAATTGTACGTCCAGAATGCACTAAGTCGAGAACAGCCATGTGGCCGAAACCTTTCTCAATTGTTAATAATGGCTTTTGAATAAAACATATTTTTTTTAATTAAAATTTATTTGTTACAATTTATTATTCTATCGTGCTTAAAAAAACACCCTATATATTGGTTTAAAAGCATAAAAAATATAGCTGGTTAAAAATCGAAAAGTGACCGACCAGCCAGGGTGTTATTAGATTTATATTTCCACTGAGTGAGGCCTGGGGCCCCTGCACTTTGAGACTGGCTGTATAATTTGCACCAGTTGTACAACCAATTGCATCATTAAAGCCCTGCCTGACGTCACAATGGTATTAATATAGTCTTGAAATAAAGCCAGAATCAGTTTTATATCTCGCAGCGTTATTGTTTTATTTAAATTTCCTTTCCTATAGTTCTTATCTGGTCAATCGAAATAAGGCAACATGTTGCTTAAACATTAAAGATACTTAGCAACAAGCTGTGAAAATTAGGCAAGTTGTCAAGAACCTCAATCAAATAAAACACATTACGCAAAGAATGCTTTATCATGTAAACTTTATTAACAAGTCTGATCTGTATTGTAGAAGGGTGCAGGGTGCTGACGACCTCAAAGTAAAGTTTGGTTTGAAGACAAACCGGTTTCGGACTTATGCAAGCTTCAGTGTTTAACTTTTGTAAAAATAGATCATTAATGATCGATTATGCCCATGGTGCATTTTTAGTTTCTAAAAACCTCCCCTGAAAATATATTATTTTCTAGTTTTTGAACTTTTCTTAAGAACATTTTTCTTTAAAATACGTTTTCAATATCAACATGTTGCTAAGAAAAACATATTTCCAAAATTAACCTTAAAACTAATTAAAGATCATTAATAAAAAAAAAATTATAAACACAATTTACCTATCGATGACATAATTTTGATGTATTTGTTGAGGCGGTTTGGGTGGGGAAAAGATGTTTGTTTAAAAAATTTTGTTGTAAAATGTTGATTAAAATTTTCAAAAGCTTCGAAAATGTTTAATCAAAATTTCGTAGAAAACCAAAAGACATTGTGAAGAGCAGGATAAAAGCCAATTTTGTGAATTAAGGGATAGAGTTGGTGTTGAAATTGGTTCATTTAAATTTATGGCAGCCAATTTTGTTTTATTTTTCTTTTTATCTAAAATATAAAATGTTGATTTTGAAAGAGAAAATTTAAAATTTGTTTAGTTTCAGGGTAAATTGCATGACAGTGCTAAAGATTTCTTAAATAGAAATTTTAAAAATTAAATGGGATTTTTTTTTGTGGGGGGAAATTGTTATTTTTGTTTCTTGCAAGTGTTTGAAAGGGGGGGGGGGGGGGGGGGTTAGATTTAAATACTAACGACATATTGATGGTTTTAAACGCGTTGCCTTTTTACGATAATAACAATTGTAATTGTTGTAATGTATATTATTGTTGTTGTTGCATTTTGTACACTTTATTATGGCATTAGGCGCGGACGTTGTTGTTGGCGCAGATGTTGTTTGTGTTGTTGTGGGTAGGGGAATTTTGGTAAAATAATCGAAAATATCCGCGTTTTCATTAAAATCGTGATCATGCGAGTCCGTTTTAGGCGAACAAGTACAGATTTTGGTGTTAGAGGTCAAGGGTAAAGAATTTAAGTTACCATTGCCATTGGGTGTACATTTTTTAAGCAGAGTTTTGTTAAGAGGAGTCTTAATAATGCAGGCTGTATTTAGACCACAATCTTCCTCCTCATCGTCTTGGTCCCGTTCCTCTTCATGGTTCTTTTTGCCGAGTGCAACCTTTTGTTCTTTTTCTTTTTCATTATCTTCATGTTGATGCTGTTGTTGGTGTTTTAAATGATCGCCATTGGTTTCTTTAGTGTCATGTACATAATGTTGACCATTGTGCTTGGGATCACCTGTTGATGTTGTGTCTAGTGCGTAAGAGTCTTTGGTTTTTGGGAAAACATCGTTATGTTTTAGGTCACTAGATTTGTTGGCATTCTCAGTAGAGTGCTGCAGATTAAGGCTTGAATTGTAGTTGCTTAGTGTGTTGGTGTTGTTGTTATTGTTGTTATTATTTGTAGATTTCGTTAATTCAATGGCCGTTAATTGTTGCTGCTGTTCCACACTCATTTGGATGATTTGATATTTTGTTTGTTTAAGAATTTAATATTTTAAGGTCTTTATTTATAGCAACATGTTGCTAGAAGTTTGTAAGCTAACATGTTGCCTGATTTTTGCCTTAATGGGTAATAATTTAATATTTTTTTCAACTTTTAATTTTATTGTTTCACTGTTAACAACAAATATTTTGGCAAAATGTTGCTAGAAATTTCAATTGATTGAATTTTCATTTAAAGTTCATTTATAGTTTTTCAGCATTTTGTATAAATTAGTATAAGTACGGTCTCAACATTTTTTGTTCGATTTTTTTGTTTTCCGCTTTATGTTGTTAAACTCTTTTTGTGATACCCAGCTGCTTTTTTCAAGGATTCTGCACTAACTTTAATCAAGCTTGCTAAGGTTGTTGTTAGAAGTGCTTTGTTATCATTAATTAGTATTGGCAGCATGTTGATGGTAAATGTTACCTGGTATTTACTATTAACTTTGTTTAAAAACTCTCGATTTTATTTAAATGAATTGTTTGGTTTTGCTTATCTTTTCTTAGTTTTTGTTTATAGCATGTTTCAGAATGTTTAGCAACATGTTTTGTTATCTTTAAGTCTTTTTTTTAAAGTTCAAACATTTTTCAGCAACATGATCCCAACTTGTTTCACGGCTTTGGCTGGGCTTGGTTTATAAAAACCCTAGTCAACATGTTTAGCTACATGTTGCTTATAAATTCAATTGTTAGTAATACCACTGTTGTAGGTTTTATTTAAAGATTTTTAGTTTTAAATATTTAGCAACATATTAATAAAACAGGCCAATAAAGCACTTTTAATTATTACATAAGTTGTTTTGATTTATTAGTGACTCTAAATAATAAGTTTTTATGCTGCAGATGATTCTTTTGTTTTGTAGTTTTTGGTAAGTATTTTTTATTCAAAAACTTTGTGGCTGCTGCTCGTTTATTGTAGTATTTGAGTGCTTAGCAACATGTTTAGATACTTTATTAGGCAATATTGTTTGGGAGCCTTGCTTGTTTTAAGTTTTGTTTTGTTTTAATTTTGTGATAATTTTTAAAATTTTAAAGATTTCAAGATTTATACTAAGCCGCACACTTGCGTAAAATGTTGCAAGAAAAACTTATTGGAAAATGTCTATAAACATGAGCATGAATAAATCTATTTTAATGGATTGTTTTAATGAAGTTCTCATTAAGGCAGTATATCATTATGTTTGTATTTATTAAATATGCTTTTTTATTTTTAATAAACGAAAATTTGTTGTATATAAAAATGTTTATCAAAACCTGTTTATCAAATGTTTAAGCCTTTTCAAAATTTAATATAAATGCACTTATGTTTCGCAGATCATTTATTTATTTATAAGTTTTCTGTTTTCTCTTGAAATATATTCAAATAAGTTTTGGTATATTTTTCTAAACGTTTTTTACTTTTGTTTCTATAAATGTTGAGATTCAATGTTTATACAATTTGTTAAAATGTTTATAAACTTTTAAACATTGATGCGTGATGTATTTGATCATATTTGAAGTCTTCTTTTAAGGGACGGATTGTTTTTTTTTTGTTTTTATTTTGTTTAGTTAATTAAATATTTTTTGTTTATTATTTATTTTTTTCAGAAAAAAATTCGTGTTTCTGCACAATACTAGGAAAAAGTAAAATCGTTTGTGTTTTAATTTTTGTAAATATTTTATTTTCTTAAGTTTTATTATTACTTTAAAATTTTTAATCGCGAACTTTTTTGGGATTTCGTTATTTTTTTATGAAAACTTATTTTATGCAGGATATTAACTTTTTTTATTATTTTAAATTATAACTTCTAAAAAAAAAATGGTTGTGTAGAGTTTTTAAGCAACTAGTTCCTTGGCAGTTAGTATATGACCAGAGCTAGGCAGTAACATACAATCCCAACGTGTGCTTGAGTATGCGAGAGATAAACTTTAAATCATTCCGAAAGAAATATTAAACAAAAATAAATAAAGTGTCATTCACTATTCCTAATACTGCATTAAAGAAGCCTTATTAATTATCTAATAAATCCTTAGGATCTTTTGCGAATTTTGAAGAGAAATCATTATATAGGGTGCATCAAAATATACGCAAGATTTGAATGACATATGGAGTGACCGGATGGTAATAACAGTTTTTCCAAATGTTAAAATCATCACTGCCATCCAACTGTTAAAGTATTCAGTAATTTTTGCCACTTTATCATGCATCGGTTTCACGCCTGGGGGAACTTGTTAAAAAAATCCCATCGAAGTGCCACTAAGTTGGGCGGATTATGTCTACGATTGTGCTGAGACAAGACTTGATGCCAACTGGCTATGGACCCCACCTTGGGTTCGCTAATTACTGAGGCGCTAGGTTTTTTTAAAAAAGGTAAGTAAAACTCGTGCCCAGTAATAATTTTTTGGAATATATTGTGCTTTTTTTGGATAGATTAGAGAAGACAGGTAGTGAAGTAAAGACATAGAAAAGCTTCAGTGCTTACAACTGTGCAATTGTACGTTATGTTTATTTTTGCAACAATATTGCAGCGTCTCTGGTGTTACGTAGGCGTATTACTTGATGCTAGTACAGCCATTTCGGTAACTATTTTTCTTCGCCCAAGGCTTAGTGCTATAGCTACCGGCGAGAGAGGCAGCTGCGATATGCACTGGTATGAATATCAGAAAATTGATCTATTGATTGCACCGGCTGGCTGGGATACGAACCCCAGCGACTAAAGCCATCGAATGCTTATTAGTCAACGTGCTAGAGCACCCCGGCCGGAGATCCATAAAACTAGTTGGAAGGTGCCGAAGCCAAAGCGGTGATTTGACATGATTAATTGGACATCTCACACCGCTGTTGTTTAATTTAAATTTTTTTCCCTATCCCCTTTAACTGGTCTCCCTTTAAAAAACACAATTTTTTCAAGTGTAATGAAGTGTGATGACCTATCCGGTTGTTTACAGAACCTAATCTTATGATACTAAAATTCATGTTAAGCAAACGAGAGAGCATACGATCAGTAAAAGTCTCATGCACTAATTGACGTTTTTTTGGGAGCTGTTGGCCTTGTCTTCTAATTTAGGCAAGTAGAACTCGATTGGAAGATGGCGATATCGAACACCAGGCTCAGTCACAAAGAAATATGGTACAATGACATCTCCAGGTCAAAAAACCAATGCACCAAGGATTGATGATCTTCTTCGATAAGGACATGCAGCTTCTCTGCAATCCAAGCATGGTAATTTTGTCCACTAACGAAGCAGTAGATATTGTGATTAAAAAATTACTCAATTAAAGAAGCAGATCATAAGTGAGTAAGAGTTTGTAGTCCACGGCGCCGAATCGATGCTCCTGAATATGCTCACGCACTGTTTAGGAGTTATGATTTGTAACTGAATATCATCCCCAATTGCTGCCGATTCCTTAAACATTTCAATTGCTCTACTCAGAGCTGACGAACTTGAATTAATACTCCGGCTAATATTTCCTTCTTATGAGAATATATTTTTTTTTAACAATTAAACGAATTACTCTTTCATGTGGTGCTGCATTTTACTAACCCTGAATTAACAGCTTTTTACAACGTTTGTTTCTTTTATCTAACGCACATTTTGCGGCCAATCTAAAACTTGCGTGTACTTTGAGACACCCTTAATGAAAAATTTAATCAGTTTTTTTTCAATATATTTTTTGCTAGATGTTTTACTTGAATTTATTTCTCTAAAATTTTTTTTTAAATAATTTTTCCTTTTAAATTAATTTTCAATAATTACTAAATAATTGCTGAAGGAACGAAAACAACCAAGATACTTTTGAGTCGTTCTATTTTGTTTTGAAAAGTTTAATACATTAATTTAATTAAAATTAATAAATAAAAAAATTTGTAAAAAAAAATAAATAAAAAAAGCTTCTATTAAAGCTTTAACCAATAGGAACTTTTATGTTTTATGTTGTTGTCATTTATTAGTTTTTACGTTTTAACTGATTCCGGAAGAGAGTAATATTTCCTTTTTAATATTTCGAATTTATTGTAAATATTTTTTGTTTTATGCGAAACCTTCTAATCTTGTTTATTTGTTATTTTGAGTTATTTTGTTCAGCAGTTTATAAAATACATCCAATTTTTTTATATATTTTTATATTCTTAATTTATTTATAGTGTTTTTCTTTTTTTGTTTTCTGATTTAATCATTAAATTATAAAAATATTTTAGTAAATATATTTATGTTATTTAAAAAATTATTTTATTTTTATTGTTTCGCTTGTAATAATATTTTTTCTTATTTGCTTTTTAAAAATTAAATATTTTTTAAATATATTTTGTCTCCTTATTAAGGCTTTTTATTTCAATTCTTTTTTGTAATTTTTTTAGCATGTTTTTAAGTTAAATTTGTTTTATTATTTTAAATTAATTTCAAATATTTTTGTAAATCCTTCTCAGTTTTAAATGAAAGTGGAAAACAACTGATTATTATTATTTTTTATTTATATATTGTTTAATATTTATGTTTTCTTTTTTAAGTTTATATGTTGGTTTCTTTTTATAAATTTATACAAAAAATATTTTCCAATCATTTTGTTTTTGTTTTTATAATAACGATTGTTGGTTTTTTATTTTTCTTTTAGTTATGGATAAAATTTATTTTTGATTAAAAAAAAAAGTTTAGTAAGTTTAAGTGCTAACGTTAAATTTTTGCGTCCAAAATAATTATATTTAAGCTTTGCCTTTATTAATAAAAAAAAAAAAATGAATGAATAAAAAATATATGTTTTTCAGATTTTAATTCTATTTGTACTTTTTAAATATTGTTTAATTAAAACCAAGTCGTAATATTTCACTAAGGGTTATTTTTACAATTAAAACTCACATCTATTGTTTATTAATTTAATGATATTTTTTTATTTTACACACCAATTGTTTTCCTGTATAAAAAATGCACTTATTTTTATTTACATTTTTTGTTAATTTAAGACTAAAATTTTATATTCTTTATTTCTTTAACTCACTCCATTATTGAGTTTTAATTATTTTTAATTTTTTTTAATGTTTTATATTTTGTACATCCACGCCAACAACAACGCTTTAACCTATTATTTATATAAACTTTAAAAGTAATAAAAAAAATACACACTTTGTTTTAATAAAAAAAAAACACTTTTTATAAACAATTATTTATTTTCCACTATTTTAAATAACCGATTTATTTATTATTTCATTTATACGATTTAAATTAGGTTAGAAATATCAATATTATTTCCGGTTTCCGTCTAACCAAATAAACTTTTATTTATTTTTTTTTAGCAAGAAAAACCAAACGCTCGTTTTTAAATAAATTTTTATTAAATTATTTTTTAAGTTTCAAAATTCTTCTTTAAAGATTTTAAAATATGTTGGTAATTATATAAAATTTTTAATAAGCGTCAGCTATTCTTCTTAACAGCCGAAGAAAGTTTAACACACTGGCAGTTGTTTGAAAAAATTTTGAAACCAAAAGTTACAGCATGTTTTATTTACGAAACGTTACCGTTAGAGTTTGTGTAGAGTAAATGGAAAATGTTATGTTAGAGTAAGAGTTTTTATGTAAAATACATTAAAAACAAAAAAAAAAAAAATAAAAACAAATAAACATTTAAACTAACACACACGCACACAGCCAGAGACACACCACATATAAACACAACACGTACACGTTTACGCTGACGAGAAAAAAAAACGCAAGAGACACGACAAAACGTAGGTATAAAATAAAACAACAAGCGAATTAGAAAAAAAGCAACAAAAACCACTAAAGGAAAAAAACGCTGGTTCTCTTTGTTGTTGTTGCTGTTGTTATAAAAGTTTTGTTTTTCTATTTTGATTATTTGCAAAGTTGTTAAAGTGTCTATGGATTTTGTTGGCTTTGTAATGCAGAGTAAAAGTAGGCAGCAGTGTCTTAACAAACCGCGTTAAACGTGCGTTTAGGCGAACGGTTTAAAGTGAAATGAAAGGAGTCAACGAAAGAAAGCCACCAACAAGCGCCAAAAACTATTTCATTTGAAAAAAAACTACACACACTCACATAAAAGCAACAACATGCCATGTACAAAAACACAAACACTAACATGAGTACAACATTTAACAAGCAAGAAGAAACCGAAGCAGCAACAGAAACCTACAAAAAAAAAACCATTCAAAACTTTTTTTCTAATGCTACTTTCAAAAACTAATAATAATACTCACACTTTTCAAAGAGCATAGTTAAGGCTAAACATTTCGAAAAAAAAAGCTAAAATAGAAAAGAGTTTCACCTACACTTTATTCGTAGAAGAAAACACGAAACAAAACAACAAGCAGAACTAGACAAATTGCAGCTCGTGTGTGCTGCAACACTCACTTTAATGTTACTTAATAGAAAATACAGGCAAATACAAAAGAGAGTACGAGAAGAAAGCTTTAAATGCAACACAATGACATAAGAAAAACTAAACTTTCCTGTTTAATCATAAAGAAAATTCCTCCCTACAGTTAAACTCACACCAACCCATAAAAGCTTGAAGTTTTCCCTAAACTCTTCGGCAGCAAAAGATTCACTACCACATTCTCTCTTTGAAAAAATACTCTGACTGTTAATAACAGACAATCCCACCATTTTAGAGCTTTGTAAAATCATAGAGAACAAATTGAAGTTGCCGGCAAGTAAATACAGCACTCTCGTTTTCTCTCTCTCTCCGTAATTGTACATAAGCTGTTATAAAATTCTCTTTCCTCATTGGCAACATTTGTTTACACACTAATCGAATTGTTTCGGTAACAGTGGGAGTAGGGCGGTGTGCGCGTTTGTTTTCATGTGAACCGGTGTTAATACAGCTTTTTGCTCTTTGCATTATTAACAAACTAAGAGTATGTCTCCTAGTGTTTTTAATATTTCAGTTGTATAAAAAACATAAAAAGCTTTTTCTTTATAAAAATTTCTTTTGAATGAACAAAGCAAAATAAATAAAATAAAATTTTTCTTTTCCTGTTTAATTAAAATTGCATAAAACATAAGAAATTATATGCACATATTTATACGAGGGCGGTAGCAGAATTAACTTGTCAGTTAGTTAGATAAATAGTGTCACTTAGAAAAATAATATTGATGTGGGGAGGCATTAAGTAACATTAAATGTCCGTGGGAGGTTGACAATTTTAGCACCATGGAACACTGGGTCATGGGGAGCGACTTGAATCTATGTATTTTCCAATATAACAGCTTACAGCGAATTTAATATTGCAATGCTGAATTTAAAACCACCCTAGTGACGTGGTCCTACCAGCGTTGCAGTGCTCAACTAATTCATGTGGTCGGGAATGGCCTACTGACCACTTGATAAAGTGGTGGTGAAATAGCAATCGAGGGTTTGTGGATTTTTCGCAGCACTGATATCACATGACAAGAAGCCATAATCAAAATAGTAGCCTGAAACGAGCTAAGTGTGTTCGAAGAAGAGAAAACCTAGTGCTACTTAAAAGCGAGATGATGTCGTCAATATTGTGGCATATGCTTGACGGTTCTGCCTCTAAACGAGTCATCAAGGCTATATAGTTTCTGATTAAGAAACGTATCAAGCAGCTCAAAGTAAACTACGAGTTCGTTTTGATTTTGCGCAGATTGGGAAATTTTACAACTGCCCACGTATACAAAAAAGCTTTTAAAGTTCCCCTATTACCTCAAGTGACTGCATTTTAATTTTCTTTTCCATCAAACTATATAAGCAAAATAAATTTTGTAGTCTTGTGTGCTTGTGCCCCAGTCTTGCTGCAAGTCATATATTTTACTTGTTTTTTTGCGTTGCATCAGTGTAACTTTGCTTCAGGTTTTGTTGTCTAATGTTGTTTGGCTTTTTGCTTTTATCTTGTCCTGCAGCTTTGTGTCTTGTTTTGTATTATTAAATAACACAATCTGAAGTTTTTGTGTGCTGTATGCTTTTCACTTCCTGATGCATAAAGTTTTCAGTATGCTTCAATTTCTTGCTCACCGCTCAAATTACTTTTATTTTTTATTAAGCAACAATTGGGGTTTTGAATTAATTGTGCTCGATAAAAGTGAAAATGATTATTACATTTCTGGTTTTAAATATTTGTATAAGTGTAATTCAATTATATTTGGCACAAAAAAGGCGGCGCTGTAGTTAGATGCCCATTATAATTTTTAAGAAAACATGCTTCTTGTGCCCCAGTCTCGCTGCAAGTTGCGTGTTGTATCTGTGTAACTTTACTTCAGTTTTATTTAGTTTGTATTAAAAAGTATCAAAATTTCTGAAAAGACTCGAAAAAGCTTTAATTGTCTGTCGATTGTTTTTGTATTTTGATCGTAGTAATTTTAATTTTGATCGTAGTAGTTTTAAAGCTATTCCTTTTCAATAGACCGATTATTCTTCATCTGTCACAAAACCTAATCCAGGTGAACAGGGAATTTGTTTTCAATCAGACTTCAGGTTAGGGGTATGTGCCTGCGTGTTGATCACCACGATCAATCCAAGTCACTGTCAATATATCATCTCTGCCTTTCGATGTTACCAACGTTGTTTGAACGTCCAAATCGCTTGGGTTTTCGACATTGTCGTTTTGTGCAAAAAAAAAAAAAATTGGCGTTATATTGTGAAAAAAGGGGCAAGTTACGCTGGGATTGTTCAACAATTTGAAAAGCGTTAAAAAAGTCCCATTTAAGCCGACAGCAATTTGTCATCGTTCTTAACAACTTCAATTGTCACAAAGCATTATGCAGCGAATTTCGTACCAATCATCTCCGGAAATTCTGAAGTCAACGGGCCACTAAGATCAGGAAACTTAACGCACTATGATTTTTTTCAAAGAGGTTTTTTGAAATCTGGGCTCTATTCAAATAAACAAGAAACAATTCCGCGTTTAAGACCGAGATCCTACGCGTTATCGGTAAATTACAGCCAGATTTTTGTTAAAAAGACATCGAACATTTTATGAAGAAAGCAATGATCCGCCATCAGAGCCGCGATTGTCATATCCTAGATATTTTATTCCTCCCTTTTGTTAGGCTTTTGATTAATTTGAAAAACTTACGACACTTTTGTACTAAGATTTCAGCTGGTCTCCTTAACAGTTTCTTCTGAAAGCAATATATTTTTTTATCTCCAAAAAATTTCGTATACCTCCCTTTAAATGATTAATGAAAGAGTGATAATATCATTCATATTAAAAACCATTGCAACCATCACTTTATATACACCCTGCTCTGCCCTGCCTGCCAGCCAACAACAGCAAAGTATAGAAAACGATAATTATAACAGATCAAATATTCATGTAAAAATGTTTGTAAATACACACACACATGCATACTTGTGAATTGCCTGTACATATAAACATGCTGTCAAACCAACAAACGCACTCACATCCATACATATGTACGTGTACATGCACATACATATGTATTTACTTGGCAAGTGAAAGTTCTGCTCACACAAAAGCAAACAACAAAAATTCGAATGAAAAAAAAATTACAACTACATTTTTTTTATTTATATACACTTTGACTTACTCTCTGTGCATTTGCTGAAAAATATAACAGCAAAAAAAACAACATTAAGAACAAAAACAACAAAACAAACTGTGAATTACAAAAATTATAAACGAACGAACGTCCGTGACATCGATTACGTACATTGAACGTTGAAAATGTTGTGTCGTCGTTGTTGTCGTCGTTGTTGTCGTATGTAATAGCAACAACAACAATAACTATAACAACATCGAAGACAAAAAAAACAACAAATAATAATAATAACAATAATACAACTAATGCATTATTACACTCATACTTTTATACAACACAAACGAACAAGCCAACGTACAATTACACATACTCGTACTTGTGCTCGTGTAAAAACACTCATTTTACCGAAGCCTAGAGTAACATTTAGCATTTTTTATTAATTTGAGAGTAGTAGTGTATGTATGAAGGTAGGCAAATATTTGTATGTTACCAATATTAAATTAATAGTAATAATTACCAGGCATGGGAATGTTTTATTACTGTTATGTATTGTGTATTAAAAAGAACAATTTGTTTGTGAGGTTTGTTTATTAAACGAGCAAGGAAGTATGAAATTAAAAACATATACAGGTCGCTATACAAGTTAACATTATTTATTAAAATTTTTTTGATATATTAGGTTTTATAAAAAACATGTGAAATTAAATAATATAATAAAATCCTCCAATTCCGTTTTAGCACGGTATATACGTTCCAGAGGATAACTTTAAATTAAAATCGTGTAGAAAACAAATAATAAGTATTCGGCGGTGCCGAATCTTATATACCCTTCCCCGAAGTATGAAAATACTAAAAATGTACCACAGATTTTTTCCGGTTCAAAGGATTGTTTGCGATCTATAATTTTGACCTGCGGTTTTACTCGTAATATAAGTATTTTCTACCGGTTAAGAGATGTTTTTTTCACTTTCGGCTCTTTCAATTTGTTTATATGTTTTGCTATGGCTCTGAATTCTTATACATTTTTGATAAATTCAAATTTTTTTGGTTAATTGTCAATAAAAACCGAATTTGATTTTTAGTAAAATTTTGGCAAAATTCCAGGGTTGAGGGTAATTCGATTTTTCTGGCTATATTTTGTGGCACTGCTCTATTTTGCAAGTTTTTTCTTTTGATGATTAATTTTTGTTTTGGCATATTTATGTATTGTGGTGCATTTTCGGACTTTGTTGAACCGCAAATTTTATTGAAATTTAGGTTTTTTATGTTGCTTCAGTTTCATTTAGATATTTGTGAAAATTTATAGCCAGCCGAACGTAAGCTTCGACATCGTGGGACAGGCTATTAAAATTTTTATAATTTTTTGGTAAATTTTAAACTTGTTGGTAAATTTTTTAATTTTACGAGAATTTGATTTGTGAAATTTGATTTTTTTATATATTTGTATAACATTGATTTTATTAAAATTTCTTAAATATTGAATTTTAGTGAATTTTCGGCTTATTGGTGAAATTGCAAAATTTTTGTGAAATTTCAAGATTGGGTCCAATTAGGTAGTTCTTATTTTTATTGCTTTGTGAACCTTCGTTTTTGAGTAAATATGGTTTTTTAGGATTTTAAAATAGTTTGTTATTCCATTGAATTTTTATATTTTTTGGTAAATTTTAAGTCTTGTGCAAAATTTTTGGAGGTATTTGTTGAATTTATTTGTTGACCGTGTATAAGAGTGGTCTTATCGGTGGGGCTCTCAACTATATTGACTCCGTGGAACATCGCCACAATGTAGTCTATATATCTAATCTTGTGAAAAGTTAAAGTTTAAATTGGAGAGTTTTATTAAAATTTTCAATATTAATTGACCAAATTTTTATACGCACTCCCAAGCCTGATAGAAATAGTTTGATTGTTTAATGTTTATGCCATGTATTGTTGTTGGTTATTGAATCAATTATAGATGTGTTGGTGTATGCAAACGTGCTTTGCATTGTCAAATATATTCACACATACAACAAACAATATAAATTGTTTGTAAACACGTTTGCAGTTTACACTAAATTGTATTTGCCGTGTTTAGGCTTTGCAAAATCACACTCAAAAAACAGATATTTGAATTTTTTTTTTGCAAAAAAAGACAGTTATCAAAGGCTAATACACACATACATATGTACTAACTCTTAATCATCATAACAGAAAACAAACCTAGAAGATTATGGAAAAGAAATTTTGTACCTTTAGTACTAGAGAATTTTAAACATTAAAAAATTTGTTTAATATTATCAAGTATCCAATTACAAAAACGACTATCATTACAAAGATATTACAAATCTTGCAGTTTTGTGTTTGCATAATGAATTAAAAAGCCGTGGTGAGTTTTGTCGCAAATTCACCAAACTTTAAAAATAGTATTTTTATGTGAACAGTAGTAGCGTCTATGCTGTAATGCGGAAATCGATCAAGTTCCTTTCAAGTCAAGAAATTTTCACCACTTTAATTTTATATTAAGCGGTGGTGAATTTTTTTAACAATTTACCACACCATAAAATCACTATAAATGACATTGAAAAAAACTGTTATACCTTAAAAATAAAAAATTTTCAAGCTGATACATAATTCGGACTAGTGTTGAATTTCTGTAGAAATTCACCACACTTAAAAAAGTTTTTTTTTAACCTGTAGCGCAATAACAATGCATATTAAATTTTGTTCCTTGCTGCAGAACGAAACAATGGTATTGACTTTCAAAAACTCACCACAATCTTCAAATAGACCAACTATTATTCGTATATTTTATTGGCCTTTTTTAGATTTAAATGTGATTAGTTTCAGTTTTTCTTAGTCAAACCTGTGGTGTGTTGCTCAAAAAATTTACCACACCAAACAAATTGTGCTGACCGCAAAATCTAATGTTTTATTACCTTTAAATTTTAGTCTTATACATTTTTTTCATAGAGAATTAATTTTTTTTTAACAAATTCTTTGTCTACCTTCGTTGTAATATTTGCCAAAAACAATAAAAATCGAAATTTTTTGCTTCTTTATTGAAAAATTAACGGGGTTTGGCTTAAAAATGTAAAAAACAGCAAATTTTTTAACGTATTCCCATCAACCCGCTATGTGCCATCTTCAGTATCAAATCAATAATAAAACAAAAAGTATTTTATGTAACTTATTTTTAGCTGGAGCCGACTTAAGGTAATACTGAATAATTGTTTGCTTTCACATGCCGCTACTTAAATATATTCTGTATAGTTTATCTAATTTTATAAATAAAATAGTATTGTAAGGATTAAAAGTAATCGGTAGTTATTCGCAACTTATTTAAGGGAAGATTATATTCTTTAGAAACGATTAACTGGCAATCAGTTCGAAAATCTTTATTATTATTTCTAGAGAATAAACAGTCCAATTATGAACAAAAAATCCACGCGAAATTGTTCCCTATGCCTCAATCTCCTATTATGAGCTGATATTAACCTAGGATTTTTCCCTTTTATCGTTTCTGCTATTCTACACACTGTTTGACAAAAGGTTCTTGGAAGAGAAATTTTTTACCGGGAATAAATGATGGGGAAGGGGAAAAATTCCTCAAGACAATTCGTAATTGTCTTCAATAACTTTCTCAAGTAACTGGTATTCAAATTGAATCGCATATTGTACCCGGTACATGTATCTGAAGACAGGTCAATTATAGGTTTTCGATTTTCTTCGACACGTTTAATTGGCAATCAGTTCAAATATTTTCCTCTCCTCTGGCTTCGCGCCAGCAAGCCACGCTTTCGATATTGCTTTTTAATAATTTAATTAATTTATTTAATATTTTTAGAAAAAAAATTCGAATTTTCGGTTTTAAGTAGTACAGCAACTAGTGGCGCAAAATTAATCACCCTATCGGAAGATGTTATAATTTTTAAAATGGCGTCGTACGTCCATCATATTTGACAATTGTGAACTAGACAGCTGCAGTTTACAAACAGACAAGCAATGGAGCACTATACTCCGCAAGAGCGTGGAATAATTGAGTCGATTATTTTCAGCACTAATCGATCGGTGGTGTTAGCGTAGCGTGAATTTCGATATCGATTTTCTAATCGTGTCGCACCAACTGGACAATCATTCCGGCGGAACCACAAAAGACCTAGCAGGGCATGCCCGCCACCGGGCTGGTAGAGAATATCGTGGCTCTGGCTGCCGATGTCGCTGAGAACGAAGAAACATTAGGCAGGCGACGTCTCGCGCAATTGGGCATCAGCAGACGGGCAATACAGCGGATTTTACTGAAAAACTTACACATGTTCCCGAACAAAGAGCAAACGGTGCATCAGGCAAAGCCTGCTGACCGTCAGTCGCGTATGGATTGCTGAAGAACCATGCTCAATCTCGACAACTAAGAGGACGATTTTGAGTCGAAAATCATGAGCGACGAGACGCATTTTCATTTAAGCGGTTACATCAATAAAAAATCTTCCTTTCTGGTTAAGTGAAAATCTACATGTGATGCCCTCAAAGCCACTGTGTGGTGCGGCGTTCACACGGAAGATGCGATTGGGCCGTATGTTTTGAGGACGTCATCGGCAATACGGTTACTGTTGCTGGTAAACGCTGATGAAGACGGTGCAACCGCATACACAGCAGGAGCCACAATAGATATTGTGATGGAAGCCTTTCCTGATCGCGTAGTCTCCCATTATTGACATTGCCAGCAAGATCGCCCGATTTAAACATCTCAGAGATCTTTCTTTAAGGCTACATGATGTCGCGGGTTTATGTCAACAAGCCTCAGACAATTACAGCCCTTAAGTAAAATATTCGAAAAGAATGCGAACAGTTATCACCGGAAATCTTGCGGAAAGTCATGGAAAATGCGATAAAATGGGCACAAATAATGTGTATCAACTCTGGCGGCAGCCACTTGGTTGATATTATCTTTTTCACATAACAGAAAAAATTTGAAAGATACAAATAAAGATTTCCCACCATTGAAAATCATTTTTTTTTATTTCGCAAAAAAAGTTGTTGAAAAACAAAATTGAATGAATAAATCTGCGCCTACCTGGTTACTGGAAAGACTACCTGGTATGGCTAAGTAAAAAGGTCTGGCAACCTCTGCCTAATTTTTTTTTAAACCAGCCACTTATTTAATGGATACTTTCCCAGAGAAATATTTGTTTATTTTTTAGATAATTTTTCGAAAACGTTGAAAAATGTTTCACTAACTTACCCGACCACACAGCTGAACCAGGCATGGTTTGTGTTCCTTTTGTTACTTTATTGGACGTAATTTTTGAAATCTATTTGAATTGTTGTTTTTTACACTTCTCTAATTATTCTTTAGGTATTTTCTTTTTTTTAATTTTCTGTACGATTTTATTATTTAACTGAACAATGTTTCACTTTAAAATTTTTATTTACTTTCAGCTTTTGAGAACTTTTATTGCGAATTAATTATTATATTGAATAAATTTGATTATTTTTTAAGTTCTATTTCAAACGCCACATATTTTGTTAGGGCTGTTCGTATCGGTATTGGAGCCATTATTTATGCTGTTGCTGTTTTTTTTCTTTGAATTTTTTCATACAATTAATATGGCAGTTAAATATTTGTTAATGTTGACCTATTTATTTTAAATTACAGTGTAAGAAAAGTAGGTTTTCACACTGTCTTAGAGATCACTTGGATTGAAATGCTCTTTTTGTTTAACTTTTACGCTTACGCACGCACTGTCTTTTCTAGCACTTTTCTGCTTTTCAAAGGAAATTTTAATTTTCCTCCATTTTCTTGAAAGAAAACTAACTGCTCGCTCTGCTTTATAAATTTTAGTTAATTTTTTTCAACATCTTTCACTAATTTAAAGAAGTTTTTTGTAATTTTGTTTTAAATTTCTTTAATTTTATTTTACGAATTTAATATGTGACTGATTTTTTTTTATCGCTACAGCAGCAACCGCTGCAGTTTAACACTGAGCGAGCTTGCGAGCATTACTACTACTGCAGCTCGTTATTTTTTGTTGTTATTTTCTGCTGCTCGTATTTTGTCTAAATTGAAGAAAAAAAAATCTGAAAATTATGAAAAAAATAATTCAACCAACTTTTGGTTTCATTACGATATGTTACAGCCAAAACATCAACTAGCAACACACACACACACACAGAGTCAGTAAAAATGTTGACGTTTAAAAAAAAACCGTTTATACTCAATTCCCTAACCAATTGCCGCATTTTACTCGGGTATTGTTAATGTAGCTGAGTGTGAGTGTGTGTGCGTTTACTAAGCCAAGTATATAAACATGTTTACAGACATTTTTGCTGCACTTTATAGTGCAGTCTCTCTCTCTCTCTCTCTCTTTCACTTGTCTGGTGTCTCTCCTGCATTAAGTTCTCAGTGCCTAAGAAAAAGGTTGTTTTACTACTTTGTTTTTTGTCGAATGTTGGCAGGTTTCTCAATAAACAGATTTGACACCCTTTTTGTAAGTGAATTATATGACAAATATGGGTTAAATTTTTATTGCCACATTGTTGCAATGAGAGAGTGTTAATTTATGTTGGTGACAGATTTGTTGTAGGCTTAAGAAAAAACTAATTCTATGAAGTTCGCAGACAAAAAGAAAAATTGTTTGTAATACCCAAATGTGGAAACAGCGAAATAAATAAGCCTGTTAATAAACATTGTCTGACGAGTAAGATATACAAAGCAGCTGTCCGACAAACAGACAATTATAAAAATTAGTATAATTAATATAATTTAAAATGATATGTAAAATTTAAAACTCCATCTTCACTTTACTGAAAGAGAAATCCAAAAATAATAATAACAGACCTATCAGACAAACCGACAAGAGAATAAATAAAAAATGACAAATATAACACACATTCATACGACAAAGGATTTAAGAACAGATTTAAATTTGTCAGACCATTCGAACATTATATTCTAGCAGACAAATCAATGAAATTGTAAATAAAACAAAAGTTTTATATACGCTGCTAAAGCATAGAAATCCTACAAACCCCAACTTTTTGGAGGTAAGAAAGCCAAACCAAGACGCCATACAAATTTATCAGACAAAGAGAAAAATACAAAGGAAATGATTTCAACGCTTTAGATTACAACAAAATTAGAAATGTTAAATTTTTTCTTTGTCAACAATTATAAAATATTCTATAATAAGCTTATCCGACAAACCGACAAAACTTCTTGCCATACAGAATTGTTAGAAAAAACGACAAAATATGCTCGAGCAGGAAAATTATGAATGGAATTTAAGGGAGCACAATGTTATTTCCGACAAAATGACAACTTGTTAAAATCTAGTGTAAGAAATTAATTTTAATCTGTCTCTAAGCTTCTTTTCGGAATCCCTGAAAAATATATACGAAAATGCTGGCATACAACTTTAACAGACAAATCGACAAAATATCGTTTAATAAGAGAAAAAGCAAATATTAATTTTATCCTGCTAAAGTTACTAAAGCGTTTAATTTCGTAATATGTGATTTCCAAACTCGTTGTAGCCAAATACGCCTTTAGATACAGGGTGTATCGTCTTAAAATTTTAATTTTGAACCAAACGAAATTAATTTTATTAAAGTTCCAAGTTCTTCAGTCCATTTCTTCACATACATATGTCCATATTAAACGACGAGTGGGCTAGAATTAAATTATTCTTAGAGCATAAAAGCCCTTCACAAATCTTTCCTTAGCCGGGGTTCTCTGTTTATTAAAATTCGTCAGTTCTTATGTTTTTTTCACTCATGTGACATTTATCTCTGACACCATGTAGGGCTTTTGATGTTCTCAGATCTTTTCTACATCAAAAATTCACAAGCTGTGTCACCCTGTGACCCCAGCTGCATCAAAACAGAGTGTCCACTAGTATAGTTTTGTGTAAGCCTTTTTTAAAAAATCTTTAACACTGCTCAGCTTGCACTTAAGCAGGGTGATGATTACAAGTTAACATTTTGGGAATATATTTTTCACAACCAAATCAGTTATATTTTATATTTTACAACCCAGTGTGCATGATGTTTTTAAAGCGCTTTTTTCTACGAAAAATTTTATGGGTCCCTTTTCGACTCCCTTCAATCCTCGAATTGATTTCAGGCAACTCATTCGTAATTTGCGACTACCTTTCTTTCATTGAGTCTCATGGTTACACTAGCCCTTACTCATGGCTGCAGTGATTTCAGATTGTCGACTGGAAACTGTCGCGCTTCTTCCTCATCACGGACCCTCTTGTAATCGGTAGCATTTGTCGAAGGCTTAGATCTCGCATGGAATTTACATTTAACAAGTGTTTGCCCGTGGTCGCGAGCCTTACGATAGTCAATTCATGACATTCAACCTTTCCAGGAACGGTCTGCAAGTATCGTTGCAAGTTCTTCCATGATCTGTCACTAACGCTGTAATCAAGCTTAAGGTACTCCGATTATAGCTAAACACTTTGCTGGCCTTCCAGCAATAAGTTCGTTAACTTTTCTAAACTTTTTGTATTGAAAAATATTGTTTTTTAGTGAAGGGGAAAACTTCTCTTTGTCCCTTTCATCATCATCACATCGATCCGCCCCTATTTTGAAGATACTTTAAACACTGCAATTTCACGCAATATCAAATTTCACATAGTCTGGGGTTAAAAGATTCGTGTCTTTTCTGTTTAAAAAAAAATGTTTGTTTTACGAATTAAAAATCTCAGATTCAGGGGCAACATGGGGTCTATTTAGTTTTTTATTTTTTTTCGCAGTTTAACTGAATTTTAGAAATGAAAAGTCAATTCGTTAAAGCTTTTTTAAAACCCGGATTTAATACAGGGCCTAGACGAAATTGTTGTTATTTAATTTTTCAAGCACAAAGAAACTTATTTAAATTGTATATTAATTGTTTAGGGATTTTATGGAATGTAATTTTTGTTAATTAATTTTAATTATCGTTTTTTAACTTAAAATAAGCTTTTATTTATTTAGAAAATAAATTTCTTTTAACATATTTTTTAGACCTAAAAAAGCACATCCTAAAATGATTTTATTTGAAACACTTGAAACAAAAAATATTAATGATTTAGAGCTCAATTGTTTTTTTTTCGAGGAATATAATTTTTTTTATTAATTTTCTTACAAATATAAATAACAGAATGAAATCCCAACAATTCTTTTCATTTTAAAATTCATTTATGTTTTTTCTTAATTATAAATTCACCTTAATTATTTGATCACAATTTTTAATTTAACGAATTATTAATTGATATTATTGTTGTTTTGTTTAATGTTTTACCGCACGCACCTACATAAACCAAATTTTACACTCTACTATGTTGCATGCACTCGTATGTGTAAAAATACAAACGGAAATTGCAACTGACGACAGTCATGAACAAGAATCCGCAAACTTTGAAGAAAAATGCGAAAAACAACTGAGAGTTCTATGCAAACACTCACACATATACTATTGGCAACCTACTCAGAGGCTTTTTAGTTCTGTAGTGAAATAATAACAACAATAAAAACTGGTACAAATTGTGTGCAGTTTGTAAACAGCACTACAGTTCTGTGCACTGATGTGTGGGTGCGTGTGTGTGTGTTTGTGATTAGAGTAATATTTAAGCAAAGGAATGAGAGAAACCTAATACAGCCATCTGCAATGAGAGAATTAGAAATGAGAGAAACAGTTACTTATTAAAAAGGAGCAGATTTCATAATAAAACTGTTTGCAAAAAAAAGGGATTTTACACAAAATTTTAGAAAAATAAATAAATACTTTTATTAATTAAAACACAAAACAAATTAAAAATAAGTAAAATTTAAAAAAAATCACTTAAATATTGTTTAAGGAAACAAGGCTTGGGAACCCAGAAAAGCGAAAAGCGTATAATTTGCAGAGTCTGTTGTGGTGGGGAGAAGGTGTTTTCATAGCAGTATTAAAAATTTCATTTAAAATTTCTTTCAACGGTCGGCGGGTTATCTATTCAGAGGGGTAGTAGTGTAAGCCTGACATAGTGAAAGAGTCAATCACCGTTCGAAGGTCAGTAGTTTATGCCACGCAAGAGTCCTTGGTTTTGCTTGAATAAAAAATACATAAAAGAAAATAACAACTGGAACAAACAATACATACGCGTACATACATATAGTACATATGTATAAAGGATATTTGCAGTATTAAATGTGTACAAATATGTTTATATAAGAGTACATACATATATAGTCGAATGGCTTAAGTCATAAACAACATGACCTTACTCACTAGGAAAAAAAATTAGTGATATAGTCCATGTATGTACTTACGAGGGGGGGCTTACAACAACGAATTGGTAGTACAGAAAACAAAGAAAATACAAAATAAGAAGTTAAGAAAGCAATAAATATTATTAATCAAAAAATTATTTCAATTCCGTTTCAAAAGTTTTACAATAAAAGAAAAAAGTAGCTAAACAAAGTTTTTTCACTTTAGCGAAATTTCAAAACAAATAGCAAAAAACTGCACTTAAACATCGGGTAACCGGTATTTACTAGCTTATTTGCAAGTTTAATTTAAAGAAAAAGGCCTTATTCTGATGAAAAAAAGTCATGAAAAGTAAGAAAGCTATATTCGGCTGTGCTGAATCTTTTATACCCTTCACAAAAGTGTAAACTACTAAAAATGTACTCAAAATATCTGTTAACTCGTTTTTCTATTCAACCGTCAAGTTGATTACAGCAACTTATGCATTCGCTGGAAAATGTATAATTATTAATGCTCAAGGAACTTTTATTAAATTCTTAATTTGGTATTTACAGGATTTAAGTCGTCTTCTAAAATAAAAATAAGCCTAATCCCAATTTCATATTCATTTGCACGGTACATTTAAATTGACATCAACTTTTGTGTCTTTATTAAAACAGCTATCATTCTCGAATTACTTTAAAATTTATTGCCGGAGAGTATGAAGAACCATTCAGTTTTTAATGGGTTAATGTGGAAATTCAGCAGATTCAAAGCTGTTCTTTATGAAAAGACTAGATTTTCTAATTTTGGTTTTATTTCAAATTATAACTTATTCTTCGTCACTTCAAACGTCATTGTAATGTCGCCATAGATTTGTAGTTAAAAAACATAATAAACCTACTCTCCAGTCTAAGCCCCCATATCACCTCCTTGTATACAAACTCTCTCTCTCTCTCTTTCTTAACAAACCAACAAAATTTATATTGATAACTCAACAGTCAACCATGCACTTTACACAATAAGATTTTTGTTTTGAGAGCTAGAGAGCTTGACACATAGCGACACACATACACACACACACCCACACACACACACAAACACATGCAGACAAATCAAAA
This sequence comes from Phania funesta, assembly GCA_963932375.1. Lineage (NCBI taxonomy): Eukaryota > Metazoa > Arthropoda > Insecta > Diptera > Tachinidae > Phania > Phania funesta. Next base: position 10,644,437 of record OZ010655.1, on the reverse strand, counting down.
TGCCTGCAAGCGGTTAAACAGATACACTAATACAATTACACATACACTGTGTAAATTCAATAGCATCTCGCATATAAAACGAACAAACTAAACGTCAGTGCAATAATAATAAAAACAACAATAAGAACAACAGCAACAAAACTACGCTAGCTGTGCAACACAGCACAACCACCAGCACTATCACTGTTCTAATGCAACAAAGTCAATACAGTATAAGTTCAACAACATTTTCATACAAAATCCTTGAGAGTCATTGAAAAAAATGTAGAAGCAAACAAAAAAATAAAAACAAAAAAAGAAATAAATAAATAGAAAAATTAAAAAAAGTTGTAAATAAAATAAATAGAAAAATATAGATTGTAGATAAAAAATAGAACGAACAAAAATTAGTAAGTGTGTATATGTGTGTGTGTGTGTTAGTCCACACAAAAATGGACAGATTTCTGGACAGGGTTCCTACGATCTTTTTTGGAAACACTAAGAGCATCTTTGGCAAAACTACAAGAAAAAATCTATGGAATAAAAATAAAATGTTGAGATCATTCTTTAATTCTAACATCCTGGACAGGTCTTTCTCATAGTTAAAAATTTTGGGCAGCAGTTTGACTGACCTAAATGTTAAAAATCTTGCAAAGAAAAAGAGAAGAGTTTATTTTAAATTGCATGAATTCCATATCAAAAAAAAAAAAACTGGGAACAGTTCCAATTCGTTCAACATGTTATTTTAAGAAAATGTAATTTATAAATGACTGAAGTGGGAACAGTTTCAAATTGTGGTCTGAAATTTAACGCTTGTAGGGTAATACAAAGTGGGAACAGTTTAGAAATTACAAAAAAAATATATTTTCAATACTAGGAACACTTCCTTTACAAACATTAATATGATAATAATGAAATAAACAACAAATCCAAATGGGAACAGCTTTAATCATACAATAAAAGTCATTTAATTTAACGTAAACTCAATTAAAGAAGTCATAAAAATAAATATATGGTTATAGTTTTAGACACACTACAATTTTCAATGCTATATTTGGTTGGGAAGACTTACGAAATTCCTTAAAGACGGTTTGAAAATTAGCACAAAATATATTTTATAAGTATAGAAAAACTGTTAAAGAATTATGGATTTGAAGTACCAAGCTTAAGCGACACTAAATTTTTTGAAGTAAAAAAAGTAGGAACAGTTGAAAAAAGTGAAAACGGTTTAATTACAAACTATAACATGCTCAAGAGAAAAAAGAAAACAGTTAAAAATAATTTTACTAAACAAAAAATATGCTATACCAACTAGTTTGAAACACATCGGTAGAAAAAACATCGCTGGGAACAGTTTTGTTACTGACCACAAAATATCTTTTATCCAGTTTAGCAAGTGGAAGCAGCATAGAAATTATAAAAAAAAATTTTGTTGTAAAAGGATATGTGAATCATTTTTTGTGGGAACAGTTTTTTTATTTGATATTTTCAATTTTGATAAACTTTAACTATAATTTTATTTGAGATAATAATTTTATTTGATTAAGTATGAACATATTTAAATAAGCTACACTTTCAAAAAAATTTGGTGGCTCTAAAATAAAAATGAGAACAGTTTTTATTGTCACTAAAATAAAACAAAAGATAATTTTTTATTAAAAAGTCCTTTTAAAAAAGTTAGCTTTAAACCCAGTAAAGTAAAAATTTCCTGCCAGTAGTGAATTCTGCATTCATAGCAGACATTTTGAGAGTAAAAATAAATGTCAGAGAGCCATACTCGCCTGCAGAAATTGCAGTGAGTAACAATAGAGCGCCTGCATATAGCAAAAGTTTGCATAGCAGAATGTCGTTTTCTGGCAGCAGAGGGGCTCTTGCGGCCATACAGGGTTTTCGGTAGTGAAAGAGTCAATCACCGTTCGAAGGTCAGAGGTTTAGAGTCCTTGAGTTTATAGAATAACTGGAACAAATGTTATATATACTCAGAAGAAATACGTGTACGCAACCAGAAAGCAAAACGAGAACAACTGAACTCAAAACTATTGTATAAATTTAACGTGCATTTTGCATTGTCTGATGGGTGAAGGTGGCTTTTAATTGGGGAGGCAGTCAGTATTTAGCTGATATTTGAACAAATTACGTGTGTCTATGCTTGTAGAGTTTAAAATAGTCTTAGGGCAAGAGATGTTGTGAGGGGTAGGAAATTCAGAATAATAACAGTTCAATATCCTGCTGAAATAAGAAATTTTATTTCAAGGCAAAACAGTTTGAAATAAAGAGCGCTATAATATGTCAAAGTTGAGCAGTGTAGCGTAAAAGATACTTGCTAAAAAGGACGTTTAGAAGACAATAGTTTTTTTTTTAATTAAAATTTTATTTTTTGCAAAAACTTGGCCACAACTATTAAGTGCTTTATGAACGCAAGATGCAAGTCGCAAAAGCTGGCAGCATTATTACATTTTTATATTGTTCAATATTTGGTTGGCGGTCATAAACAGTAAACATTCTGCTCGTGAGTGACTTTTGACACGCAAGACAAATAGGTCACCAAAGTTTTTTTGCAGCATTTTTATGTAAAGGATCGACAGGGATCAGGTTCCGCTCTCGGGGGGTGTGTTCAATTGACCTAGTCGTAAAGGGATCAACTGCAAAGGTCGTTAAGTTATTGTACTAAATCACCATCGCAAGTTAAACGATTGAGCTGTACAATGAAGTGAGCGTTTGGAAGAAAACAATAGTTTTAAGCGAAAAAATTTTTCAAGCCACAAGATCGGATGAAGCCAATCCCCATGTGAAATCACCCAGTGGCAATACATACAATTATTGGTCTATATTTCTTTAAAAACAGCGTGTTGGTGAAAACCTCACCGGCAATGACGAGGGCTACAAATTAACGACAAACTATTTTTTCTTGGCCCGAACTAAACTAAATGGACGTGAATGTTATATGGTTCCAAAAGAACGGCGCTACGTGCCACTCCACGAACGCCACCAAGATTGTGACATTTGAATTCGCTGCAAATGCATGTTTGTCAGTGGCAATTAGCTGTAATCGACCGATAAGTTTAAAGTGAAAATAAGCCTGACAACGACTCAAACTCTATGCGGGTCTAAGCTGCAGATTGATTCATTGCTTAATGAGGCTCTGGGATATAAGCGACGGCATGGCATGTTTTCCTCTATACAAAAATCGACCCGAGCTTATTGGAAACCTTGTTGTTTATTCTGCAGTCATACTTAGTAAACGCTCGTGTCGTGGGAATTTTAAAACGGTTGTCGAGCATTACAGTGGTCGCAATATTTGGTGAACAAAAAAAAAGTATTTCTCTCTCAACAACGTAACGGTAGAATCTACGGATATTGGAGCTTTAAATATCACTCGAAGATGAAACTAATTTTGTTCACATATTTTTCTATTTTCTGTATCAGAAGTGTTGTTCGACTTCACTACAATTTTAATTATTATTTAATTGTTTAGAACATTTATTCAAATTAATCATTTTTTTTTATAACAAGCCTACTCAAAGTTTATTTTAATTGCCAACAAACAACCCCCTCAGTAATAAAAAAAAATTATTTGATATAAAATTAACAAAAAAAAAAAAAAAACAACTACAAGTGCAAGTATTTGTTTATTTGAAACAAAACAAAAATAAATTCTTCATACATTTACGTATGACTGACTACCTCAACACAAACGAGAAAAACGAAAAAAAAAAATTAAATCATGACCTACGAAAATACTAAACGAAATAATCCACACAATACACAACAACAACAACAGAAAAAACTTGCAATGAATATTTGCAAAAAAAAAAAAAAAATTAATAAAATTTGCTCATGTAATGCAGATAGAACAAAATACAACCCAGCTAATCAAATGCAGCTGCAGAGGCCAGACGATTTGGAAATTTTATTAAAAATATTAACACATGAAACAAAGCCGAAAACGGCTACACCGATTTTAATGATCTTTGATTTGTTGGATTCGTCTTCGCCCCGAATAGCAGAATATGGGAAAAATCAAGCTTTAAATAAATCAGGTTTGCAACTCCGCCGTCTTATGCAATTGGCAGCTTACGTCACGCAAGCTTGTAGCTAAAAAATGACCTTTATATATATAATTCTTCTGAACTCCTCCTAAACGAATGGACCAGTAATGATGGTGTGTTTTTGTTTTCTCAGTACGGCTAAGCTTCACATTTGTGCCCTGCGAGCACGTTCTAAAATATTTATTTCAAGAGTTCTTATAGCTCCAGCGAGATTAGTGAAGACCTGCTAAAGTTTTTAAACTTTAGATTGGAGTAACACGTGAACGTGTGCCGGAGTTTACTGTTGTTGTACAAAAACATTTAAATTTCAAAGTGGGACAAGTCCAGTTTTCAGTATTTTAAACAAATTTAAAATTATTGTTAAGAATTAATGCGCATACGATAGCGGGTCGACAATTACATTATTTAACTAACTTTATTTTGTAAGAAAACAAAATCAACTTTTACCTTTTAGTAAGAAGAACATATATGCGCATTAATTGCGCCATTAGTGTATTTATGCAATTAAATTTAATTTACTGTACAAGAGTTTAATTATTAAATTGAGCAATTAGTATTTATTGTACTATGAATTGGTTTAAATTGTTCATGAAACTCTGGTAAATTGGCAACCACCTTAAATGTAATAGATTACTAACTAGACCCGCCTACCTACAACAATATTACCAAGTTTATATAAGAGGGATAGCAAATTCCCTTGTCACTAATTTACTGGAAATTTTGTACCTTTAACGGATAACACATGACTACACGCGGGTCACGTAAACATTTTCAGCTACAAATGCTAATTGAGTAAGCTTAATTGCATATGTGTGAACACAAAATTTTTAAAGCCAGTTTTAAATTTAATTGCCTCAATTAAGGCCCATGTGTGAACATACTATTACAGACACAACTTGTTAATTTTAACACTTAAACTCTCTTACTTATTGGGGGCAAGTATTGCAAATTCTATTAATTGCCTTGTGATTTCTCCCTCCATTCAGTCCCCTTTGAAAAACCTCTCAATATTTGCCTGAGTGGACTTATTATATTATTTTTACGCTTTACTGAGAGCTATAGTTTTTGACTACTTTGATGCTAGGTAAGGCTGTATTTGAGCAATCCAATGGGTTATGTTGATAATGAGGGCACCGATCTTTTGCTGCTTATTGGCATAGAGCTTCTAATTTATAAAAGCTTAGCAGAAGAGTTTAGAAGAAGAGTGGCCCAATCGCATAATCAGCGTAGCTAGATCACGTAGTCTAAGTGTGAGAAAACTATACCTTCAAATCGCTCGTGATGAATGTCTATGGTTTGTACTCTCCGTTGATAGTGAGGGTAATGCCATCCGTCCCCCCACCAAAATCCACACTAAACAGTTATAGTAGAATTAGTAGCTTCCCATGATGTTATGGATCAGCTAAAGAAATCACTTACATAAATAACACGAATGTAATGTAAAAATCTATATACAGAATTCATCGTTTCTTGCATAAAAACTTTAATCGATAGACAAGTGCGATGCCGATCTCGACAGCTCGTACTGTCACTTTTAAACTTAACGCAGCAATATTTTATTGCTTCAGAAACGGATCAGACTGTTTTAAAGTCGTAAGTTTAACTCCGCTCAGGATTGAAGCATTCAAGATCCATGGCCGCCAAACACTTATACAGAAATAAAATTCCCACCTTCAACTAAAATTTGGTAGTATTGCCATATTATTATTTTATTTTCAAAGTCCAATTTCGGGTAATAAAACAAAACTGGACTCAATTTATTTACAAAAAGTGTTCTTTCAGTCAGCTTTCACCACAACCCAGTCTGAATACAAAATTAATCTTTAGAAAGCTTTACTTGAGTCTGTTAATATGGTGTTAAATATAGATCCTGGTTTGACATGTTCTGTTTGGTAAAATTTTGCTGGGATATTTTGCCTTTTATTATTTTTTATTAATTTTTGTTCAAAATTATTCAACAAAGTGTAACTAATAAAATGATGGAAAATAATTAAAAATGTAAAAAATGTATTAATGAAAATATAATAAAAAAAAAACTAAACTATTAGAAATATGTATATGTAAGCAGGGGTTTAAAGAAATTGCATTAGACAGCGCAACTTTTCCTTATTCTTAACAATAATATGACCAAATTTTAGCTTTTTTATATTAAAAAATACAGGCGATTAAACACACACACATACGAACAGAGCCTTATTAATAAATAACTGTAGCTTGATTCATTACAAAAACAAACAAACAAACAATCAACCTGTAAATAATAACAAGAGTTTTGCTTACTCTCACTTGCTCACCATTTTGTTCTCATTAATTTAGCTTCTATATCAGAGCTGGAAGTTGCATGATTTTACTTTGTTTCAGTCATTTCTACATATATAGAAAAGTCAAATTCATTTCATAAAAATGGTGCAGCTTTTTTTAATTATTTAAATTTTTAGGCTTTAAAAACGCGTTTCTTTAATTTGCAGCAACTACAATGAGGCGAAGAAGCATAGAAGCGAACGAGCCAACGGCTTTTGTGTAATTTGAAGGATTTGGACTGAAGGACAAAACATGTATTGTGCAATAAGCTTCGTTCTAAACGAGCAAAAACGTGAAATAAAAGAAAGTTACTCAAATTCCATTTACCTTGATTATTGTGTTATACAGATGATTTTAACAGCGAACAATAATTTAGTAGAACACAAAGAATATTGATGAAGTTCGTAGTGGCAGCAAATATGCTTGCCATTCTGTATTTAAAATATTTTTATAAATTATATAAATATAATTAAAGTTTGGAATTTTTATCAGAGAAAAGTAAAGGAATAACCTTAACAATTAAAATCACCCACTAAATTTATTTGGTCCTAAAGATTTTATAACATTATGTTCGAAGATGATAGTGATCGATGCCATTACTAATTACCATTTGGGCCTGTTTTATAGCATTTTCCATAGTTTGCTGCTTCCTGGCGATAATGTTAATTTTAGGAACTGAAATAATCGGGCTTATGCCAGAGACTTAAAGGAACTCGACAAAAAGCAGTCTGGGGTGTTTGATTTTAATGATCTTGCCGCGCAATTAATATTTCCGAAATTCGGTATCGAATGGCCTGGAAACGCCAGTAAACTCGTTTAATGTGCTCAAAGATGCAATTAAAAATCATAACGAAAAAAATTTACCATAAGTTGCATATATAAATTCAATGTATTCAAAGTTAAATCGTAGTACTTTCTATGTCTGGTCATGTGATGTTTGCAATATATCCTTTGTTAAAAATTATTATGTGTCCACATATCAAATATTAAAGATTCTAAAAATTCTTAAAATTTTTAAAAATGATAAGTTTTCGGTTTACTTCGAATTCGCCGGAATTCTAGATTATTAGTTTTGTCTTTATTGTTTGCAAATAATTTTATTAAAAACAATCAAAGTGGCTTAAGCGAAAATTAATAATTATAGAAAATGTTTTTTACTTATGGGGGATTTTCAATAAGTTAAAATCGTTTCGAGTTAAACGAAGTTAGAGACATGTGAAGATCGCTTCATTCAGTTGATACCTTTGCAAAGATATTGTATTCCACTTAAGCGAATAATCATCAAACAGTGTGATATTTGAAGCAAGCTACAAAGTTAGTTTTCGAATTCATAGAAACTATAAGTTAAATGTGTTTAATTTCAATTAGGTAGCTTTTCTAATTAAACATCACGCCCGTGACCAAATTTGTTTTATTTTGAAAAAAAAAATTTTTTTTTTGTAAAACTATAAAGTGAGAAATGTTTTCACCCAAGTCGTTTTTAACATAAATTTTACCTTACAATGGTTTATAAATGATTATAATTGAATTAAAATTTTTTCTTAAGGAAATTGGTGGCTTTTAAAAATCCCAACTCTCCAGCTCTGTTGTATGTGCCACCATCTTTTTGAGTGTGTTATATGTGGCATAAAATGAATTTTTAAGCCTAATAAAAAGCAAGTATTTCGGCGTTGTTGCTCGGCAACATTTTGCTGTTTGCTGCACCAGCAACATTGCTTGAGTACAATGACCACAAATTGTTTATATTCTTCAAGTTATAGTTTTTTTTATTCGGTTTTCTTTTGTATGTAAAGGGTGTTTTCTTTAAAATTAACAATTGCACTGCAAGTGCCCATAAGCTAAAGGACCATTTTTATTTAAACACAACTAGAATCAAGGCTATTTTTTGTTTGGAAATTAACACTTTTATTTTTATCTGTGTGTTTTTTTCATTTATATGTTCTAGATGTCTACAAAAAAAAGCACCTTCTGTATTAAAATATAAAAATTTGACCCAGAAAAATTGGCTAAAGTGCAAAATATGAACGAAAGACTTATGCATGCACGCACACATTGCCCCATTCGTTAGGCAAAAAGTAAAAATATTGATACAGAAAAAAACTCATAAAATAAAACAGATGGAAAGCGAAATCAAAAAAAAAAAAAAAACAAAACAAATAATAAAACATCAATATATGAAAGAGAACTTAACCCATTAAAGGTGTTAAGGAAGGAGCTTAAAAATGAATAGGATCGATTTCGATAAGTCAGTTCTCTAATAAACTCTTGAAGGTACTAGAACACATCTTGTATTTATTTCTTTAAAATGGACAGTTAATATTTTTAATTGGATTTCAAAGCTTAATTCCCTTATTGCATCTAATTAGAGTATTTGTTCCCACATAGTGGCAAAATGGAACGGAAGTGTTTAAATGGACCGACAGATAACCTGAGTAACCGAAATTGAAGGTTTATAAAGTATCATGTTCGATTTATGAGCGTTAGTATTAATTCGTTGTCGTCTTCCTTCATTCTTTAGACAAATTTTCTCTCTTTGGTTTAAATATATATTAATGTAGGGGGGTTATCGAGCCAGATCGGCTGTTTACTTCAAGGGTCGCTTTTCGACCCCCCTCTTCCCACGAATTGATTTCAGGCAAGCGATTTGTAATTTACGATTAACTGACTTTTATTGAATGACGTCGTGACTGTAATGATTTCTGACGCTAACTGTTGGCCCTCTTGCTCATAACGGAGTCTCTTGTATATGTTTAAGGCTTGCATCATGCATGGTATTCACATTTAATAAGTGGCTGCCCGTGGTCCCAAACCTTATGCCAGTCAGTACATTCACACGCAACGTGTGCTACCGTAGCATATTTTTACGTGACCTTGTGTTGCACTAGTGGGAACGTTCGGCTAACTTTCGGTATCTCAGGAGGGTGTGCATTAGTCTCTCACCTCTAGCCCTAAAGGGCACAGCAATTAAAAAAGGGACTTAACTTAACGAAAAAAAATTTTTACTCTGAGAAAAAAACCTCACATCTTGAGTGGTAGGCAGGTGTAGACCTCCAGCCGCCCTAACCTTGCACACATAGTCTGCAAGGATCATCTTCAATTTTCATCTGGACCAGATGATGCTTGAATTTTCCATGACCTATTACTAACGCAGTAATCCAGCTTAAGGTACCCCTATTATATCTAAGCACCTTACTGGCCTTCCTGCCGCAGGGCTCTTTGATCACCATTCGAGCCTGCCTACACGTAGTAGCCTCCCTACACCTTTTCAGGTTTAATCCGTCTACTCTGGGTTCTGGCCCACAGAAATTCAAATCAGTTCTAGCCCACAGATATTCACAGCAGATCCATTGCTAGTTCTGCTGCTTCCTTTCCAGCTGTGCATAAGTATCTATTACCCACATCAATGTTACATCATTCACCGAGGCACATCTGTATAGTTTTACAACACTATTGCAGCACTAGTTTGGAGTACACGTCCACTTGCCTCATGCCTTTTATAACCGACTGGTTGTCAAGTGCAATAAGAACCTTTGTTCCATGCACCCGACTTTCCCGCAGGTGATCCAACGCATGCATCAATCTAGGCAATTTTGTCTGGTAAACAGACACGTACTTCCTTGGACGTAGAGTTCAGGACAAGTTCAGCTCAGGTGACTATACACTTGCTCCTGCCCTGCCGTCCGTAAGAGAGCCATTAGTCGAAATGCTGAAGCGCTTCAGACACTCATTGTGTAAGCCGCCTTCCGTTATGTGTGTCCGGTGCCGCCTTGAAAGTACTTCTCTTCCACAATTGCATTCCAGTAGTATCTGAGTCTCGCTAATCTCTTTTCTAACTAGGTCCAGAATACTCGTATGCCATATTCCACCGGTTTTTATGTACAAAACTGACATTGCGGCCGTCGACCTTATGAAACAATCCAACGGTCTCTTTGATACAAATCGAAGCTTGAATTTAAAATGCAACTTTGAAGTGTGGGAACAAGAAAAATTTGTTGGAAGTCAAGTCAAGCTTTCACAACGGATCAGGCGCGGATCTAGCTTACGATTTTGAAGGGGAAAGTATTAACGAAAAAAACAATTCCTTGAATTTTTCAAAACTTTTCGTATTGGAAAATGTTGATTTTTAAGGGTTTTTGAGGGGGAAATTTCTCTATTTTACGCTACCTGGATCAGCCCGATCAACAGATGATTTATTCGAACTTTAGATTGTGCACTCTTTCTCTCTCTCTCTCTCTTTATTATTACCTGCTCGCATTGTCGTGCAGAAGAATTATCAGCTTTTGGTGGTTGCATTTTGTCAGTTCCTCAAACACTTGAGGCAAACAAATTGCGGTCTAACATTCAAAATTAACTGTTATACATTAGTGTGGCGACTATCTTGCCCCAATGCCACCTGATTATTCTTAAAAGGGGTTTGCAGTTTGATTTCAATCTCATATGCATGAAGCTATGGCTACTGCCATTGTATTTTAAGCATTTGTTAACTCAAGCGAGCCGGATTTAGTTCTCAAGTGATGAGGAAAGCAAAAAAAACATGAGGACTGAGCATGCTGGTGAAATTGATTCCTAAAGTTCTCAATCTCTGCAGAGCAAGTCGTCTAACGATCTTAAATTTTCAGTCATTACACTCCATCAATGCTTTCTAGCACACCAACTGATTATGATCGACATCTTAAAGATTCGTTCTGAAGTAAAATAAGTTCACGATTAATTAGGTTATACCGTCTTGGAGAGCATGGAGCTAAATTATTACAAGATTTGTAAAGGGTTAATGCAAAAGGAGCTTTATTAAAGTGAGTTAAAGACAAAAATCGATTCACGCATACACGTTAACATCATTACAGACCTACTTGTCTTCGTACGCAATGCGTTTGCGAGCACCCTTCAGCAATAAGACGAAGCATAGTAGGTTTCTTATATATAAAGTTGACAATACTGATTTTTAAAGACAATTTTAAAGAAATGTTATTATTTCCGGCAGTGCTTCCAGACTAGTTTTTGGCCAAAATTTCGCGTTAATGTACTCACGGTTCCATGGTCGTTTAGTTGCAATTCATGCTTTAGCACAATCTTATACGGAAGAAGTGCCAAACCGCAAAATAAGCCGGTTTGACTCTCTGGTGATGTCCAATTCATCATTCTATGCGACAATTCTGGACACATCTCAGTCTGGTTAAGGACTTAAGATCCAAAACAGTGTATTTGCGCTCAAACCTTATCATGTTGGGAATCTGAGCCGGAATCTTTGACACCTGCTGAAATACAACAGTTAGAAAAACTTACATTACTATCTGAGCACGCTCTGTAACAAGGGACTACTGCCCGTGATAATAAACAGTACCATGCTAAATAATCCGGAATTTAGCAAAAAGTGGACATTTTCGAACCAATTGAACTGAAGCTGGATTTAGAGGGGTTTAAATAAAAAAAATTAAATAGACTGCCAATAGCTTAAGTGAAGATTAAGCTCAAGAGGAGAGAGAGAAGGGAAGCAGTTTGCTATAACTGTTATAGAAAACATAAAAGTAGGTAAGGATGTAACGGCGTTTTCGTTTCTAGAAAAAATTCAACATTTTTTGCCTTTTATTGCATTCGAAATATGTCTACGCCCACAAAAGGTAGTGTTTTTTTAATTTTACCCCTTATAATGCCAATCTGTATAAAAGGACTGTATAAAATGACTAATAGTAAGGGTATGTTACGCCTGTACCCTCTAACAAGGCAAAATTTTATTTCAGAAAAGAAAACGCCATAAGAGTATCTCCATTAAAATTCGTTGCAGCCATCAATAAACCAATGAACTTAAAATGTTGCCTTATGCTTTACATGTTGCTTTTGCGGCTTAAATATTTAAGGTTTCATTTTACCGATGAGTACAATTTCTGTGAAAAAGGCCTAACGGTATTTGCAGTTGCTCTTCAAATTTTTATTCGTTTTTTTTCATTTTGAAAGCAACCTTAACAAAATATGATGTTACAACATGGAGAAAAAAGCAAATGAGGTAACAAAAATACCCAAAAAAAAGTGCAATTAAAAATTTTAAGTTTAAAAAAAAAACCTGTTTAGGGCTCAACTTACCACTCAAAGACATTTTGCAGCAGTTCTGTAGAAAAATTGGTCTACACGAACGGGTGCCTTTTGAGTTTAAGCGCTTGGGCCGCCGCAAATATTGGGAAATTTTTAGTAAAACAAAAAAATATTCGAAGACTTTGTTGGGTGAAATTTAAATTTGAAGGGGACAGATTATGATTTACGTGAGCACCTGCCAACGCTGCCTCAATCTCACGGTGGTCCAACCACGGGTGTGACATTAAGCGGCCAGACCAGCGTCCCTATGCAACTGCATCGTCACCACCGGAATAGCACCTATGCCATCCCATAGGTTGCAAATTAGGACAGGGGTTTGCCAGGCCCCCTTGCTGAGGGGTTTAGAGCTACCTAATCTCCTGCTGTCAACAAATAATATTGACAGCTTGCGTTGATATGCAACGCCACATCGGTCCTGCAGTGAACCTCCTCGCTTTGCGTATAAACCACAGCCACCACGTGCACCCCCGAAGGAGCTTTACCAACAACCAGTCTGGAGCCGAAGATCCAGGGGCTACTGGTTCCCATGGTACCAGTTTATCTCGCTACTGGTCGAACATAGAAGTCCTACCTTCTTCCAGTTTCAGGCTCCTGACAAGCCTGAGGAACTGGTGCCTCTCTTTTCTTCTTAACAAGAAAATGAACGTTTTTTTAAGAAAAAATTTTTAACTTAAAATTGACGATTGTCGTTCAGAGAGTTATTGCGATCTTTTATGAGAATGAGATAATAAAATAGTGGATAAGGAAACATAAATTTTTGGAAAACTCCACCTTTTTGCAACTGTGTAGGCCTGGTAAAAAGATATCATTAATAAACTTGCGTCGTATCAGAATTAATTTAAGAAGTTCATCTAGCATCAATTTATGCTCCGGAGAAATTGATAATGTAATATCGCCATGCTATATAATGTCAAGAGATTGAGGCATTACTGCCACCAGCACACTCAATCCTCTCTTCAATTTCCCAATATTTAGCAACAGCTTAAAATGGTTGCTAATCATGGATCTTTGCATGTCGTCTGGAACACTAACAGTAGTCGAATATTTGAGTGATTCATCCAACGGAAGCAATTGAAACATTGTAGAATATTACACTGCTACAGAATATGCCAGTGCTGCTTGGCCAAGGGTCTAGTATTCGAAGATTGGATAGCACTCTATTGCCAGCCTTAGTACTGACTTACCCATGCATATGGAGCTCTGTGTGGGTGGACATCGTTTTCTCCATTACTCGGGGGAATTATATGTATTATCCTAATGAACTCAGGTTTTATTTGGGCAAGGGAAGAACCCGAAAGAGATGGACACTAATGCCTCGCGAGAGGCTTACTGGTCAATCTCTAAATGCACTCCTAAAGCGTTGGGCCAAGAGATTATGATAAGCATGTACAATGATGCCTCGCAAAAGGTGGCAAGGTTAATTTCTGTAGGAACTCTGGTCTATATTGGCCAATGGAGGAATTCTAGACGGGGAAATCTCTAAATTTACTCCTGAGGAATACGCTGAGACGGTAGTACACATTGTGTGTAAATGTCCAGCACTGACTAGTGTAAGGCTTAGTATTACGAGCAGACATTTGAGTGCCATTGAGGACCTAAGCCTTTGACAAATGCTAGCAAAAACTAGCGACTCTAGGATGAGGAGAAAGGCCGACAGTGAACAGTCGACAGCTTGAAACCTCTACAGTTAAGAGTAAAGAACAGTGGTAGCGCGACACTCGAGTGAGGGTAAGGTAGTCGTAAATTTGAATTCGGTTGCTTAAAATCAATTCGAGGAAAGAAGGCTTCCGAATAGGGTACCATAAAGTAAGCGGTCTGCTCCGATACCCCCCTAGGTTTATAAATCTTGTTGTGATTAAAATAGATTAAACTTAAAAAATCTTACCTTATAAAAAGAAAGTCCAACGCTGCAAAAGGAATGCTCGCGTCATAACCCAGATGGCCTGTAATAAGAAGGAAAATTATTAATTAATATCAAGAAATATACGAGAGTAAAGCAAAAGCTTCAGTGCCCTGTGCTCAAATTTATCGGTAAATTATATTGAAAATTTAAAGTTTAAACTTAGGTTAAACTAACTTGGCGGGGATTACACTCAGGGCACAATAAGCTGGTGCACTCTATGGATTATTGATTCAATTTGAAATGTGTTTTACCGAATGATGTTAATACTTTACGGTGGAGCTCTTGTATGTGATTTAGTCATTGTCCTTTAATTATAATGATTACACATACAATTTAAGGCAGACGCCGCAAAGAAACTGGCCATATATACGATGCCCCACACTAGGTTAGCCATGTGGTAATGCCTCGATCAAAATTTACCGCTCTGTGCGAATTACGGGTCGGCGGTATCGTTGGTGCGTAGTTCTTCTAAAGCAGCATTGGTTAGGCTTTCAACGCTAAAGGGAATTTTGTTCGTCCTGAGTTGGACGATATGAACGAAGAAGACATGGAGTTTAGCAAATAAAAAGGGAAGTTGGTTTGTACTTCATTTTAATACTGGAAATCTGCCGAAAAAGGTTCTTCTATTAGCGTTTAATTAACCACTGGAACGCACAACAGATTACAGAGAAAATATGTTCTTTATCTCTACCCTCGTGTATAGAATCCACTTATAGTATGTTCACACATGCGCCTTTATTGAGAAAATTAAAATTTAAATTAAGTTATAAAAGTTGGTGTTTACACATATGCAATTTAATTTAGCTTTTTTAGGCTTATGGCCATCATGATATGAAAGAGATAGCTAATAAAATTTGTTGTCCCTTTTGTATAATATATGGTAGTTTTGTTGTCAGCTGTGGGAGGCTAGTTAATGGTCTGTTACATTTAATGTGTTCGTTGAACAGAATTTTGTGCTCACTAAAGACACTTCACCTGAGTTGCTCAATTTATTAATTGAATTCTTGTATGATAACTTGAGCTCATTTAAGGCCTTAATTGCGCAAATCTTCTAATTGCGTAAATCTCCTAATTGCGCAATTAAGGCGTAGGTGTGAACATAACTATTAGGCATTTATTTTCACTGCTCAAGTAGAAGAATTTAGTGGTTGTTTTGTTTGACGCTGAAATCTAAATAAATTCTAATACTTCTAAATAATTTCTTTATTGTGACAATACAGCAACCAGGAAGTCTTTTCAAACAATAGAATATAATTTTTTTTGTAATAATTTTATGACACTTCATCATGCAACAAAATGACACATAGGAGTTTAGAAAGCCGTTACTTTTGAACTGGTTAATAACGTTTTGTAAAACACGATTTGTAAGCGTCTAATTTAGAAATAGCAAACGCATTTGTCATATTAAAGAGTTAAGACGAATATCAAGGGCTAATGTGAGCAAAGAAAATATTTTTCGAATTAATTCATGGAGTTTAAAAGTGGTTGGAAAAGAAGTTTTAAGGACAAAAAATAAATGTAATTAAAGACATTCAGTATTCCTTCTATTTCAAAAATTATTTCTTACTAATTTAATATCTCAACTAATTTTTTTTTTTATAAAAATGCAATTTATTTGTTTTGGGGGTGGGGGACAAGGCTGCTCTCTATTGTTGTTCTTTAAATGTTAAGCTAGTGTAACCTATTCGAATTAAGAAGCTGCGCTCGCTTGCGCAACTGCTCTCCGACTTCTTGCTCTTTTAAATTCTATTAGGATTTCTTTGTATTAAGATCTGGCCAACAAATAAGTTGAAACTGGAACTAAATAATTTTCTAAATATTTGTCGCAAAGAAAAACAGCAAAACGACTTTAAATCAAACCAGACAACATGATTACAACTGGTTACACTGGGCGAGAATAACTCTTTGTTTTTGAAGGTTAAACAAGAGCGATTCTAAATTCTATTCTATTCCATTTACTGTCGTTCTCTCCACCTTCGAATTCGTAAAGGCCACAGCACAAAATTTAATTGAAATAGCGGTAGCTTGATGGAGAATTAATGAAATGTTTTAAATGGCGCTTAGCTTTGTTTATCAAGTTTAAAATGTCTACAATAAAATACTAAATGAAACAATAACTATTGCAAATTGTACGAGAAGTGAAGTCCAAGGAGAATTTTAAAATGGCCATAGAATTTAATACTGGTTTAAAGATCACTTCAAGAACTGTTCATATAAAATTGGGAGACATTGAACTTTTCAAGCTTTTTCATAGCTTAATAAGGGTGAGGGGATTTCCTCACGCATCGCCCTACGCCTGTCGAACGTATGGAAACTATTAATAAATTCTGGCTAAGATGTAAATACGCAAAGTGAATTTTGTCGTGAGATCGGACTTCCGTGCGTAGGTAATTCCAAGAACCGTAGAAACATTTTGGGTCCTAGCCCACCAATCAGACAGATTGGTGCTAAGAAAATGTATCTACCGTAGCGGCCAGTATCGGAGAGGACCAAGTAATGTCGATTTGGTAAGTTGGGCCTCACCAGGGAGTATAAATTATATCCCTTTGTTGCTATAAGGAGCATAGGTCCCATAAGGAGCATAGGTCCTATAAGGAGCATAGGTCCTATAAGAGAGTCTATAGGTAACTGGTACTGGAAAGCGCAACAGCTGCTAATACAGTCGCGGGGGGCCATCAGCGGTTCCTAGTGACGACACTCGGAGGGTCTCCGAATGGTATCGGTCTCCAAACAAGTCCTTGGAACGTCAAAGCGAGCAATTGGCGCCTTCAAATAATTAAAAGCCATCTACTGCTAGCACCTGTAACACCTGTTCCCCATGTTAGGGGCTACTGGAATCTAGCATCGGGTCTTGCAACAAGCAGCTCGCTATCTAAGCGTGTAATAAGATTTTAAAGTTAGCACGCATTGATGCGATGCTTGCAGCATTATACCAGATCCGCCGAAAGTCTTTACCGGGGAAGTGTGATATTTAGTGAATGGTATTCGACATCTTTTTGCTTCAGCTCATTTTGTATTTATTTTCTTCGAAATCATATCCAGATGTCTGAGGCATTTTCTTTTAAGTAACTCTCAAATTTTTTATTGTTTTCTGACCTTAACAAATCATTTCACTCGCGACGGTTTTTTGTAGGTACTTAAGTACCTTTTTCTTTAAAAAAGGGTTCCTAGGCACTTCTTTACTACTCTTAACACTTTTGCCTTAAAAGGAGAGACTTTATTAGTACTTTTTTGTTACTGAGTTTAGTATATTTTTCTTGTGTATAAAAAAAGTACTTAATGGAATTTGTCAATCTTTTTCTGTAAAGAAAAAAAATTTTTTTGAAGCATTTAAAGACACACTCGTAGACAACCTTACTTTGCAAGGACTCTTACCACAATTTTCTCTACTAAAACTTATTAGGGCTTGTTTCGTAAAATGTGGCTTCTATGGTACTCTTTTTGTAGAAGAATAATTAATGGGCCATTTATCGTAGAACAATGTATTTTGCAAATTTTTGAAAAAAGATACTTTTTATATTTTGTTAGAAAAAAACAACCTTGGTACCTTTTGTAATGAAAGGGTACTTTGGTGTATTCAGTAACATTTACTTCGGTATACTTTTCTAGGAAAAGTAAGTAAGTAAGTTTTGTTTGGAAATTACACCCTAGTACATTTGTGAAAAATGGATACTTTGGTACTTATTTAAGAAAAGGTAATTCGTAAAGGTTTTTTTTTGAAAAAGGTACATAGTTGGAAAAAAATACTTAGGAAAAGTATTTTTAAAACCACTTAAGTAAAGTTTTTGGAAAAACTACTCTGGTATATTTTGTAAGGAACATGTTATTTTTCGAGACAGGTACTACGCCAGAAAATGGGAAAAAGTACTCTTAAAGCTACTTTGATATGCATATATCGTCGTTAAGTACGTTTTCATACGAAAATATGCTTTAATACACTTTTTGGGAAATGGTACTTTTTTTAGGCAAAAGTTATTTCAATTAATTTTTTTTAAAAGGTACTTTGTATAATTTGTTAGGAAAAGTACTTTGGTAAAATTTGGTAGGAAAAGCTATTCCAGTACATTTTTAAGAAATAGGCACGTTAGCACTCTTGCAAGAAAAGGGCAATTCGCAGCCTTGTTTGAAAAACGTACATAGTTCGACAACGGTACTTTTAAAACTACTTTATTTTGTATGGAACATGTTATTTGGTACATTTTTTGTGAGAAAGTGAATTAGCTAACAATTCCTTTAGAAAAAGGTAAAGTGAAATACTTGTATAGGTACTTTCGTATACATATATTGTTAGTACTCTAGTGCGAAATAGGTACTCTGGTACTTTTTTAAAAAGTCCTTTGCAAATTTTATTTAAATGCCACATTCTTCCAAGAAAGTACTTCGAAAAACTAATTTGGTAAAATTTGTGGAAAAAGGTACTTTGCTATATTTTGTAAGGAACATGTTTGGTGCATTTGGTACATTTTGTTATGAAACGCTTCTTTAGTACATCTTATGCGAAAGTTCGATAACTTTTTGTTTAAAAAAATGTAATTTTTAAAAGCGTATTTTAAAAAAAAGTACCTTTAAAGGTACTTTGGTATACATAAATAGTTAAAAAAAATTTAAATTGATACATTTTCTTAGGGAAATCTACATTGCCACATTTTTTTTTTTTTGTTAATAATGTTTTTCTTAGGTACTTTTTAAGATAAAAAGTTACTTTGAAAAAGATGTTTTACAAAAAGTACTTTGGTACCTTTTTACAAAAGTAATCATTTCCCGTTTTTAATTGGAAAAAATTAATTTATTCCCCCTCTGTTAGAGCAAGGGTGGATGTACGTCTATGTTAAAAAAAAAGCAATTTTTTAATTTCATTTTTTACCCAGAATTCGAGACTTTTTACTAACAATTTTATAATGCCGTCTGCGCCAGGTCTGCTATATTTATGATTTTTATAACAATTGAGAGATCGCTTAATAAACTTGAAAGTGTAATGCCTTCACAGCAAGTTAGTTTACATAAATAATTTATTCACAAAAAGAAAATTGATGAATTTCTTTAGGGGATGTTCAGCAAGTACTAAATGCAAATCAGTTTGCTTTAATTGTTTGCACTTGTTGGTTATTCAGAAAACAGTTCAGTGATTAAATCATGTTACTGAAAACAATAACTGATGGCAGACAAATTTTAATGCAGTTTTAAATACCATGACATCCTAATAAACTTCCCCTCCCGCAATCTCCGCTGAGTTTTTATTCCACTACATTTTTATTATTAAACTTTTCTCCGTATTTGTGGAATTTATTGAGAATTAATTACTGCTACTTTGCCGTTAGCAACCACAGTAATTTATTGCAATAACGGCAAATAATACCAAACGATCATAAATTAAATATTGTAAAAATTTAGAATAATAAATGAAATATTATTTCAAATTCATACACATACTTAAAGACATGTTAGATAAACAACCAATAGAGGCTAAAAGAAATAAATGAAAGTTTTTTTTTTTTACCAGAAATGAGCATTTGGACTACAAAGGGCAGAGGAAAATATTAAATTAATGCTGTGCTTAGCACAAGGGCGAAATTGCTACTTTTCTTTTTTTAAGCTAAACAGCATTTAGGAGGCCTTAAGAAGATACACAGTTCGGCTTTTGTAATTGAACACAATTAATAATGATTTGATTATTGGGTTTCTTAGAATTGGTTTTTCGAGCCATAGCACTAGAAAATTTAGCTTTTCAGTTGCTTTTTAAATTTGATTTTACTCATTCCCTGTCCGTGAATAAATAGGTGCCTCGAAACCAGTTCAAATTAAGTAAAAATTTCTCACCCACGACATAAAATTTTCAAAAATTGTTTTCTATAGCAAAGTTCACTTTAATCGTCCTTTCTTGGAAAGTGCGCTTATTTGTTATTTTTGCAAAAGGTACTTTTGTATATCTGGTATTACGCTACCTCTCCATTTATAAAAGTCCTTGTTGCATTTTCATTAAAAAGATATTTTGCTTCATTCTTGTTTTTTTTTTTTTAGAAAAAGTCAGTTGTTGGCTTAAAAACTGTTGGTCCTTTTTCCTTAACAAAAGTTACTGGAATATTTCTTTTCTTCAAAAAGTCCTAGAAGTATGCGGCTTCTTTTATTTAGAAGCCGGTATGCTGCCAAGATAGAGATTGTGTATATTTTTCTTTGAGAAAAAGTTCCAAATTTAAGAAAAGATTCATTGGTATTTTTTTTTCTATGAAAAACGATCTTTATGTAAGAAACAGGTACCTTGGTACTTTTTATAGATAAAGGTACATTAAGTAACAAATTCGGTATTTTTTCTTCAAAAAAATTTTTTTTTAAGTTTTGTTTTGTTCTCACATCATAGCAAAAAGTACCATTCTTAGAAAAAGATACATAATTGGATACCGTTTGGTACTTAGTTCTTATAGGTAAAACAAAGCGGACGTGGGTACTTTGGTTTATTTGGATTACAGAGAAAATGTGTTGTTGCGTTTTTTATGAATAGAAAATTGGTTGACTTTTCTAGAAACAATTTTTTTTTGATATTTTTTTTTCTACGAAAATAGCTTTGGAACTTTTATCATAGTAAAAAGTACTTTTTCATAGTAAAAAGTATTTTACCATTGTGGCGTATTTGTTCTTAAGGCAAGATAATTGGATACATTTTTTATTGAAAAAAAAAACACAAAAACCATTTGTTATTTAGTGCTGGCAGCTAAAGTAAAGGGTGCGTGGGTACTTTTTTTTCGAAAAAAACTACTTTCGTACATTTGGACTATAGATTAATTATATGTTGGGATTTTTTTTAAAGTAGTAACTATAAAAATTTTGGCACTAAGAACTTAGAAACAAATTAATATAATTTAAAAAAAGTACCTTAAAACCAGTTTTTTAGATAAAAGTACTTTGGTAAATTGTCTAAAAAAAATGCTTTGTAGGGTAATTTGGTTAATATTTTTTTTTAACTCTTTTTCTTTAAAATTTGTTTTGGTACTTCTTTTTGTTGAAAAATAAATTTAGTCCTTAAAAAATGTATTTTGGTCTCTTGGAGCACTTTGTTAGTTTATTTTAAAAAATTTTACTCTGGTACTTTTTTATAATTATATATACTTTCGTACTTCTTTTCTAGCAAAATGTATTTTAGTACTTTGTATGTAGAAAATTGTATTATAAGTTTTTTGTCAAAGCAATTTTTTTTTTTTTTTGTTAAATTAAACCAACTCAATAGTTTTTTATTCACAGAAACAGGAACTGTGGTACTTTTATTTTTACATTTTTAAAAAACTGAACTTATTTTTTTTTGCATGCAGAACTAATATTCCTCGTATGTTGTTGTTGCTGTTAACAACAAGTAGTTGAAATAAATGACTGCATGTAAGAAAAACATTTTGCGCGTTAACTTTGACATTGAAATTGTTACTCATAATTATTTAAGAATGCAAAATTACAAAACGTACGCTTACAACAAGGGAAGGCTTGCGAAGGCAGTGATATAGAATTTTTTACTTCTAAAGTTTAAGTACGTTATTCTGTTCTAACTAGAGTGCAACCAAACTAGACGTTGGAACAGTGGTATTTGTTATTGTTATTGGTGGACAATGTTGCGTTTTAACCGAAAACGTTATATGAGCACATTTCGATGGATTCACCTCTATTTTGTACTTTTTTCTCTAGCTTGCGAAGGAGACTGCAGTTGTCCGATTCTTGATTAATTTAGTTTATTTGGGCTTGTTAGAATGTTCGTGGTATAGATTCCCTATAACAGCTACAGCAGTACACTACCTTCAGGGGCTCCTTTAAATTTGTTGCAGTTGAGCTTAATTAAGTACTTTTCCATAATGTTGCTTAGAAAACGACAGCTACTTATAGAAAAGAGTACTTAAGTACTTTTTTTTAGCAAATCCTTCCCCTCATACAAAAAGTTACTTTATCAGTTTTCTACGCAGTTTAGGTAAATTAAGATCTTTTCTAATAGAAATGGAACGTTTCGTGTCTTTAAGGAATTAAGCATTTTTTATCTTTTATAAAGGGTACTTTAGTACTTTTGGCTTAGATGTCGGTGACATAGTATCTTGCCACTTTTATTATAAATGGAAATATTTTATCTAAGAAGGAATTTTTTTTAGATTTTTGTCTTTCTCAGTACTTTTTGATTGTAAAATTAATTACTTAAGCACTTTTTAATACATCCAGTACTTTTTAATAGCTAACATAAGTACTTTTTGCCATGAAACGAATACCCATTGGTACTTTTGAGTATTATAGTCCTTTAATGCTTCTTACAAAAAATAAATTGTTGGTACTTTTTGGGAAAAAGTACGTTGGTACTTTTTCGGAAAAGTACTTTTCTAATGAAAATGTTCATTTTTTTAACTAGGTAAATACTTTCTTTGCCTTAAGCAAATTATGTTTTGGTTCTCTTTTTCGAAAATGTTATTTCCATTTATTTTTAAATCTTTAAGTACTTTCATACGTTATGCTTAGAAAAATGTACTTAAATTATTGTATTTCTTAAAGAGCTTGTGGGAAAATTTATTTTCACTTTCCATTAACACATACATATGTATGCGTTTGTCAATACTTCCCTCAGCAAAATGTTTTTCTAAGCTTTATCATTAACTTACAACCGTCTGGGAATGTTTGAAAAAAACAAAGCATGACATTTTTTAAGACAAGTTGACAAATCACAGTAGCTAACAAAAAATGCATTTAGATTGCAAGAATAGCTAGAAAACAAACAAAGGAAAATATTTGTATCAAATAATACGACGTAAAGGACCAAAAAGGCGTAACTTGGTGGAAATGGTTATGAAAGAAGTTTTAATATTTCGAATTTCAAATTCAGTTTTGGAGTTTCGATATTCGAAAGAGAGTGTTTAAAAAATGCACTTGATATAAAGCAACTATTTTTTAAGCGAAATTTCAAAAATTCTGATTTTTAAGGCATGTTCGAAAATTCGAATATGATATCGAATATTCGAACATAAGTCGAAAACCGGCTCACAACCCGAAATTTTATAAAATCTTAAATTTTACGCAAATCTGAGCTCGTTTTTGAATATTTTTACTATCGCAAATTCGATTTTAATTTCGAAATTTAGAAAAAGAAAACAATTTTTCATCCGAAAAATGAATAATATTCACTAATGATTAAAAGATCATGGGGTTTTGGGAATATAACTTCGAATTTCTGCAAGGTATCCAAAAATATAGGATGACAATGTTGTAACACGTAGAGCCTTATAAGGGTTAAAGAGTTTTTTTTAAATAATCATAAATGCGGAGATTTGAAGCCAAACAAACAGACGGCTTTTGTGTATCTTTGCGAGTCATTTATCATATATCTGATCCAAAAACAACGAGGCTGTTAATCACTTGGGACATGTAGATTTTTGTCACCCTGTCTGTCTTTATTGGAACGTCTTTCACGGGTTGATTCAAAAGTCTCTAGACACTTTATTTTAAATATAATTTTTTACTAAACTAAAAATAAAAATCAGTATTTTGTTTTTTCTGCTTTGTTTTTTTACTAAACACCAAAATTGTTTAAACTAAAATCAAGTTCTTGGCTATAGGTGCAACCGAGCCTCTCGCTCTCTGGCAGATCTCTTTCATAATGAAACTTGTTACTACATTTGAAATTAAACCAAAATTTATTTCTATTTTTAGTTTTAAAAATTAAATTATGGTTTCAAGCAAATGACAAATTTGACCCAGAATATATTTTTGTGTTGGCTGGCGTTGCTCAAATATTGATGTGTCTTGTCTCGTTGAGTGTCAGTCTATTTTTTGTCATAAATGAGTGATGAATTTTTGTTTTGTTTGAGAACGAAAAATAGCTAAATTTCATAATGACACACATGTGTGTTAAAAGTAACTTTTTTAATTCATTTTTACCTGCTCATAATGACCTGCCGCTAAAAATATTGAAGGCATGCTACGCTACTCATACTAAATATAATGACAGTATTGTAAAATTGATTTTATGGCCAATATAATATATTGTGGGTTCTTATGATATTCTGCCATGAGATAACCATATTCTGCTAAAGTTCAGCAAGGTAAGTGGCATTTTGACCATAATATTCTCTGCACAGTTGCCTGTACGAAACGTTACCAAGCCACACGAAGCTCATCAAGCATTGAAAATCTGTTGCTTTAGCACCCCATCAGTATATTTACGGTATTGTGAATGGTCAACCGGCTTTAATTGTTGCTTAAGTTGGACTTTACATGAGTGGGAGTGTAAATCTAAACGCAAAATACGCCATTAAGAGCCGTAAGATACGTCCAATTGCTGAGAACAGTGTGGAATCGACAAATTCGGATTATCTCCTTCACTTTCGGCAGTGCGCACATTGCAATGATCCCCAGACCTGACGAAATCTGTAACACGCTGTGTAATTTTTTATAAACTCGCCAATACGTTGCACAGTAGGTCGATTATGATGACCATGATAAGCCCGTAATATTCGAAAAGTGGCCACGATTGATCCACCACATATGCAATAAGTGTTAACTATTTTTACGCGTTCTTCGGTTGTTAAACGATTCATATTCGTAAATGGCAAACCTTTCACTAAATAAATTACATTTTCGATGACGGCCATTTAACAGCTGAGAGCCTTGCCAGACCGGTGGTTTTCAAACCACTAAATAGATAACCTGCCAGAATCCAATACAAGTCCAGACCTCAGCTTACACGAGAATAAATCTCTGGATGCAGCTTGGCAATTCGACCGCAGAGACGTATATGTATCCTAGTATATATATATTATAGGGGGGACCTTATCGATTCCATTTTTGCCTCGAATTGATTTCAGGCAACCCATTTGTAATTTACGACTACCTCAATGAAAAAGGCTCGTGCTAACACTAGTCTTTCCTTACTCCAATGATTTCAGACATTAGACTTGTAACTCTCAGCCATCTTCCTCATCACGCAGGCTCTTGTAGTGGCTAGCATTTGTCTGAAGCTTAGGTCCACCAATGAAAGTATCACCTTCTTCGATTTTCACCTCGTCAGATTATACTTGAAGTGTTCGTGACCTGTCACTGACGCAGTAATTCAACTTAAGGTACCCCTACTTTATATAAGCATCTTACTGGCCTTCTTGGCCATTTGTATCCTCATACCTCTTACGCTTTTCCGCAAAACCTACCCTGTTACATAGATGTCTGCCTTATAGTTGGGTATTTCCCCACGGTTAAGCTGTCTTTGCTAGTGTCGGGTGTCAAAAACTCCCTACGACCGATCGCATATACTCTCTCTTGTTTTCAAATATTTGTTGTTGGCTTATCTTAATTTTTACTTTTTTCTTTCAGCATTATCTTGACAAAGTGTGTCAGCAATAGTTGAAATAAAAATTAAATAAAAATTGACCCAGAAAATTTTGTTTATTTACTGATAAACTTAAGGTTTAGTTTTTAAATCGAATAGTTTTTTTTTTTAATAAAACAAGTTGTAGTATTGATTTTAAAAATTATAATAGTCAGGCAACATGACACAACCTTTGGCAACATCAGGCAAAATAATCTTTAGGTCATTGCTGAGGCGGATATACACATGTAGGTTCAGAGAAAATAATCAAGGCTGGAGCATTAAGCATTCAATAAACCAAACAAACATTCCAGTTGCTAACATGAAGCCCCAAGCTAGTCGAGAAAATGGCAGTAAATCTTCATAGATGCACCAGAGATGGGAATATTCTGTCATAATATGTTGCTTCAGGCGATAGTACATTCGATCACTTGAAACCACAAGGCCAACAGAAGTTAACATAGTCACTGATGGCAAAGAGTGCGTTAATGCAGCGGGAAGCAAGAAATTTAGCAAAAATGTGACTAAAGCTGTTTTCGTTTCTGGACAAAATTCCACATTCTTTGCCATTTATTTATACTTGAAATATGCTTACGCCCTCAAGAAGTGGTGTGTTTTTTAGATTTTACCTTTAATAATGCATACATGCATTGCCTTTATGATCTCTATAAAATCACACAAAATAGGGGTGTGTTAAGCGTGTACCCTTTAAAAGGGCAACATTTTATTTAACAAAACGAAAACGCCATAAGCTAGCTCAACAATAAAGAGTTCTTGTTACTACGTCGAATCAGCAGGTTAGGCTTTGAGAGCAACAGCAGTAGCAGATTCTGTGATTACGACGAAGAAACTCCAGAACATATTCTAGAGTAATTGGAAACCTTATGTTACAAAAGATATAATCAGGCCAGCACCTACTGGAAGATGGGAAGCTGCCAACACTAAAGCCTTTTGCAATCCTGAGATACCTCAGAAAAGTATGTTTAGATGAGGTGCTTTAGCATCTGGTTGGGCACACTGCTCTCCAGTTTCTGCCCCTTAATTCATTCTATTCTTTTATTCTACTACGTCGAATAATTCTGGGACCAGCCACGTACTTTCAGCATATGCAAAAAAAAAAAAAAAAAAAATAAAACGAAAATAGAATTGATGGCTTAATACGTCAAGTTTGGTCTACAACTTCTGACTAAGTGGTAATAAAAGTTGGCCATTAATTTATTGCCAACATTTACGTTTCTGTTGCTGGTGGTTTTTGTAATGCAATTAACGGTATTTTATGTTAATAATTTAACATTAACATTGAACTTAACTTGGCTGAAAACAACAAATAGTTGTTTCTTTTCAAAACATCGTAATTGCAAGCTGTGTAAATATGTGTGTCTGGGTGTGTGCGTGTGTGTGTTTGTGTAAAATGTAGAAAAAAAAAGTGGCAATTAAATTCTTAAATATTTATTCTAAGCATTGGCTTTAAAAACGATGACAAACCCGATAGAAAAAAGGCTAGCAGATAAGGCGGATGTTAATGTTTCGTTATTGCTGCTTTAGTTAAATGACATTTGTAAATACCTATTGAAGTGATTTTTTAAAGGTTAACACCACTTGCTACATATTTAAAACAAACACAGTATTGAAACTTACAATAATGAAAGCTACCGCCACGTATGATTAATAATAATTCAAGGTTAAAAGAGAATTTATGTGGAGCGGCTCAGTGGTTTATTTAATTATAACATTGTGTGTGAAATAATTCGTAGTTGGTTTTCATACACTGTGTTGTTAAGTTTTGGAAAAAATTGTATGCAAACATAAGCAAGCCACTGAGGAATGAACAAGGAGAACTGAAAACTTTGAGATTGTGCAGCTCGACATCTGGGTAGATGACTACTCGAATCTTATGAACACATGTCCTTCCCAAGCCAACATTTAGTGCAAATTTCTTCAACACTGTCCAAGCAATCAAGAGTCTCAAGAACAGCAAACCCCTGGGACTGAACGACATCCCACCACAACTCCTCACCATGAACCAACTATAAGTGCCCAGATTATAGCCGCAAAAATAAATCTATTTTAGTTAACAAATACACTGGATATGGAAATAAAAGAAGGATGGACCATCAAGATTCCCAAAAAAGGCGTTCCAAGCGTGTGTAAATAATGGAAGAGAGTAACCGCTGCTCTCCATGGTAAAAAAGTTCATTGCAAATATTCCAAATAACTCTTTCAGAGGCACTCAAAACCGATATTCGTGATGAAAAAGTATGTTTACGCTCAAACAAGTCCTGCATTGACCACATAAACAGTCTACGAATAATAACGGAACTAACGCACGAATGGCGGTCATCGTTACACCTAACTTTCGTCGACTTTGAGTAGGTCTTTGACACTATCGATCAGGCCCTGATACGAAGCACTCTGAAATCCAAACGCTTACCAAGGAAACTAATATCTCTGCTATAAGCCTTATACATAAACGCCAGCTGCCGCAGGGCTGACGAGGACATACTAAGCCAAAAAATAAAAATAAGCAAGGTATGTTAGTGAGACAAGGATGAGCTCTGTCACCGCCACTATCTTACTTGGCCATAAAATAATAAGACACACGACTTCATCACGCAGGGGCATCAGTTGGGGCGTGAACACAACCAAAAAGATACTAAAACTAAAGCCATGAGAATGAAGCCCACGAACTCAGAATCATTGTCCATATACCAGTAATCTATTAGAAAAGTAGAATCCTTCTGTTACCCTGGTAGCATAAGTGATTGCTATTAAGGTACGTTATATCTTGCAAAGCGTCAACCATGAATAACTGAGTGCGCAAGCTGAGGTCCTCATTACATGTCCTGCAGACGGTAATATCTGCTCTTTCTATTCTAAACAGATGCGCTTGTCAGCACGAAAGCTCTGTTGGAATACTTACATTCTTCTTTGCTCAATTTTTTACCTTTGTCCTAGTAGCCGCAATGAAAAATAAATCAAACTTTTGCAAAACTTTTTAAAACCTTCATTGCGTTTGAAAAGAAAGCTCGATTTATTATAGAATCAGCAGTTTGGAAGACCTACTATTGACGGGAAACTAACACTTCGATGTCCGAACATCGGGAATAGAGTATCCTGGACTTCGTTGGGAAAGAGGTTAGGGCTGCTCAGATGCCGATGGAACGCATGAGTAGAAGAAAGGTAGTCGAGAGGCTGCATCGGACACTCATTGCGGAAGGCATTATACACAATGAGTGTATGGAGAACGACATCAGCATTTTTACTGATGGTTCTCTTATGAGTGGCAGGGCAGGAGCAGGTGTATTCTCAGTTGAGCTGAACTTATCCTGTAGTCTCTGTCTGGGGAGGTACGTCAGTTTACCAGGCAGAACTGCTTGGCTTGCTGCATGCGTTGGATCACTTGCTTGAAAGCCGAGTGAATGGAAAAAGGGTTCTCATTGCACTTGACAATCAGTCAGTTACAAAACGCATGAGGCAAGTGAACGTATATTCCAAACTGGTGCTGGAATGTATTCTGAAACTGAACAGATGTGCCTCGATGAATGAGGTGACGTTGATGTGGGTTAAGGGACACATAGGCACAGCTGGGAATGAAGCAGAAGCCGAACTAGCAAAAAGGGGATCTGATGTGGATTTCTGTGGACCAGAACCCAGGGTTGCCCTGGGGAATGGCCTGGTGCGAGCACTGGCTAGCATAAGGCTTAATACCACGGGCAGACACTTGTTAGATGTGAATGCCATGGGGGAACTAAGCCTTAGACAAATGCTAGCAATTACAAACGACTCCGTGATGAGGAAGAGTGTCGAAAGTTAGCAGTCGACAGTCTGAAATCACTTTAGTCAAGAGTAAGGTGGTTGTGATTACAGATCGGTTCCCTGAAATGAATTTGAGGAGCGAAATGGGGGTCGAAAAGGGACCCAGAATGTAAGTGGTCTGCTTCGATATCCCCCCATACATTAATAATAATAATAATAATAATAATAATAATAATAATAATAATAGTAATAATAATAATAATAACACCTCGATGTCTAAATGGGTGACTACAAAATGTGGACAAGAATTTGAAGCGAATTCTGCATTGAAGACCAGGATATCAATATGTCTATTGGAAGCCTGAATGAATGTTGCGTTGCACAAGTCGAAATATATTGGGCGTCAGTTTGGATCACGTTCCGGTAACCCAATCTGCTTTAATAAATTCCAAGGAATGTTTGTTTGAGCATGCAAGCACCAAATAAAGAATACGAGCCATGATGTGGCTCAAATTAGGTGGTTAAGCAAATCAACTGGTGCACCACGAGCCATATCCGGTCCTTTTTCTGAAGGTAGAATATCAAGGCAATGATAAGGCGTGTAAAATTGCAATCTGATGAAATAAGAATTATCGGCACTTTCGGAAGATGTAGTAAGTGCGACTAACTTACAATCTATGAAATAGTCTAAGTCTAAGATTTCAGCTCCAATATTCGACCTATACTGGAATTTCGGAATCCTTGGCGGCGTAAGTAAGAAGATAGGAGCTTATAGTAGGGTATCCAACCTCTGGGCTCAATCGTTACTGCAATGCTCTGGCATTATATTTAAATTGCACATTAAGAGATACTTGCGGCTTGATCCGGACGACCATATTATATTCTCTTCAACAATATATTGTAGTGGCAACCATATAATGGTTACTTGAAAATATTTTAAGCCTTACTTTAGTTGCAATAACGATGTTATTGTATGCATTTAATCATTAAATGAGTTCCATAAATAAAAACTCAATCCTGGTTGAGTTGAACAATACAGCTTTTATAAAAATTCTAACCTAAAATAAAGTATTTAAATTATACAATATTCTTAATAGACATAATGTGCAACATTTTGTTGGAGTTTATTCAAAGTATGAGGGTGCTGTTGCTTAAATGATGAGCGCGTTGTCCGTTAAACATGCCATGGCTTAAGTCGCCGGTGTTCGTAATTCAGCCGCTGCCAATCAGTAACTTAAATTTTTTTTTATATTTTTGGAACGAATTTCTACCATCTCTTGTCAAGTTTGGTTTGGAAATAAACGGGTTTCGGCTAAGTGCCATCTTCAGTGTCATTTTGGATTTATCAACTCAAGAATTCTTTTTTATCGTTCTAAGAGGATCTTATTATTGATATCTACAATAATAATATGATTTGTTTACAACGATAAAATTCAAATATAATATGTTGCTCTTATTGTGTTTTCGTTTCTAGAAAAAATTTAAAATTTCTTACACTTTTGTTACACCCGAAATATGTAAACGCCTACAAAAGGTGATGGTTTTTTTTTTTAGATCTTAGCTTTAATAATGTTGAAAGGCATTGCCCGTTAGTCAAAGAGCAAAAGTGTGTTAAGCATGTGCTCTCTAAGAGGGCAAGAATGCATTTAACAAACGAAAACGCTATTAGATTATGCTTATCTCAATGAGGGTTTGTCGGCACCCAAACACATATGCCCAAGGCTCATCACTTTGTGAGGAAATTCTTTTCTTACCCATGGGGGAACAAGCCACCCGTCACTTTCATTACAGACAAATAAATATCCTATTCCTCCAGAGTCTACATCCGCTATCCTGGTCCCAAGAAAAACAATTATTAACGCTCATTTTACACCCAAAAAAATACCAGGTGTTGAGCATAAAGTCGCAAAGTCCTTTTAAACTTTATCTTATGTTAATTAATTTAAATAAAAAAACTATCACGAAACACATTGTTTGCATAAAACTGATATTTTTCTATACGTTTCAAGGTAGTCTAGTTGTTAAAGGAAAAAATACAAAACACAACAGTAGCAACAAAAACGTCATATTGAAAACTTCAAAATCCATTGTTTATTTGTGCAAAACAGCAAACAAACAAAAATAAATAAATTATATTTAAAAAAAAACAACAACAAAAAATATAAACTTGTTTGTTTAGAACATTTGAATCGTTCTCTTTGTAGCGTTTGTCTAGTAATGTATTCATGAGCAATCACGTTGCTGCAATATGTTGCTACGAGCTGTTTTTTCGTTTTTAATTTCATTAATAGCTTTTTGTTGTAGTATTCAAGTGATACTGCTGCTGCTGCTGTTGCTGCCAAATGCATCTAATCTTGATCAATGCCAGGTGCGTTTAATGCACTTTGGTGCTGGCAACCCTGAACTCGCGTTGCCAAGTCAACGCCAGCGCATTAATTAAAAAGCAGCAGCATATGCCAACAATATTATTGGTTAAGACTAAAACAAAACCAACTGCCGCAGCACAACAACAAATATTTTTTTAACAATATTTTTCTTTAGTTAAAGGAATTCATAAATTAACAGGGAACATTTTTTGGGTTTGTTCACAGCAGTGTCTAAATTCTTAGAAGAAAAATTCAATTAAATTTCAATCATTTAGCAGAAAGTGTTTAAATTTATTTTAGATTTGGCAACTTTATATTCCGGGTATTAGTCAGGAATGGAAACTGTGGTAAATTACTCTTTGACATAACCTTTGACAGCCAGGCATGGATAAAGGGGGAAACCAAAAATTTTGCAGAACTAAAAACAAAACAGAAGACGTTACATAGCCGAGTTTGGTTGGTCTCCAAACCCAACTTTACTTGTTCCAAAAATCTACAATTGATTATTCTCTTATAAGCCTCCCAGTAGGTGTCCCTACTAATCTGGCTACTGTTCAAATGCATGTCAAATTAAAGACGATTTTATCCTGAGAGATTAATAATTTTATTTGATTTAATTATTTTTTTAACTAATAACCTAAATTATTTAATTAAGTTTTTAATTGACTTAAAAAATAAAATCAATTAAAATCTTGTTGCAGATGAAACTTAGCACCATCCTTAATTGCAGAACAATTTTTTTCTATGTATAACGAGTTGCCGGACATCTAGAAATTTTCACTCATAAATATTTTTAGTTTAATTTTTAACTTAATTTTGTAATTAAATTGTCTCATTTTAATTTCTTTCAGCATTGACCGCATGTTTTCTAACGAAGCAGAGCCACCATAACAGATAAAACTCATCAGATTTCTCAAACAAAACCAATAAATTGCGATTACGATTAGTAATCAATTAGATTACATTTGATTACAAACGAGCCGTAATTATTATATAAATCACTGGTAAGTCAATTTTTCATTACTAATTGATTACAATTATAATTTTTATTACTCTCAAAGATGACTTTTGATTCTTTTTGATTATTTAAGTAATCTTTAAAAGTAGTCGAATTATTTTCTTGATTCTTTTGGATTATTTGATAGTAATCGTAAGTAATCCTGATTATTTTTGGTTTATTTGTAATCGTAATCATTTAATAATCTTGCAAAACTGTAAATAATCGTAATCTAACCAATTACTTCTTCTTTTGAAAGACAGTAATCTAATTACTAATCATTATTTAACAGCCATGTATGAAACTGATCCGCAAGTATAGTAATTCCTTTTACAGATTAAGTTTTCAAATATTTTTATACAATTCGCTCAAGTTACTCACTTTTCTCTTACATTAAAATTTAATCAAAGCTTTTCCTAAGAATACGAGAAGAGCTTTTTATAAAAGCAAAAATAAAAACATTCCCATTATCCAAACACTTCGCAGGCGCAAATGTTAAATTAAGTTAAATAATTCAGTTAAGAACAACTGCAACAGCAAAAAATAAAACCTCAATGCTTTGCTCATGACAACAGTGCAGAAGGCGTTGTGGCATGTTGTTGTTGCAGCTTTTCATTTAAAGCAACAATGACCATGACTTTAAACCTTTATTTTTATGCAACTGGCTTGGTAAGAACTTTATGGCTTTGATAGAAGAAACTTGTTCTTTTTTTCTTGATTTTGTGGCAGAATTTTAGCAGTTTTAGTTACATGAAAATATTTCAGGTAATTTAACCATCTAAGGAAATTATACCACTGTTCAGCCAAGACTATAAACTTTGTTTGTTTTTTTCGGGATAAAGTTACTGTTTTTATCTACAGATATTGAAAAAGTCCCTATTAACTTTCGAAAATATGACAGTTTAGTAGGTTTTTTTTTAATTACCTCAAGCTAAGAAAAATTACCTAATTGGGAAAATTTTAGTCAGGGAAATTCTTCAAAACAAATTATTCAGTTTCTTTATTTAAAATAAAAAATGAAATAGTTACTTCTGCAAACGAAATTTTCATTAAACTAAAAAAATCCCACTTTGGGACATTTTAATTTAATACAATTTTTAAAAACAAATTATTTAATATTGCTATCTCTACAGGAAATATAAAAATTTTGTACATATTTTTGAAATTTCCCCAACGAGAAAAAAATTCCCTTTTTGGGAAATTTTTATGTGGTAACATTTATGCAAAAAAACTATCTCATATTATGAACTACATTATATCTATGCTATTCTTGTGAAAACTTTTAATATTTCTGCAATCTAAACAAATTTCCCTAATTGGGAAATTTTTATTTGATTAAAATTTTCAACACCAACTATTTGGTTGGTTGGTTAACATGGTAGCCTGCTGCACGCAGGCTGTCAAGTAAGGTCTGAATGACCCCGTTTTGACAGGACCATACCACTCGCCAGGTAGATGGTGTCTTAGAGCCTATGCTCGCACTAAGACTAGGGAGCTAGATCCATCCCGTAGCCGTGAGATATCTTAAAATATCGTTGAAACGGCACCTAGATATCTCACTGAGATCCTCCAGTATGTAGTCTCCAAGAAATTTGTGTCTCCTGACAGCAAGCGCAGGGCATTCGCAGAGAAGGTGAAAAACAGTCTCCTCTTTCTCTATGTCCTTACAACTGCGACAGTGGTCATTATAGGGGAGTCCAAGTCGCCTGGCATGATCTCCTAACACCCAGTGACCTGTTAATATTGCTAGCAACCTCGATAAGTTCCTCCGATCACGACCTATCAGTTGCATAGTGCGCCTAAAATCAAAATAGGGCCACATCAGTTTAGAGACCTTACATGTGATCAGTCTCCGCCACCTATTATCAGCTTCCTTAAGAAAGTGACTGAAGATGCCGCTCTTAATACTCCCCAAGGGGATTGCGACTGATTCCACATTGGGAGTATTTAGAGCGGTTCCTTCTTTGGCTAGTTTGTCTGCTTGTTCATTACCAAAGTGGTCCCTATGCGCAGGAACCCAAACCAAGGTAACATCCGCCAGGCTTCCTAGCCTTGACAACTCTCTCTTACATCGACTGACTAACAGAGACGTAGTTTTGTACGATCTGAGTGACAGAAGCGCCGCCTGACTGTCGACGAAAATACCGATATTCCCACGTATATTTCAGTCGTATAAAATCCTGCATGCCTTCATAATAGCAAGTATTTCCGCTTGATCTCAAGATCACTAGAAAAGACGCCAGAGCCTACACCGCTGTTCATCTTAGAACCGTCCGTGTATATCCTGACGTTATAGTTCTTCACGAGACTACCACCGCACCACTCCCTCCTGGAGGGGATTAGTACTCTGAACACTCTATCAAAGTCTAACTGCGGCGTAGTGTAGTCAGGGAGTTGATTTATATCCGAAGGCAGTACGCCCAAAATATTCGCATGGCCGTACGTCCTCGCACGCCAAGTTCCCGTCGCCTTTAGCCTAACTGCACTACTAGCAGATATGGCCACGATGTGAAGATCTATAGGAATAACTATTTACTTCTATATGTTTTAACATAAATATAAAATAATTAAGCAGCCTTCAACAAATTTACCTTCTTTAGTCCAAGAATTATGGCGTATATACAATTTCCCTTATAGCTTTCTGTAGTTGCTAAAATCACTACTTGCTCTGGCACTGCAAGACACTCTGGAAAGATTAAGCTTAGTTTTAGGGCACTGTAGCGCCCATAATTCGCCCTAAACAGAGAATTGCTAAATAAATTATCTTAATATGAAATGTTATACTTTCTCCAGTTCTTTTTTTTCCAAAACTGTTATACTAAATTTTGTTAATTATTTTTTTTTTTACTAAAACTGTGTTGTAATTAACAAAAAAAAAACGCTGATAAAATGAAAAGAGCTTTTTTAGCCCTGGATTTTAATCAAGTTGAAGGTTTATTTTTGTTTTGTTCTTATTTTTCAATTCTTTTCATTCATGCATTTCTGTGAATTTATTTTTATTGTGTCTTTGTATTTAAATAAATAAGATGGAGGAAATTTTGAAAATATATGTCTCGAAACGTTTGCTTTTTTTACCATGGCAAACATACAAATATCTTGATAATCTAATCGCCCACTGAGAAAGAAATGATTTCAATCGAAAAAAGTCTCAGCAACGATTTCGAATAGAAAAGTACTAGATGAACTATCAAATGGGCTAAGTGTGGGTAGCAGTAAAAAAAATTAACAAAAATAAATCGGAAAAAAAACCTGTAGAATCAGAAAATATTCGGGAACAAAATTAGTGATCATAAATTCAGTTTACTGGATTAAATCTTACAAAACAAACTACATACATATCTTGCAATGGTTAAATAAGAGTTCCTAGAAAAAATTCCTTTAAGTAAAAAAATTTTC
The DNA here is from genome assembly GCA_963932375.1 of Phania funesta. Classification (NCBI taxonomy): domain Eukaryota; kingdom Metazoa; phylum Arthropoda; class Insecta; order Diptera; family Tachinidae; genus Phania; species Phania funesta. The sequence continues at coordinate 10,608,292 of OZ010655.1, read as the reverse complement.
CTATGAAGGAAAAACTGTCTTATTAAAAATTTCCCTTAATAAAAAAAAATTTTATTAGATAAAAGCTTTAAAAATAAAATATATAATTTTATTACTTTCAACACACGTATGTATGTTTTTTTAAACTAATTGTTGGGATTAAAAAATATTTCCCAACTTTAAAAAAATTTCCCTAATTTAGTAATTCTATTTAATTCCGTTTTTAAAAACAAATTTGGTGTTAAATCAAGACTAAAATATTTGTTTAGTACTTAAAAAATGTCCTCTGGGAAACAAATTCTTTTTAATTCGAAAAATTCCCTTACGGGAAAATTTTTCTTTAATGGGAAATTTTAATTTGTTGCAATTTTTCAAAACAAAATTCATAATTTTGTTGCCCTAAATATGTTTTTAACATATTTGTGATAGATAAAAAAATTTCCCAAGACAAAAAAATTTCCCTAGCTCAAAAAGTTAAATAATAGCTTGAAAAATATTTTTAGTTTTTGTGTTAAATGCAAAATATTGTTTAAGCTTTAAAAATGTTTCCCTAAACACAAATTTAACTTATTAGAAAAAATTTCCTCTTATTGGGAAATTTTCTTTAGTTCAAGTTTTTGATCAAATTATTTAATTTAACTTCATTACGTAAAACATCACAAGGTAAAAAAATTTCCTTTATTCGGAAATGTCACTTAAATAAATTTCTGCAGACAACAATTTTAATTTTACTATATTTAACACACGAGTAGTTACAAGTTTTGGTTTTAATTTCTCAAATTTCCTACCTTTACACAAATTTCCCTTATTAGATAATTTTAATTCGTTTTAGGACACACATTATTGCTGTTCATTTCTTTTTAATATCCAAAAATTTCTGGTAGTAGAAAATTTTAATTATTGCAAAATGTTTGCAAAAAATACAAACGTTTTTTTAAATTTTTCCTTCACCTAAAGATCTAATTACAACCTCAGCCGCTGTAGGGTGTACGTTATTTTGAAATTTCCTCCAAAAGAAAGCACCCAAAAAAAAACTAATAATTTTTTAACACATTTTTGTTTTTAAATTAGAAGAATTAACGAAACCAAAATCTAGGTCAAACTTTTTATTTTTAATTCTTATCGTTGATGTTGTTGTTGTTGCTGTTGTTGTTATTTTCTTTTATTATTTAAACATTTCGTTCTGTTTGTTTAAGTTAATAATTGTGTGTGTGTGTGTGTGTTGGTTTTTATATATTTTTAATTGTCGTTATTTTCAGTTTTATTTACATTTTATTTTTAATTTTTTTTTTTAGTTTTTGTTTTTGTTTTTGTACTTCGAATCCATAAAAAGAAATTGGGTTAAACACTTTTTGTGTATAAATAAGTATGCGGCTGTTATGAAGATGATGATTCAGTTAAAAACGTGCCGCTTAAAATTATTGTTGTATTTTAAACTTCCTCTTCGAGCCCCCCTAGAGTCTCTCCCACTGACACTGGCATATTGTGTTTAGAATTTCTTACACAGGCAAATCATTTGAAAATGAAGTTTATTGTAAAAAAATATGTAGTTGAAAACAATACAAATCAATTAAGGTAAATCTAACATTAATTATGGGTAACTAAATAAGGCACGTATCCTGTCTGAGCATTTGGAGGTAAAATTTAAAGAAAATAAAACTTGTGTATTTTTCTAACGATAATATTGTTTGATACAACACTGCCAAACCAGTCATATGATCAACTGTTATATATTGTATGACACTGGAACAGGCAGTAAGCCTGTGGCTAGCAATACGGTAGGACCTACTGAATAATTTTCGAACTTTATTAAATTTTATTTTACATTTTTTACATTTTATTAAATATAAAATGTTGCCCTGATAACACACCCTTATTATTAGGGATTTTCTTAAGGATAAAATCAAAAAAAATCACCACCTTTTGTTGACGTAAACATATTTTGAGATAAAAGGGCACAAAGTGTTGCCTTTTTTCTAGAAACGAAAACACCATAAGTCTTTAGCGGACGCCAATTAGTTGAGGAAGAATTTAATTCCACTCAACTAAGTGGAGCTTAATTATTTTAGTTTTACTCAACCCAAATGTTACAAGCCACCAACTGCTATTGCAACTAGTGGTGATGTCGTGTCAGGCCAAAATTTTATTTGTCCTGACAAAAGAAGCCAGTGAGTTACGTGACCCTATACTTCTAGGGCCAGAATTTTATTCGCCCCAATTACTTTAGGCAAGCAGTGGATAGACACCCCTGCAACGGTAAACGGTTGAGCTAGAATTTTATTCGCCTCAACCGAGTGTGGTCGGAGGTGAGTGAGAGGAGTCGTCTTGTAGCTTCAGTTCAGAATTTTATTTTTCCCAACTAGAGAGTCAACCTTTGTCCCTTCATCTAGATAAGCAGCCAGGCACTGAGAGTCCCCAGCTAAGTGATAGTTACAGAGCTTTTGGTATCACCGGGCGAGGCCAGACTTTTATTCCCTCTCTCAAGAGCCGTCAGCGAGTGAGGTGACCCTATACCCTTCAAGCTAGAATTTTATTCGATGTTATTGATTTAGGCCAGGCGTGAGTTAACGCTCTTTGCAGAATTTTATTCAATTGAGATTTTTCTTAGCTTTTTGCTAGAAATTTATTTGCTCTAAAGAGAGAGTTTGCTCGTGTATATTCTCAACAAATAGTGCAGCTATATGCCGAGAGCGTCGGATGGTGTGAGAGGCTGGTTGGGAGTATTAACCAACACGTCCATGCCCAACAGAGGCCGAACGTATTTAGTGAACTAAGATGGGAGGAAGGTCTGAAAAGCCAGTGTAAAATGCTGGCAACGTTCAAGCAACCGTCTCAGTGTTGTAGTTCTACAATTTTGTAGTTTACTTGACGCGCACGCACGTCGAAGATATTGCGTGAAATTCGTGTTCGACATGAAAATGTCTAACCTTGAATCTTGGAAATCCTTTCAAATCATTCATAAGCGGTTGTCCATTCTTCTGTTCGTTTGATGTTTGACATACAATAGTTTAAGGCTACATGGAAATCCCTAAACTGCACCTGGACTATCGACTCTTTGTTAACATCTTAGCGCTTCCTTGTTTCCACATGTTAATTGTTTGTAGCGCAAGTTAAAAATGCAATATCTCATTTTCCGGATTCTCCACAATTTTTATAGTATTTAATTTTAAGATGCTTCCCGTAATTTTTGGCATATAGGCCGCTATAGCTGTAGCCATAGTCATTTTTATGTAAAAGGCCTTATAGGTAAAAAAAAATACAGGGAAGACAATCTTTAACCGATTGTTGAGCGTTAAGGAAAGCACAGAAATGTGGGAGAGCTGCAATTTCAACAACATCGCGCAATATGTCACACAGAGCGAATGAATGTGTCACAGAAAATCGATTTGTTGATGGAAAAGTTTGTTTGAGTGTATAATTTTGTATTTTGGTACAGTGAAATAGAGTGATTAAGCACTTCGTGATTCCATTATGCGGAGCACTACTAACTACCAGAAGGACAAGACATATATTATGTTACCTCTCCTTCCGTTTGCAGTACACCGAAGTTAGCGGACTTTTAATATATTTCTCATAATTGTTAGCATATGAGCGCCACAGCTGATGGCAAAGACAGATTATAGATTGTGGACTGTGGATCCGACTTTTAACATAAGAATTTCGTTAAGTGATGAAACTCATTTTCGGTTAAAACGCATCCTTCATTGGCTGATAAAATTGTCCGATTTGGAACGAAGATAATTCTGAGTCGGCAGTTGGAAATTGAGAGCAGCTGGTTTTGACTACTTCAAAACCTCTGTACGTCAATGACGACCAATGACTTCTCTTTTAAATTTAGGCTCCTCAATGTAAGAGAGCTGGAATTTCAACAACATCACTGAAGTTTGTAGGAGTGAATAATTTTGGATTACTTTCAAAAATCTGTGTGATATGGGGCACCATTCATGACTAGACGGACAACATACTTCCAAAAGAGCCGGTGGTTCATATGCCTGAAATTGTGTTCAAGTCAAAATGGAAGAAAATATATTTCAAACAACACCAACCACCTTAAAATTCCAACATTTGAACAACAAGAGTAACAAAGAGATTGTACAAATTAGAAGTACGAGTTACAAGTCCATCCAAAGATGGACATATTCGATGAAAAATTACATGTTAAAATCTTTTACAAGTAGCTGAAACTGTGAAGCTTGGACTGTTCTGTTATTGACCAAGAGGAGAAATATTGTTGAACAGGCCACACACAAGACTTTGCATAAAATTCTGTATAAAATTTTGGAATTTAAAATCAGGATGCCGCTGCAGCACCTAATATGCAGTCGCATATATGAAACTGATAACAGCATCTAGTAAATATAACTATGCAGGTATTTATTAGCATATATCAGTATATATGTCACTGGCTTAATAGGAAAGTTCAACTTATGTACGAGTATGTAAATTGTTATATAAATGAAAATTCTTTAATGGCTTGAACTTGCACTTGCCAAAAAATGTATGTATTGTCTCGCTTCTCCACACACATGCTTTTGCCACCCAAAATAGTTTTGCAGTTTCAACAAAATTGTGCAGTATTCTAACAACCACTGTAAAGTTCTCCCGTTCTCGCGCTCTCTCTCTCTCTCTCTCTCTTTCTCACAGAAGCTAAATTTAGAGCTGTTTAACTGTTGTTCTTCATGTGGCGGTGTGTTTTTCATTATTTGCTACCAGTCCTGCGCACTTTTGCTGTACACGATTTCCTTAACTGACCTGAGTCACTGCAAACTGTATTGAAACCCTCCAAAATTCTGCCTGCAAATATTTATTGCACATAACGTAATCATTTTTATTTCAAACGCACCAACCCACCCTTACCTCTGCTTACGCTGCTACTATTGCTGGGGAGGGCTTTTTTTTTGCAGTTCGTTGCAAGAAACCAAACAAATTAACAGGCGTTAAATTTTGCCAGCCAAGGCAACTTGGCCCCATGAAGTTCAATAGCCTCATGCAATGTACTGCAAGTGTAACGAAGGACACTTGCCGATACTATAACGGAGGGAGAAATAGCAGATTGTTAAAGAAGGGTTTCTTTAACGAAATAAAGTTTAAAAAAGGCTTTAATTTGGCAGGACTCCAGGAACCATGAGGGTCAACCCTCAGTTCAACCTTTTGCTAAATCAGAGGTAAAATTTAGCAACATGGAAGACTTCGTCGGGTAATTGACGGCGGTCTAAAAATTCTCTCTCTCATGCCAGAATTTATGATCAGGATTCAGGTCTTGTAGCAATTATTGCCAGATCTGTGACCCATGACAGCGAATAGAAAGAATTAAGTGAAGGTTTCTTTTACAAATTTAAAAAAGAGGACCAACTTAAGGGGCTAAAAGCAATAATTTCCCTGGGCCCAAGGAAAATCTTACACAGAGGAAGGATATGCTCGCGAATCATACTTAAAGCATTTTATTCATCGCTTTCTCGCTTGCTCCTTTCCTTTTCTAACAAGAAAAACTGAGTTCACACATCCCACTCAATCACTTGCTTCAGCCAAAGTAGAAATACACAAAACATTAACCCACATCTTACATATTGCGTAGAGGACGAATTCAGATTTTCCTGATAATTGTAATTGTACAAATTCAGAGCATAAGATCACACTAAGTCTTCTCTATCTCATGACAGAGAATATTATGAGAATAACTAAAGCTCATATTGATGATCGTAAAGTTATCCGATTTTCAGAGACAAATTCCGATGTAATAAAACAAAAATAAAAAAATAGTCCACAATTTTTTCAAAAAATTATTCGATTAAAATCTTATTCGATTAAAATTTTATTCGAATAAAATTTATTTATAAATGTAATGCCTTTGCGAAGCAAATTCTGTACTATTTAAATATAATCCAAATAAGTTTCACTTAGTGGTAACCGAATAAAGGTTTATTCGAATAAAGATTTAAAAATGTTACGATTTTTTTATAACTAATTGTTCGCATATGATATGCAAAACCGAACGTGCTGACGGTCTAAGAAACTGGTTGCAAGACAAGGGCTTAAGAAATTAAACGGATAGAAAGCCTGCTTTAAAAATCATAAAATGAAATATATTTTTCTCATTCAAGTATACAGTCCTTCAAGGCGCTTTCACTACATACAACTTCAAATGTAGTTGCATTATCCTTTTTATTCAACAACTATACACACACACATGCTTATTATACCGCCGTTTGTTGTTTTAACATTTTCCAATACAATAAATGCTACTTTTGCTTATAACTCTTTGCAACCCTCTGCACCATCACCCACTGCATACTGCGCCATGAAGGAAACAAACAGTTTGTTGCCATAATAGAATTGAAAACCTCCCTGGCTTTTTTGTTGTTGCTGCATTCGGTTTAGTAAATAAAACTAGGTCAGTAATGAAAAATCTATTTATACTGTAATGAATATTTGTATATTAATACGCTTCTTTGTAAGTGTGTGTATACTTTTGGCGTCAGTGTATTGTTGTGTGTCTGTTTGTTACTTTTGACTTTTTATTCAATGTTGCAATTTTTTTTGTGCGGCATTATTTTGGTGGTTGTTCGGATTGTTGTTTTTCTTTTTGTGGCGGCTCATTGCCCCATAGTGTTGGGTGATTGTACAAGCATGTGTGTGTATGTATGAGTGTGCCTTAGTTTTCTGCAATGTTAAACTCTGCAGGAAATTCTCTTACAAAAGGCGGTAATTTCTTATAATTTGTCGTTTGAAAAGGAAGCAGAGTTTTAAATAATTTATATGTCAGCAACTAAACAGGGTTTTAAGGAAATACATAAATACTTGTAAAGAAATCTTTATAAATTTTCATGAAATATTCGTTGAACATAGGTATAAAATTTAAGTCGAATAAAATTTATTATTATTGAAAACAGAAAAAAAAATTATATTCTTCCGTTTCAAAAAATAATCCACTACCAATTAAAATTTCACTTGAAACATGTTTTATTTTAATACAGCTAAAAACCATCTAGACCTACTCGCATAAAACTTAATACTTACGAAACATAATCGATTACAAAATTTTAAAGAAGATTTTAAATATTTTAAAGAAAATATGGAGAAATAGGCTGAAAAAATGTTGTTTGGGGAAGCATTCTATTTCAAAAAACTAAATGTAAAATATATAAGTTAAGTTTTATTCGAAACAATTTAAATCCGATAGAGTTTCTATAAATTTTATAATTTTGATGAAAAAATTGCTTTGAATAAAATATTTTACTCGATTAAAATTAATTCAACGCTAGTAAAGAAAAAAAAAGATTTTTTGTAAATGCATGAATAAATTTCGGAAAATATTTTAAAATATATCAAAAAATCGATGCAATTTTAAGCGAATAGAAGTTTATTCGAATAAATTGGTATCTATTATAATCATATGAAGGCAAATAGTAATTCAAAAAATATTTTATAATTCAATAATAAAAAGCAATAAATTGAAACAATGGTAAATTTTTTTAAGATTGTGCAAACAGTTCGCAGAATACCTGTACATAAAAAAATTATTCATGTAAAACCACGTATGTTAATCATCTAAATAGATATAGAATTCATATTTTAAGCATATGCAAGTACATGTTTTCATTTAAAAATATTCCCTCAAAAATGTTATATTGTCAAACCTTAATAAGCTGTTTTCGTATAATGAATTATTAGCCGAAGAAAGTTGTTTGACTCAAAAAATATATACGTAAATAATATAATTTTTTTTTAATTTAAATACATGGTCGAATAAAATTTTATTCGAATAAATTTATTCGAATAAAATTATAAACAATTAAAATTTAATAATTGGAAACTTTTTGAACAAAAATAATAAAATTAAAATTTTGAAGTTATATATTCGCCTCTAAAATAAATATGCAAACGTTTATTCGAATAAAACACTAAATCAAGTAAAAATTTAAGCAAACAGATATGTAGATTGTTTTTTAAAGTATTGAAATTTCATACCTCATCTTACACTAAGACGTTAACATTGCATCTAAGCAATGTGCCTAAAACCAGTGAAATGAATCGAATAAAATTTGTTCGCACCAAAACAGAATTATTTGAAATCGTTTGATTTAAATAAAAAATATACCATTGTCAAACGTAAATAATTTTTTTGGAATAATGGATCCTTAAGAAAGAGGAAAAATAATAACATTTTTAGATTTATTTATAAAAGTAATCGAATAAAATATTATTCGACTAAATTTATTCGAATAAAATTTTAACAATTACAATTTTATAATTTGCACCTTCTAAACAAAAACATTAATATTAAAATATTCAAGGTAAATTTTTATCTTTAAAATAAATATGCATATAATTTTTCGAATAAAACTCTAAATCGAGTAAAAATTTAAAGCAGCAAACAAATATATTTTTACAAAAGTAATGACATTATACATGTTATATTAAACTTGTAAGCTAAAGTTGTATCTGCTTTAAGCGTATACAAATAGCTAAATTTATCGAACAAATTCTGTTCACATCAAATACGAAATTAAATATTTAAATTTAATAAAATTTTGAAATAAAGTTTTACGAATAAAAATTACAACATTCGACTGTTTAATTACTAACAGCAAGTTAAAGCTAATAGTTCTATATATTAAACACCCTGTAGCGCGGATTATATTTTACCATAGAATTGTGGGCATACATACGTGCACAATATTAGTGTTATTGCAATTTTCCTTGCACTAGTATTTGCAACTTGTGACACAAACAAAATATTGATGGCAATGTAAAAGTATGCGTGATAAAATGGCCATGAGCTGGTCATAGGACTATTGTCCTTCAACTGCCACATACTCATGCGAACAGAAAGCAACACAATTTAATTCGGTATATCTTGAACCACAGCAATGCAATGCAACATTTTCTGCAAAATGCAGCCAGCAATGGGTTATAAACAAAAAGAGAGTGAGAGAGAGGGAGAAATATTTGTTTAGAGAGTTTTAGAATTTTGACTTTTGTCAAAACAAAACGTTTTAACACTCCAGGCTATCATTCCAATGTTTCATTGACTCCTCATGATTCAATCACACATCCTTGTTGAAGAAACTGAATAGAAAAAAGAGTCATAAGTAGCATAACCAAGAATTCCCTAGCTGGTGTTGCTTAGATCCGATGGGACAGTTGGCCATCCATATTGTGGAATAAAAAATCAATTCAACGAAACCATGTTTGAGACGGACTTCTTGTTGGTAACTGAGCCTAAGGCTTTTTTTGTTCCGGCAATTTAAAGTTAATCACTTAAACTCGTCTTATACTAACGTCCCTCCAAAACCTCAATTGATCTAAAATTTCTCTCTTCTTTTTTTCTGAAATTCCCTCCTTCATTTTGAATTATGCAAGTTTTGCATTTCTTATAATTATTTAATGTGTCACATCCTGAAAAATATCAATTTCCTTCCTCTTGGCAGCAATCGAAAACTTTATCCACATTACAGTGGGCATATCAAATTATTGTAAGCAAAAAAAAATGTTGGCCTCATAATATTGAGTGTGTGTTTTCTAATGGTATTTTTTTGCTATTATTTTAATTACAACAAACAAGTTACAATAACAATTGAAAAAAACAGATTAAATACGACAATAATTGAGTAAACTAAAACTGAATTTAATAGACATACAATCAGTCAGACAAACAGACCCGGTACAAAAACAACTTTCACTTTGCGCTTGAATTCATACAAATTTCATGACACGACCAACTAACACTAATGCAACGTATAACAAAAAGCCAAAGTTAATCATACATAGACAATAGAGACGTTATAGTCTTTGAAATAGAGGATAGACGGGCGGTTTCGACAATCGACTGAGCTGACAAAAAGACAAAAGTACTTCTACTCACACAAAAACAGCGAATATGATTGTAACATTTGCAAAAAAAAAATATTTCAAACGCTTAAGAGTGTGTGTGTTAAATTGACAAGAGCCAAGGCCCAGTGGTGCCGGGGCGTTAATAACGTTTGAATAAACTAAAATATAACTACGCCAGTCGACTTTACAATAGAGCAGCGGGATCGAGCTGGTCCAAGGTCGGTGGACCAGCGGCACCTTATAGAGCACTTCAGCTCATTTATTAAACCAATCTCTGTATAACGCTCCCAATGAGGGAGCCCGCCAACCGAACACAAGATCTCAGAGTTAAAAACACGACTTCTATCAATAATCAAAACAATACATTAAAAAAAAATGTGTGAATCCTTTCCAAGGCATAAGCGACCCAAAGGCAAATGCGCTTAAAGGATTGTTAAGTTGAAAATGACCGAAGTGACAACCGTCTGCTTAATTTAACGTCTGCTTAATTTATCCCCTACTAGAAGATGTGCTCATACACGTAAGTGAATGCATTTTTAACACGCTCCGTAATGGAGAGAGCTTTAAGGAAATTGGTGGTCGTCAGCAGGAAGGCACAAGGATGTGGCTTGCCGTGGATAAGTGCATTGTCAGAAGTTCTGACTTATTCCACTTCGTGGCAATGACCGGTAACAGGTTCCCGTCTCTGCTAGGAGTCTGGTTACATAAGTCGACTGGAAAGAAGTTAACATTCTCTTATAAAAAAAGCCAAGATCGTACTTGATCTCTGGTATACAAACTTTGGGTCTTCAGCTTTATTACAGACTTACTCACGCTCTGCGTGGGTGGACAAGGTAGGAATCCGGAAGAGGTCGACAAGAATGCTTCGTGAGGGGCAGATAGGCCAATCCCTAAAGGTACTTCCAAGACGTTGGACCGTGAGATTTCGATAGACAATGAAGCTTCGCAAGAGATGGATAAGTTAATCTCTGTAGGAGCTCCGGTGCCTTCTTGTTTAGCCTCCACAGTTGCCTACCAAAATAAAAAAAAAATTAAAAATTTTGTTGTCTACTACTCTTTTTGTTTTTAAGTTAATTAAGAGAAGTTTTTTATTTGTTGTTATTGTAGCAAATTTGTCTGAGGAAAACAAGCTGGGAAATAAAAGTTTTAAGAGGCTTTCCAGTTTTATTTATTTTTTGAATGAAAGGAAATATGCATTTTGACTTAAAATATAAAGAATTCGATTTATACAGCGTGACAAAATCCTGTCGAATATATTACGAATTGAATGTTGGAAGATTCTAAATCATTGCCAGACCAAAGGGAGAGGGTGATTTCACTAGGAATATAATGGCTCTCTCTCTCTCTCTCTCTCTGAGCGTTGACAGAAACAAAGAGCTATTTTTTTCAATAACTCACTCAAGTCGCAAGATTGTGTGGATTAATGGATATAGTCGTAGTCTAGGAACGTTTATAGCACAGTGCAGAATTTATCCACCTGAGACTCTGCCAATAAATATAGCTACCGATTGGCTAGAACCGAAACGGTACTGTAGCCTTAAAATTCTGGTTCCTAAGTATAAAACCAGCAAGCGACAATCAAACTTATCTGTAAACTAGGGCACTTAGGGTCTAAGGGGTCTAAGGGCACAGGAATAAACGAAACATTTGTGCCACCTCACGCATTGCAACCATTTTTTGATTTTTCTACACTCCTCCCCTCTTGCAAATTCGAAGTGTTTATTGTAAGAAAGTAAGATATCGAAAAATATGATGACTCACTACAAATGTCTGTGAAACTGCTAAGCTGTGCACACCTTATTAAAGTCTCCATACCGATTCGGTTGTAAAGTAAAACTCTTCATGCCCTGAGAAGAAAGCCAGCTCCTGGATTTCGCTTAACTTTAAGTGTGGGACTTTAATATCATTCCTTATAACTCTGAGGGTACTGGACTAAACAGGTACCAAAAATGGTACCTGGTGTAGCTTCAAGGACTTTATTTGATTTAGAAGCCATCACTGCTGTGCTGCAAAGCTGACTGAAATCGAATAAAGGCGCTCAGTTTCACTGCCTTCGTTAAACTATCGGACGTAGCAGGTTTGAAGTAACGGGTACTGGGCACTTTATAACGATCTTGAATAGGATTTCTGCGGCAGAGAGTCGGCAAGTTCTATATTATTTAGTCGTTATGTTCTCTTCGCATCTTAAGTCTGTGTTTCTCAACTGAAATTTTGCCGAAATAATAGAAACTTCCAGCTTTTCGACTGCCAATAAATTGAAATTTACAGACATTTCAATTCTAGTGTCTGTTTTATTAACAATTTGACTTTGGGGGTTTGTATTAAATATTAAAATATTTCCTGCCAAAAGTTTATGGAAAATTTATCTGAAATCAGGCGGTGACTGACTGACTGCTTGTTTTGTGTTGTGGTTTGGTTTTCATTAAACAAAAAGCTTCCTTTCACTAAACATGGCTGGAGTTTCTGCAGACCCAACCTACAAAAGCTGAGAGCTGGCAAAATGTTAAACTTCCGCAAACAGTTTGTCAGCAAACAATGAAATGAAGAAAAACAAAAACAAACAAAATTTTTTTAATGGCTTCACAACAGAAAAGTTCCCAGCCTATTTTTGACTCTTGAAAATAGGAAAAGAGAGATCCAAAAGAAATTAAAAGAAAAGCTAAAAGCCTGTAGCTGTTTATAAGGAAAAATAAAGAAAATGTTACATAATTTTTGTTGCTGATTTTTTCTATATTTATATTTCATAGATACTCTGTGACTTTATCTGAAGGGAAATAAATTTTATTCATAAACAAAACTAAAATGCAAACGGAAATGTGTAAAAAGAAAGAAACATCATGAAGCAGTGCAAAAATAAAGAGTTATTTTTTAGGCTAGAAAAGATCAACAGATAGACAAAGACAACTTCAGTTCATACCAAGCGCAGATCCGGAAGGAAATGTGTCATCTTTAGGAATAGAAATATTTTTCTTATTTAAATTTCTAACCTCTCTTTACTTGAAATTGTCCGAAAAATTTATTTTAATGATTAATATGTCATTCAGATTTTCCCGGTAATTTTTAGAGTGACCAGATAGTAATGACTTCCCATTTAGTCATTTTACGTCTTTTGAAATTCTGGCTCCGTTGTTAGGGCACTTGCATTTCGTTGTGAGCTCGGTAATGGCTTTAGTGTGAAGGCAAATCGTCGCACAGTGGAAGTAAAGAAAACAGCCGCTGTAGCGGCCGATAGAGTGCCGATTACCTGAAGTTGGCCTTGCCTTATTCAACCGGGTTAAGGATTGAAGGAAGACCACCATTGACAGTCCCTTAAGTTTCCTACTTAGGAACTGAATACGTTGACCGTCGGCAAAGTAAAAATCTATTTCCCGGATGAGGTTCATTTTTGGCTCAACGGTTAGGTCAACACGCTAAGCATTCCAGCATCCACAAAGGTTGACTGTTGGGTGTGGTTTATGACTTGGCGGCATAATCGGACCACATTTCTTTCAAAATCACGAGTCACCGCCATCGCCACTGATCCTTCGTAAAAATTGCCATGACTTACGTTGGCACCTGTCTTACGACGTCTTAGAACCGCTTGGATTACCGATCACCAACGCACTTGTATAGATAGCAATTAAAGATCATGGCTGTATGAACACTGATCCCACCTTTTGTTGAGGGTCCGAAGATATCCATTCTCCTGCTGTGAATAGCTGTTGTGATGCAATGCAACGTCACATTGATCATGACCTTCTCGAGATTTAGTTATAAACCACAGCCACCACGTGAACTCTCGCAGGAGCCCCATCAACAACTATTGTGGGACTTGCGTTGCACGCGCTACTGGTTCCGGTGGTACCAGTTTTTATATCGTTACTGGTCGAATTGAGGAAGACCTACCTTCTTCCAGTTGCAGGCCCCAGACAAGCCTCGGGATTTGGGTCCCCCATATCGCTCGGTGGCAATACAACAAGTCGACGGGATCGCCAAGAAGACGTTCCTCCAGGGGCATGATCCTCCCTATGGAGAGATGCCAACCTACTTTTTATGGTCAGAGTTTGGCTGTCAGAAGATGGCGCTAAATGCCTTAAAAACGACACAACATTCGCAGTTGTGCAAAAAAAAAACTTGACGACTGGCCCATTTCACCGAGAGCGCTCTTCAGTTAGCCGCCGTGATTATGCAGTTTGACAAACCATAATGATTTCCTCTGGGGCCACTTCTAGTCAGTCGCTAGTCTACACTAGCAAGCCAACAGTTTTATACGATATCGAGGCGGCCATTAAATGATGGCATATATGTTATGGTTTTATTGTAAATTCTGACCCCATCGTTCTTATCTGGTCACCCAACGTGTTAAACTAGTGCCTAATTTTGAAAAGTTTGCAACTTAACCTTAAAATTGTTTACAAAATCGTTAGCATTCAGTCACCGACTATTGGAATCGCCATAAACATATTGGGCTTTTTGCCAATATCACAAATTAAAGCCATAGACAATAAATCAAATAATCGTTCAAATAACACGCTTATGTAAGCTTCACATTGAACTTTATGAGCTTGATGATGAACGAAATAGTGCTATAAAATGCAAACAATAAAATTTAAAAAAAACAAAAATAAATATCATAAAATGTGCTGTGAATTTGTTTTAAACGAATCGGTTAATAATAAAAAAAAAAATAAGTACAAAACGATAAAACACACTTTCTCCTTTTGTTAAATAAATATATTTTATTTTTTGCTATAAACTGCCCATGATTTTTGAAGTAACTATTTACTCATGAGCTGTTGACATTTTAATAATGACTTTGCTAAAAGCAAAGCAATAATTTGAGCTGATATTTCACAAACAATTTAATAAATCTTCCCACAGTGCAAGCCAAAAATATTGGGAGGACAAAATCGAGAAGTGGAGAAGAAGGACATCTCTTCGATTAATGATATGAATATTTATCCCTTCATTAGATTTGCCGGCTCTTACAGTTTTGTGAGAACAACTTTCGTTTTCTCGAAGCACTGACGAAGATTTTTATACCACAAATGAAGCCACGTGGGTCCGCTAATCCGTCGCTTTTTATTACCTAAATAAAAGTAAGAAAAGGAATGAAAAGTAAAGAAGAGTGTAGATTCGAAGGTTACTATATAGAGTAGCGGTTGAGTGGCGACTACATTTGTGCCGCAGAGGAGAAAGCCAGTTGGTGCTTCTTGTGAGGAAATATAACCCCTGCATTCCGACCCGTGTTATCTCAGAGAGACTAGCAAAGATTATGTGTCCGAGCTAAGTTTGACGTAGACCCCGTAATGCAGCAATCTGGCATAAGAATTGAACCATTAGTTCCTCCTCCTCCTCGTTATGAGAACTTCTACAATAGTCGCTTAGTGGCAACTCCTTTCTCTTGACATGTTGGCCTTCAATCTTCAATGTCCGGTGATTGGTGCCACGAGATCCCTTAACAGCGTAATCTGAAATCTTAACACATTTTTGGTTCGAGCCCTGTCTAAACTGGGCTAAATTTGTCCAGTGTTTCCACATGTGTGTTCCTCCCACCCCTTGGCCTGAAACATATGATATTTAGCATTATTAATTTGCTTCTTACGCGGTCCTTCAGCCTTGATCCTCTCTTCGCCGGCTTACAATTGCCCATATTAGCACCACGCCCATGCACCCATTTCAAGGTAATTCTTGAATATCTCGCCATCCGACTTAGGGATGTCCGGCATTCCTGGACCGCTATTAATGTCGAAAAGACAGTTGTGAGGGACCTAAGTCCGACGCAGCTGCCGGTTAATATCTGAATACTCCTTTCGAATATACCATAGCACCACCGCCAGTTCGTCGCCTTTTATTAAAAAATAGAAGTCGGAAGATTCTTGTCAGGCATGCCAAATTAAGGGTTTGACCACACTGCCAAAGCTTGATTTTGACAGTCTGGGGTGCGGTCAGACCTATGGACCTAAAAACAACCCCCAAACTCACGGTGATGCCTGGACTTGATTGGCGGAAAAGGACAAAGCCTAATAGCGGACTGCGTACTACGTCTGCCAAAGCTACGGTTTTAGTTTAGCCTTTCGCTTGAGGGCGCCAATGGGTGACAAAATTGCAATTTAAAAGAAAACATGGATATTGGTGCATACCGTGTCTCCGGAAGGCCCACAACTGCCATTGGCCGAAGGGCAAATTGGTATTTCCGTCAATGAGACAACTGATCACGAATTGTGTAGTCGTGTCGTTCTCGACCTTTGCTCAATGATAAGGCATTTTTTCACCCACACGAAGGTGGGATTCAACACCGGTCGAATTCTTTCTGTAGGGCTATATGAAGAGTAGAGACTACGAGGCCAAACTGAACATGATTGCAGACTTCAAATAGGAGATACGAGGAAAATAACCAGTAGATTAGTTAATAGTGTGGTAATCTATCAGTCTGAGGGTCTGGGGGAATTCGAGTGTCACCTTAGACTCTGTTTGGTTTTCACTACAACGAGTGAAGGTCTATGTTTCTATACACAACTTGAGTCAGGGCGGCTATATTTTTCTTAATAATTTGGAGTGGAAACCTAAATCGGAACACCTTTTAATAATACAACAATATTTTCTTTTTGTTATAATGAAACAATAATAGGAAATAATTACTTCGGGGTATTTAAACAAATGAAAACAAACACACTTTTATGAATAATGAATAGTGAATTGTAAAGAGTGTGAAAGTGTGTTGTTGTTTATCACAAAACCGCTGTTAAATGTCAGATATTTGAATTTCTATTTTAGAGGTTAATGAACTGGTTGGTGTTTTCTTTGTGTTATTAATTTCGAAGTTAACTGATTAACATGTGTTGTAGGTGGACTCAATTGATGAAGTGATTTTTTTTTTGGTTTTAAACGAAATACAGTTGTGTATTTCCGTTAGAGAAAAAATTTTAAATATAACAAGGGTCTATCGTATTGGCGCGAACAAGGCAGGGCGTCTTTGCTGGTTCAAAGCTTTAAATTGAAACAAAAAAACACTATTGGATTTTCTGCCATTTTTTATTTTGTTTTAATATCTGTGTCCGGGTGCAAATGTCGCTGATTATGCCACTGCGGCATTTCTATGTAGATTGTCAATTTCAAACACCCCAAAGCAAAATGTCCCGCAGTGTTCAATCGCCTAATTTTCGAGGTTATGTCACGGCTCTAAGACATAAAATTAAATACTCATCTAAGGTTTTATTCAGTTGTGTAATATTGCTGTCGCAGTGATTGAAGTCCCGCAAACAAAATTTCGCTTGATGAACATATGTGCAGCATGTTTCACCTGCATACCAGCTGTCGTAGTACGTGTAGATGCATACCTCCTGCCACTGCTTAGAATTCTCGTTTAGATTATTGCTTTTCCGTTATACATCAGTATTTGAAAGTCAGGCCGGTTCATACCTGACAAGAATTTTATTGTTTTATTCGCAAGACTCCGAAATAAAAATTTTAGCAGAAGCATTTTAAGGCAAAACTTGTCCCAAGTCAAAGTAGTGTCAATACATTTTGCTCGTGGGCTCGGCTGACTGTTTTGGTTAGTTACGTAAGCTGGAGTATAGAACCAAGACTAGATTAAGAAAATTATTGTTAATTATAAAAAAAATCCCGCTGATATTCCAAGAGTGCCCGAGTGCCCGAATCCTGTAATATTTCGAATGAAGTCACTTGGCGAAAACCCGGATGCTTGTCGAACAACTCCAACGGAATACCCGTAGCGGGCGATTGTCAACATTAACAAGTATTGCAAATTAACTAACACGTTCAGTGCCACGCGGTTTTATAGCGACTTCCCCCTCAGGCCGCGCGAGTTTCAGCGGTGCGAAAATATTGAAAATCGTGCTATGAAGAAAATGCTGCACAGGCTGGCAGAAAAATAGCATAAAAATTGATCAAACAGGTTATAACATTTTGTAACACTTGCGAGGGACAACCATTTTTATGTTTACCTTGTTTCCATAAAATCCATTAAAGTTTTCTCAAAAAATATTAAATTTTTACCTTTATCGTCATATTTTATACTGTCAGTCATCGGTGACTGATGCGGCCTAAACGGAAAGGTCGGTGGCAGTTACCGGTGACTAACGTGGTACTCAACGTGTTAAAAACTTAAGTATATATAAGAAATTTTTGGCCCAGAGAGTAGAGGTCTGTGAACCCGTTGATCTAAGCTGATCAATCTCAGCCTCAGACGTTCAAATGCTGGCCAGGGCTTGGCAAACTGTGACGAATCCATGATGTCCAACTTCTAGTTACTAACGCTTAAATTCGGCTGAATTTTAGTGATGGTCGGTCTGGGTTATATTGATTGTGAGGTCATGGGTTTATTGGGGCTTACGGGCAAAGATCGGAGACTTTAGCAAACCCCACAAAAAGTCCAACCGGCTGAAATTGTACGCCCTCAAGTCCTAATTTATGTCTCCTGCATGAAAGATAATAGTAACCCAAATCGTTCATGCAGAGTAAGCATTGTTACGTTCGCATTGTGACAGGCGAGCCCAATGGAAGTACAAATAGGCTATTACCACCCCTAAACTAAAAGTTCGTATAACCGAAAAATAAAAAAGGATCTAATTCATTTATGGCGTTTTCGTTTCTTAAATAACATGTTGCCCTGTTATAGAGTGCATGTTTTTTTGGGATTTTCTACAGTTCATAAAGGGCAATGTCTTTCGGCATTATTAAAGGTCACCTCTAAGAAAATAAAACCGCACCTTTTGTGTGCGTAAAAATATCTTAAGTATAACAAAAGGGCCAACAATTTTCAACTTTTTAGAATTTCTTTATTTAGCAGCTAATTTAATTTGTCACGCGATAGTTTTGTAAATATATGAATTTTTCAAAGTTTACCTTATAATACAATAAATCCGGTAACCCTGGTGACATTTTCGGATTGACTTCAAGTCACACCTACGCACTCACGTGTAGTAAAAATTGGAAAGTATTAACGAAAACAACAAATTCTTAAATTATTATAAATTTTTTGTACGAGGAAATGTTAACTTTTCATGGTTTTGGATGGGGGAATTTCCCTTCTTCATCCTCTCTGGATCCGCACCTGACGTACGGAATAGCACATCAATCAAATAAACGCCTCGGATTTGCTGGAAGTACTTTAAGATACATTTTTTTGGAGAAAACGCAGATCTCCGGCTTATATAGTGTTTTGTAGCGCACAAATAACGAACTCACGGCGTTGCCTATGTTTGTCCGGCTTTAATTTTGGCGTCAGCAAAATCTTGTGCGAATGTAGGCCCGAATCCAATCGCAAATACAGTTTTGGGACTTCATCGATACTGATCGCTACGGCGGCCATATTTGTTTTACCTCCTACAAATCTCTGTCTGGTCGGAGGCTTAAGATTTCCAGGTTCCCCTTTATATAAATTCGAAAGAGTTTTGACAAGGAATTTATGGAAAATATTTCTCTCAAGACAAAAACGCTTTTTTATGTTAAATTCATTTAAATTTGTCATTAGTGGCACAAATCATATTTGGGTCTTTTTTTCAACTTCATTGTCATGTCATACATATAAATTTTGAATTTTGAAACAACAGATTTGTTAATTTTTTTCTGGCGATTTGTTTTGTTTTTTGTGCAAATTATATGCTGCCATCGTAATAACAAAAGTGATGTTGCCACTTGCTGTAAATATCAGTGTCAAGCAAAGTTTGAAATGCAAGTCAAATGTAAATGGTTGACGTTTTGTTTATTTCTGATATTTGATTAACACTCAAGTGTTTAATGGCTGAAATGTTAATTTTAAGAGTTGCCAATTTCAAGCTATAAACTGCGCGTCAAAGTGATAAAGGCGCTTAGGAAGAATTGTATTTCAAATGTGCTGCAAATGTCCCAACGCGGCTTTTTTTTGGTAATTTAATTTTGTTTTGTTTATTGTTAAATTTTGGAATTTCGGTGAATTCCGCAAATTTGGTAAACTTAAATTTTTTGCTGAATCTTAATTTTTAGTAAATTGACTATTTGTTGTGTAAATTGAATTTGTTTTTGATATATGTACTCGTAATTGTGTAACGTTATCTGTGCCAAATATCACATCAAAGTAATCATTAATGTTTAGTATACGCTTGTCTTTCTGAAGTACAACAAGTGCATTCGGCGATTTTTACAATGAGTGAAATTATTCAACAAAGAAGTTCCATTAAATTTCATGTGCGGAATGAAATTTCTGGTGCCGAAACGTTCAGAATGTTGCAAAAGAGGCCTTCGGTGATAATTGTATGTCGCGAGCAAGTGTTTTTGATTGGTACAAATTTTTTCAAAGAGGATAGAGAACGCGTTGACGACGAACCACGTCCAGAACGGCCATCAACATCAACTGATGATCAACACGTCAATAAAATCAAGGAATTGGTGTTCGAGAATCAACTATTAACAGTCAGAGACCTTAATGATATCGTTGGAATATCGGAGGGATCAGTGAAAACCATTTTAAAAGATCATTTGGGCCTAAGAAAAGTGAAATCACGATTGGTTCCGCATACCGCATTGATTCTGCGTGAGTTTTTTGCGAAAAATTTAATCATTATCGTTCCACAATCGCCGTATTCGCCTGATTTAGCTCCGTGTGACTTCTGGCTGTTCAGCAAACTCAAGCGTTTTTAGTTAATTGAAGACATTAAACGTGAATCGATACGCGCCTTGAAAGCTATTCCGAAAATTGACTTTAACAACTATTACGAAGATTGGGAAAAACGTTGGCATAAGTGGGAATTACTTTGAGGGGGACGAAATAGATTTGGCAGAATAAATAAAGAAATTTAAAATTATGAACAAAGTCTTACTATTTTTTGCTAGTGTTTTTTTTTTCTTTTTGTCTTTTTTTTTGTGATATTATCAATTTGGTGAAATTAACGTTTTTGTGTTGATATTTCAAAATTTGGTGAATTTTTGGCGTTCGTGCTATTTTTTTATTTTATTAAATTGTTCAGCTGGAAGGTCTTTTTCAAAAAATGCTTTTAGTAATTAATTGTTTTTTAAGCCAGTTTTTCGATTTTATGGGAAATTTTCAAGTTTTTGGGGAGGTTTAAATTATGGTCGAAATATCGCATTTTTGGTGATTTATGGGTATTTTTGTAAGTTTTGATTATAGAAAAATATTTTGTTGGTAAATTATCAGGCATGTTCTGAAAATCACTTTTTTGTAAAAGTGATTTCAAATCACGAAAAGGTGTTGTGTGCACAAAATTTTTTGAAATCTCGTGATTTAAAACCGGTGAGCTAACAGTCTGACGATTTCAAATCACTTCAAGTTTTTTTCTATGTTTTGCATTTAGAATCAAATGAAAATTATGTTATATATTTAATGTGATATGTTTTTTATTTATTTAAGTAATAAAATAAGGTTTTATACACACAAAAACATATACATTAACAAATTTCTAAGGACACTGTTTGTTTTGTAAAAAGTTGTTTTGCTTTGTTTACCAATGTTCGTGATTTACATTTTCTCTTCAGCAGTCAGCTGGTTTGTTTTTTCGAAGATATTTGTGAGGTTGCCAAAGTGACACAGTCGTAAAATGTCATGTAAGATATATGGAATTTATACTATCCTGTTTTTTATTTAATACACAATTTATTTATTGTTGTTAAAAAGTTTAATAATAGTAAATAAGTGAGTAATTTTGTGCAAATTTAGAAATTAGACGTGCAAAATCTAAGCAAATTTCATCGATGAAAACAGTGGCAATTTCGTTATTTTTGCATTAATTTATGCTTTGTGAACTTTGTCCCATAAATGACGTTTTTTACACGCTCATTTTTTAAAGCAATTACTGCCAATAAACTAGCTCCCGGCATTTTTATTACCTCAATTTTTACTTTTTTTTTTATTAATTAAACCGAAAACCGTAAAATCTCGTGATTTTCAGAACAGCATCAAATCCTCGGCGTGATTTCAAAATCGTTCGTGATTTGAAATCACGTGGTTTTCAGAACAGACCTGTATAATTTAATGACCATAGTTGGTTTTGTAGTCAATTTTCCAATTTTGGTGAATTACCAAATTATGGTGAAATTTATCTATTTATCAGAGTAATTATCGGAAAAATTTATAATTTTTAAAGTTTTTGGTGAATTTCTTATTTGTAGTGCAATTTCTTTGTATATATTTGTTTATCATAGAATTTTTTAAAATTTCAGGGGTTTTTAATAAAAGATTGAATTTTTTTGGAAAACTAAATTTTTTGTGATGAAATTTTAAGAGTTTGTAAGATTTTCTTGTATTTGTTTGTTTTCGAATTTTCGAATTTGCGATAAATATTTAATTTTGGCAAAAATGGTTTTTTCTCCATATTCCGGGAACTTGTGTAATGCGATGCTCAAATGGTCCAAGTGTCAAGATGTTATGTTGTCTAATACCGTCATATTTAAACATCGGACATGCGGACATACTCACATCGTTAATTGAACTTCGCTATCTCGAATGATCCAGAATAAGTATATATATGTACTTTTGCAAAACATCTCTGCAAACAAAATAACTCATCATACCCCTATCATATTTACGTGCACTTTTTTCTGCTTGATATTTTACAGTTATTTTTTGTGCGACTATTTTTCCCTTTCATTTTCATAGGCCGAAAGCACAGCCTATTCGCTTCGTCTTCACAAACTCACACAACTTGGCTCGTACAAATGGCTGCGGTTACAATAACAACATTATTTTCCTTGTCTATTTGTGGTTGCAATTGTTTGTGCAAAAGCCGTTTTTTTTCTAGGTTTCCCGTTGTCTTGTTTGCTGAGTTTTTTCTTGTTTGAACTTTTTTTCTGTCTTTTTTTTTCCTTGGCGTTTAGTAGGTAAATGTTACATAATGTGCAACTTGTTTTAATTTTGTTGTTGTTTTTTCTTTGTCTCTTTATGACTTGGTTTTGTAAATATTACAACGAAAACCGAAAACAGCAGCAATAAAAATAGTAAAAAAAAAGTCATGCTTTGTGGCCAAATAAAGCCAATGAACTTTGCTTTTCTTCTCTTTCTGGCGAGCGCTCTCTTTCTCTCTCTCTCTCTCGATCTTTCTTGGTGTGTAAAATAATAATGAAGAATTTTTTACAACTAGAGGAAAAAAACATGCATTATGTGGGGATGTATGTATGTATGTAACATATGTACATATGTAGGCTTATTTCTTTTTACTGATGCAATTCCGACAAAAATGTTTGGATATTTAATAAATAATTATAAAAAATTTTTAAATCATAAATTTTTCACGTACATACATACATAAGTATGTATGCACATACATATGTATGTATTTCAGTTTAGCTTGCGGGGAAAAATGAATTTGTGTAATTTTAAATGGACAGACAAGTTTCTAATAGAAATTTCAAAAAACAATTTTTAATAATTTTGAAGGCTAAGAATTTTTAATTTACATTTCACTTTAGTTCTTAAAAAATCTTAAAAATTTTATGAAGGAAAAAATGACCGGAGCTTGAGTTATCACATGCAATATACTTAAAAACTTAGCTAAAAAGTACCACAAAATAAGGGAAATTTCCCAATTAGGCGTATTTTTTGTCATGGGGTTATTGTAAAATTTTAAAAAAAGATTTCTTTTTTATAAGGTAAATAAAAACACAAATTCCCCAAATCAGGGAAATTTCCCAATTAGGGGAATTTTTTAACTTGAAGATAATTAAAAATATTTTAAAAAATTTTACATTTTCGTCCAAATTCTTAAGTGCCTACTTATGTTATTTGCAATTATAAAATAATTTTTTTGTTTCCGAAACTTCTAAAAATCAAATTTTTTCTATTAGGGAAATTTTTTTATACCCTGAGGAAATTTTAAAAAATATATATTTTCTTTTAAATAAGATCATGTAAAGTACCAAAATACAAAAAAGTAAATTAAAATTCTAAAAATAAAAATTTTCCCATAAGGGAAATTTTTTATATCTAGAGGAAATTTTAGAAATAATTTTTTTGTTTTTTTTTTGGATAAAGTTATGTTAAGTACAAGAATATAAAAAAATAAATAAACATTCTAAAAATCGATATTTTTCTATTCGGGAAATTTTGTAAGCCAAGAGGTAATTTTAGAAAGTAAAATTGTTTTTATAAAAAATTAATTATTTATTAACAAGCATACAATTATGTTAAGAAGAATAAAGCTAAATAGCTTTTTTTATTTAATCAAAGAAAAATATCCCATGCTGGGAAATTTTTGTTTATATGGGAAATTTTTGTGGCATTTAAAAATCTTAAAAACCTATTAATGTTACACGTAATAATACAAGGAAATTTTTTTTTTTTTTTTTTTTTGTTAAAAATTCAAAAAATAATTTTTTTTCTATTAGGGAAATTTTTTTTACCTAGAGGAAATATAAGAAAATCTATTTTTTTATGTACTTGTGCTAAATATAAGAATATAAAATAGTTTATGTTTACTCATTATGGAAAACAAAAAAATTTCCCATAGAAGGAAATTTTTCTTAGCTAAGAATTTTAGAAATTTAAGTATAATTTGCAGTTTTTTATGCTCTTTAATCAAGTCAAACTTATTAACACATTCCTACACATAAAAAGCACTGTATTCTAATTAAAGGCACCGGAGTTTTAAATACTTTCGACACTTGAGAGTTTTTATAGCTTAATGCTCTGAATGAAAAGATCTAAGGCTTTAGTTCAAGATTTGTGAGAGGACTTTATAACACCTTGTTTAACAACAATTAAAAACGCCATTGAATTCTTTATAAGAAGTATTTCATTTCCTTGGTTATTTTGCCTAACAGCAAATAAACATTAGTTAAACTTTTCTTTATCACATCTTGATCAAGGACTAACATTTAGCAAGCAACAACAAAAAACAAATAGTAGTAAAAGGTTACATGAACATAACTAATGACCCACGGTCATATAACAAACTCCAAAATGAATAATTTCCTTTTATGAACTCTAAGCACAACAACAACAACAAAGACAATAGCTGCAACAACAAGAAAATTGTAGGTAACAACAAAACAACCACGACGATTATCTAATAGGCCACCATATACATGCATGTACTCGTATATGAAACTAAAATAATGATTATTACGCCATCGAAATCGAAACCAAAAAAAAAAGCTCAGGCAAAATATTAACACAAACAACCACCAACACAGGCAACAAACAACATTGTTTGTTAATCGCCAGATTTTTCTATGTGGCAAAATAGAGTTTAAGTGCAACTGAAAGTAAAACACAATTTATTGTGCACAAAACTTTAATGCAATAAAATGCAACAGATACAAAACACGACACGTAATACTTGCCACACACACACACACACACTCAAACACACAAACAAGTTTTCCAGAGTTTTCCGCGATGCCGTATATTCATTTACACAAACACATATACTCTTCTTTTTTTTTACTTACACGCCATCAATAGACAAGATCACTTATGAAATCGTGTTCATTTCATCGGAGAGAAGTCGTTACAGCAAGGAAAAGAAAAAGTCATTCATTTCACATACAAATGTACTTTTTCAAAAAGGGGGTCAGGGGGTAGAAAAAAAACACTTCCCCTCCCCCTTTTTAGTTTACGAACAGCATTAGCATTCGATTGCAGTTTGTTTACATAATAAAGCCTGGCATAACTCTCAATTTATCGTGCATAAAAACTAGTTTCCATTACGCTTTTCTTTTATTTAATTCATCTGGAAAAAAATATATGAAGAAACCAAAAAAAAGAAAAAGAAAAACCTCAAGAAATGTAAGTCAACTTTAGTGCAGACCGAAGTCTTAAGGAAAACTTGTAGTGGTCAACGACTAACACATACCCTAAATCAAACACTAAAGAATGTACGGAGCCTGGGTTGGCCTTAAAACACTGTGTGAGAATTGTTTAGTCCCAGTACTGATTGCAAAACCTTAATTCAAACAGATGAAGCAATTTCTGCGAGGAAAGTTTTAAACACCAGTAATTCGGCTTTTGAAATGCATGACGTCCTCGCACGTCAAGAATGGCTCTTCACTTTGCCCCATTATCTTTCCTTTTTCCTATGGCAAGTACAGGGTGTCCGCCGGAAAGGTATGCATACTACTTTGTTTGTTTATAATTTTTTATTAAATTAAAGAGAATGGATCGTATATTTATAAATGTTTTATTTAATGTCGGCAATTATGTATGGAATACAATATCAGCTAAATGTCCGCCTCTTCAGCCACACAAATGCGAGTCCTTTTAAACACATTTCACGCGGTATTTCATTAATTTCATCACGAAAATTTTGTGTGAGTTGCTCTAGCGTTTCCGGTTTGTTTGCATAAACCCTGCTTTTCAGATATCCCCACAAAAAGAAGTCCGGAGCAGTCAAATCAGGCGACCGTGGAGGCTAATAAACATCACCATTCCTTGAAATAACTTGTTATGGAAAGAGGTCTCGCAGTAATTCCATTGTAATCCTGGCTGTATGCGATGTGGCACCGTCTTGTTGAAACCACATGTTAGTGAAGTCCAAAACATGCAGTTGTGGCGTTAAAAATTTTCAATCATATTACGATATCGCTACCATTGACAGTTTCCGGTACGCCGTTTTCAGTTTTCCCTTTCCCAGAACCAACTATTCTGTTTATTCACATATCCATTCGTCACTCATTATGATTTTTTCATGAAAATCGGGGTTGTCATGGGCGAGCTGTAGCATCCTATTGGCATATGTACGGCGGCGTAAATGGCCTTCTGGAAGAAGCTCTTGTATCAACTGAATCTTAAATGGAAGCAAATGCAAATCTTTGTGGAAAATTATGGCAAAAGTTGTTCTTTGAAGACCAAGCTCCTGAGCACGGTGTCGAACTGAGGTTGATGGATTGTTTTGAACACTTTCTTGAACAGCAGTAATGTTTTCATCCGATCTTGCAGTACGTTGTGGTCCATGCTTGGGCCTATCACCTACAGTCCCTCTTTCTTCGAAATCATTCACTACACGATAAATAGTGCGTCTTGTTGGCACGTTGTTCTACCCAAAAATTTCACGTAACTTTCTCATCGTCACAGTAATCGATGATTGATTTTGATAAAATGTTTTAACGATTAAAACACGTTGGTTTGCCGAATATTTTTCCATAATAAATTTGCCAGGTCTCTACTTCACGACTGCCAAATATGAACTGTCAAGACTAATGTTTACCAAAATGGCGGCAAAACAAAGTAGTATATCTTCCCGGCGGACACCCTGTACTACTAAGATATAAACAAAGTCTTCGCGAGCCTGGCTTTTTATGGAGCCAACGGCGCTCACAATTTCAGAGCTAGACCGACTATAGGATCTTACGAAACAGCTACACTTGTTCCTTTTCCAGTGACTCGCAATCAATTTAATCGGTGTTTTTATACACCAAACGTTTGGAGAGCGTAAGATGAATATCATCGATTAGGCATCAAGATATATTGTCCTCATATTTCCCTGCCATTTAGTAAGACCAACAAACCTATGATTGCGAGAGGAATGACGGAAATAGCCTTCTCGGTATATTAATATCTTTGTATTTTGAACTCGTAACGGAATTTACGTCGAGTTGCAAATCTTGGTCTCAATTCTCAAATAAAATACGAAGCCACTGCTCGTATGTTACAAATGTTATATGAAGCCTTAAATGCCAACTTAAATTCCCCTTTTTGTATGCAACAAAAAACTTGGAAAATTACATGCAGCAAATGCAATTTCAACAAGCAGCAGCATTATTTTTACATTAGCAACAGGCAGGCGGGCGGGCAGGCAATTTCAATGAAATAAATATAAGCAACCGCAAAACAAGAAAACTAACAGCAGCGATTATTTAATCAGTGCAGTAGCGCAGGCTTTGTGGCATGTTTTTTCTTCTATTCTTCCTTCGATTCGTTTCATGTAAAACTGCCTGCCAAAAGTCAGGCTGTAACAAATGCTGCAGCTTTACAAGAAAAATGCAGTAGCAATATTTGGCTTTGCTTTGTTGCAAAACAAGAAGAAAAATTAAAACCATGATCGTACAACGTGCAACGTCACGTATTTGTCTTCTTACAAGAGGAGTTTTAGTTTTATTTTATTTTTCACTTTCAATGGGTTACAACTTTTGCTTGGTCTTGTTGTTGTTGTTGTTGTTGTTTCACCTAATATCTTGTCTAGCATCTTGTTGTTTTCGTTTTTCTTTGAAGCTTTTTAATGCATTCGGAGTGCTGAGAGTTTTGTTTTTCTTCTTAATTTATTTTAATGCATTTGAGTGTTTGTGTAATAAAATAACGGCTATGCTCTAACGATTACATAATATTGTATTAGAAAATGATCATATGTGAGCTGACATTTACACTGAGAAAAAAAAAATGGCATAGCTACTGTTCCCAGTAAATAAACCAAAAATTATATTAAAAAAATGTGGAACACTCCGTAGCAAATTGAATCTTATCGTGATTCTTATATTCCACGTCGTTTTGAAAGTGAAACAATTCCATAAAACGCAGAATTTTATCCCTTTATGTTGCTAATTTCTATATTAAAACTATCAATCAACATTGACATTTTCTCAAAGGACTTGCCGTCTGAATACTGTGCAGCAGACGCTATATTACATCGATTCGACATTCCTCCACTCATCACCAAACTCAGGCATATCCGGTCTTATTAGGTTATTTGGGAGCGAGAGAGAGTATTAATGATGCGATCAACCAATCTACCCTAAAATCTTTACAAGCACTTCCGCAACATAATATTTCCAACTCCGTGCTGCAGCCTGGTCTATGAATGAGACGAAGTAACGTATGATGTATGGATTAACCTCCGAACAAAGAACAGCATTTGATCACTTCAAGCGCCAACATCTATTCGATTGGCGTGCACAAAACATCAAAAAGAATCGTGATTTTTTTTCGAAAACTCAGATAAGAAATCTGTCCGTAGGTAAGGCAGCAGAGTCTCTTCAAAGCCGAAATAGCAAAAAGTGACTGCATAGACTGAGTTCCGTAACAAATCTGAGATTGAAGAGTACTTCTTCATCATTGAAAATTAGAGAGATAAGAGGCCAGAGTTTGCATCATGCCCTACGTCGCTGGCCAAACAATTGAGCTATTGCGGCTTGTGGGGCCTACTTCATCGCAAGAACAATGCCCACAAAATTTCCCTTCAACTCATATTTAAATATTTAGTTGATAGAGCACAGCTGAGCTACAACATTGTATTAAGTAGAACTAATCGTATTTTGACCCGTTTGGCGTTAGTTTATATAACTCAATCTCAAAGGCTTTTTTCTTTCTACAAACTAACACTCAGTACAAACTCTTATATCTTTCGGGTTTGCCTTTTGTTATCTGCCCTAAAAAATAACTTAAACTCTTTCATTTTCCCCAGTGTTGCTTTTAATTTCCATTCACTTTTTCAAATATATATTACCATCATCAAAGAAAACCACAACAACAACCCAGTAACAGACTGACGAACTTTTTTTTTTTGCACCATTGTGCAACATTCACAACAGCGTTGGACTTCAATAAAGCAAAGCAAATGAAAAAAGAAATAGCAGGCAGGCAGGCAGGCAGTTGGGTAAACCAAAAAATTATAAAAGAAAAACAACTTCGATTTCATGACGATCATCAACGTTGAACGTGAAAAGCGGAAAAGTTTACTAGACAACACAACTTATACCAGCGGCTGTAAATCCAGCCACTACAACACACGATTTCTTTTTTATGCAACTGCAACCACAAACTATTGACAACAACTGTTACAGAGACTGATACGACTATTAAGCAAGCAGTAGAGGTAAGAAACGTAAAGCAAAATGCTGGCGACCCACAAAACTGCATAACACCAAAACGAAGACCATTTGAAAAATAAAGACAGGGAACTCTACAGGCAAAGTATGATAGTATTTGTACTCGTATCTCTAGTTGCAAGCAAATGAAATGAAGAAGTAAGAAAAATGAAATGAAATTAAGTAGAAACTAAAAGTGAAACAGATATTTCAACCATAAAGAAAATTATCTGCCACCACTATGCGTTCATGCCACCAACAGTAACTAGAGAGTTGTAACTCTAAACATTTGACGGAAAATGAAAATGAATTACGTAAGTATCGTAAATAGGAAAATATCTGGTTTGCTATTTCTACAGCGATCATATGGAGGCTGAAGCAAGCAAGACGCCTGGCTGACTGACTGAGTGCCTGCTTGATAGTCAAGCATTCAAGCTAATGAATGCAGTTTTATTTTAGCGTTGCCTCTACAAATATTTGTTGCAAGATGCAATTATATTACTGCAGGCTGTGTGAGTGTAAAATTGTTGCACAATAGCTAGTTTAGCGGTAAATTATGACTGGAGAAAAAGAGACAATTGCAAAAGTGACACATACAAATTAACGTTTAACTGGCGGTAGGATAACAGCTAGAGTTGCCTACCTAAAGGAAAGAGCTTGAGAGTTTACAGAATTTTCTAGAAATCTTAGGAAGCCTGCAGATTCGGCGTGGCCTATAATCTCAAACTGGTATAAACAGACAGTTGCAAATTTAGTCTAACCTTCAAGGAAAATTTTTAATAAAACAAAAATATCTTCGAAGGTTTTGATCTGAAAAATATATTCTTTAAATCGTTTCTCCTAGATCCGCACGCTACTACAGAAAAAGTTATTAAAACAAAAGACAGGCAGAAAACGGTGGAGATTTATGATCAACTTTGCTTCGACGACCAAGAAAGAAGTTCTTTAATAAGGAAGAACGGAGGTTCAGTTTGTCATAGACATGATCAATGTGATAAGGAAGTTCTATACTAAATATTTTGAATAACTACCCGGCGAAACGCCTACAAATGAAGGGTGCATGGATAAATCTAAATCACAAATCAAACCCTCAAAAGATAATTAAGTGTAACGGAAGTAAAGGTACCAGCGAAACACTGATACCAGAGAGAAACTGCTTTTCAAGTGAAACCCTTGCGCTACACGGAAGGCTGGGAGATAAACTAGATTTGGGAATCCTCGTGACACAAGCCGATGTCAAACTGCACTTCCGATTTCCTGGCGCTAACACAGTGTCTCAGTAGAACGTACGGGGAGAGACCACAAGGCCAACAAAAGTTACTTTCTTCATTGATACCCAAATGTCCATAAAGGCAATTGATCTCGAAAGGCTCAGAACGTCGAGATTTTTGGACTGCGAAACAGCGCTAAACGTATTCGAGAGCTTAGAAACGCGTCTGCTTCAAATAGGAACAGCACTCAATAGCGCCTGCAGGGCTTGCAATAAGGACAACGCAACGGTGAAACTTATTATCTGCCAGTCCCTAGTTTTCGCGCATATAATTAACCCAATACTTTAAGATTGACACTTCACCAGATATATCCCATCTGAGTAGCCTTGACTGAAGAACTCTGGGGAATTAGGGTCGGAGCACCGACTTCCTGTAACATGTAAAGGTCTTTTTTTGGTTCACAATAGAGAGCGCCAGTATTTGCCCCCTATCCTTTTGTTTTGTACCATTCACAGCAGAATATATACTTAGGTTAGATCAGAGCTAGGGAAGGGACATTCGCCCCTTGCCCGTAGGATTATATCTGGGCCAATACTTCGACTTATTGTGTGTTCGCCATTTCTGAAAAAGTCTGCACCTTCTTAGATGTTTGAAAGCCAGTCAGTGGCATAGAAACTGTTTCATCGTCTTGACGTCCTGCCTACATACATACTCAGTACTCAGCACAATCTATACGTGGTAGATGTTCCTGCAAGCCCGTCAGTACACTCGCCATCTTACTAATTTCATATTGGCTTATTAGCAACATCCTTGTTTTATCCCCGTTTGAGTCTATCTATCGTCCACAGTGCTGTATGGTCCCTATTTGCACAGACCCTCAGCTCGGCTTCCGTGGCATCAAGCGGCTTTGCGCGACCTAAGCCTATCTCCTGGAGATCTCTGGCCTTACTCGGTTTGTGTATTGTCGACCACACCAAAGTGGCTCGCCACCCCAACGACGCAGTCTATTATGCTTTGAGTAGCCGGTTAATGTTTTTTCGCAATCAAGAATCATCCTGGGTCTAACCCTGTCAGATTGTAGTGCTCTTTTTCTTGTTTAGCAGCCTGTAAAAAGTGTTTAGCTCCATAGGCCAGTTTCACTTACCCAGTTCAGATACTCTGTGATCGCATGATCTTGCGTTTGCAAGAAGACTCTGTTATGATTTGAAAATGGGAAGTATATTTCGGTCACATGTTCCTCCATAAAAGTTCCTAAGCTCGTCGTATCCTCTAGCGTAAAGCCTTTGAAACTGCTGTTTACCTCGGCTATCTGTGCTAGGGTTGCGTTTAACCAGGAGCGTCGGTTTGGTATCACTGTCACTATTACCATACCCACTATTACCTTCCATATGTTTGAAGTTGTGCTTTGTAATCTCGGTTGATCCACTTACCCTACGGGCTTTCTGAAGTTCCGAGGCAACTGATCTATCTCCGCCAATATATTACAATATGATATCAATATAACTATTGAATCCTTCGCTTAGCCTTTCGAAGTGTCCTCACAGAGAGGTAGACAGTAATCATAGTCTGACTGCGTGACTTCTAAAATAACAAATACTTAAAGTAGCTGAACTAACTCTGCTTTAATGCTGATCTAAAGAAAATTATCAAAGAGAAGGAAGGAATGGCAACTCTTTTCCACATTTATAACTCTACCATTAAATACAAAACCTCCCATACATTTTCGTAATATGCAGTATGTTTCAACTTGAGGTTTATAATGAAAAACTGTAGTGAGTTAGAAAAAAAAAGTTCAGTATGTTAAATGTACAAACAATATTTTTTCCACAATCATCTAGTTTAGAGGTCTTGAACCCCGTTTGAGCATTAAGGATTTTAATATAATTTTTTGTGTGGATTTGTGTAGCCGCGCTGATACAGTTTTTATAGTGGAGTTTTATTAAACGCTTGAAAAGATTTATTGCGGAAATGATTGCTTTGTGTTAAAGTTTTATGCTGCGGCTCTTGAAACGCAAGCTTCATTAGGATGAATATAATGAATTATAGGAGTATAAAATGATGTGGTAGATGCAGTGCAATATAAATGTTGCTTGCCAACTTTTTATAAAAATTCAATAAAACAAA
Source organism: Phania funesta (assembly GCA_963932375.1). Classification (NCBI taxonomy): domain Eukaryota; kingdom Metazoa; phylum Arthropoda; class Insecta; order Diptera; family Tachinidae; genus Phania; species Phania funesta. Next base: position 10,575,416 of record OZ010655.1, on the reverse strand, counting down.
CTTACCTAATGTTGTGGTGTCCGTATGTGTTGCATAGAGATTAGGGTTAAACTGCAATGAAAGTAAAAGGATGAAATTACAAAAAAAGGCAATTAATTCAAATGTTAAAGTCTTAATTGCAGGAAGGAAGTGAAACTAAGTATGTCGTAAAGTGAGTTGAAGCTAAAAGCTTCATGCGAAATGATTGTTGTGGGACAGGGGAATGTTGGAAAAAATTATTTGCTTCAAATGCTTTGGAAGCTCACAATTACAATTTAACGTGAAACATGGAATACCCGGATCCTAAAGTTGTAGAAAAATCCTGCTTCTGAAAACCCTAGAAAATTTTAGGCCTCTACTTAGCATCGACTTATCAAATACAGGGACCGGGTTAGTAAACAACCAGCCAATACCTGTTCAAGAACCTACGGACACGAAAGAATTGGCGGTGCTGAGGAGAGTGTTCAACAGAACTCGCAACTGTGACTAAGGATTTCGCAGTCTTGAACTTGGCGAAAGTTGCGATGGGATTCGTGTCACCTAACCTACAGATGGACAACGTTCTTTGATAGTTTCTGTGTCAATTGGTAGCGGTAGCTAATTTTTCAGCAAGAAAATCCTCTTCACCGACAGCTCTTATTTTGCGGATAAGCCGGTAGATTATGGAGCAAAATGATCGATTATGGTAAAGTACCTACCAAAGATGGGAGCACAAAGTGGCAGTACATCCATAGGAAGTCACTCCTAGTGTAGCTATTGGAAAGAATGCACCGAGACCGAGCCGTACTTATTCAATAACAAGGAACCGATTGCAGATAGCCTTATTTTAAAATTGGTTCATGTGAATGACAATCGACATTGTGTGAAGGTGATTTGGTCATGTCCAGATGATATGTCGTAACCTATCCACCGAGGCCTTTGAAACGACTAGTGTTTTTTAGACCAACACCAACCCGCTTCAGTTTGTTCCTTGGCTCAGAGTCCCGAAAAGTAGTTCCTCTAATCAAACAAAGAAGCGAAAGCAACTAAGGCAATGACAGCTGTCTATATAGGCAAGCTGGCTATAGCCACGTCATGGGATATTAACCCCTATAACGGTGACTGGCTATTCAAGGCGGTTATAAATCGTTTCTGTGATATGGGGCTTTGGTGTTAGCGAGTATCGCGATCTTAATTACGGGAGACATGCTCTCAACGCCAAAAAAGGTACCCTTTTCCTTGTGCCATGCTGAACTGGTTACCGGTAGATCTAGAGGCCAGAAAACTGGCACTTAATACAGCGGTTCGATTAAGCACTGCTCAAGAGTTCCAGCATAGACTATTGGGAGATTTCCGTATTATTGACACCGGATTGGAACTCCCCGGCCTTATAGAGTACACCGCTCTGAAACCTAGCTTTTCGAGATGCTATGTTTTTTCAACCTCGGAAAAACGCGGGCACGGAACTCCAATCAGACCATCTAGAGACAAGCACAAATCTGATAACTGAGGTAGGCAGGAGTGTCCACGTACGGAAATTAGGGGTCAACACGTGTTTCGGAATTCCAAAGGAATATAGCGCCCTAGAAGCTGAAATTTCAACGATCCTAAATGCGACGAACTAGCTGTGGTACTACAGAATACTCGATAGGAATATTCAGAATTTTTCCCGACAGCCGCGTTGCACTTAGGTTTCAACTGGCGTGTTTTCGAAACCTGAACTGATCCAGGAAATCTGGACATTTTTAAATTGAATAGCGAGACAATCAGGAATCACCATCATTTCAAAGTGCGTGAACGTGGCACTAATATGGGCAATTATATACCTGCTAAGCTAGCAAAGAGAGAGGCAAGGCTGCAGGACTGTTATATTGGTTAATTCTGTCACATGCCTCTCTCTGCCTCTAAAATAAAAATTAATCATTTCATATATGACATGGACCAGACCAGGTGGTGGGAGGAATCCACATGAGGAAACACTAAACAAAATTAGCTCAGCTTAGATAGGGCTCGAACCAGACATCTGTTAAGATTTAAGAAGACACAATTAAGTGATAAGAGAATATACTGAAAATTGTCACAACGAGGAGGAAGAGGAGACAGTAGTTCACTTACACTTACAGCCTTTAAAAGATTAACAGAATCAAACACAAATAATTTATTATTAATATCTACATCAACAGAAGCTTCCTTATGATCCAAGAGGAAGACATAAAAAAGCTTTTTTGCGCTAAAAGCACAACAACAGCAACACAAACCAAGTCAGGGAGTATGAATGCATTTCATTATTATCTTGCAAATGCGTTTGCAGAGCCAAATAAACTTTAACTTGGCCATGTAGTTTGTTGTTGTTATCTTTTATTGCTAATGCTACGATCAGCACTCTGTCAATTTGTTTGTTGGTGTTTCTAACAGTAAACTTCACTCTTAATCTCATTAAATCACATGCATACACTCACATACACTCATGTTACATTTACTCAAGCAATAACAATGCAATTTATTATTTGCATATAAATCATGCAAGAGGGACAAGAAGAAGCTTTGGGAGAGTGTTGCCAGAATACAGGGAAAGAATACAGCTACAGCTCAGGGAAGGAAGGAACATACAGCAGAAGCTGGGACCATGTTTTTGAATTGTACCCATCAAACTCTTAGACCAAAAGCCTCTTAGAATTTTGCAATAAAGTTCACAATTTAAACAGAGTTCTCTTCTGCCGCGAGCTATAGATCAATGATGCCTTTACCAAACATTGCAGTCCAGACAATGTATGACCTTTGGTCGCTGATATTTCTCTTTTGGATTCGCCTAAATTCAGCCGATAGTCGTAATTCGCAAAGATTCTTTTTGATATGAAGTGTTCGATTTCGTTTGCCAATGGATAGTGATGGATTTTAGCGAACCGTAGCCCTTACTTCTCCGATCTCTTCGTTACCACCAACAAACGCTGAGCGAAGTTCCTTGAAAAGTTCACTATTAAACGTTAACAAAAATTTACAACTTCAACAGCAACACTGCGTTATACTTGTATATTGTATACTCATTAGTCTCGCTCGCTCTCTCTCTCTTTCTATTATTTAATTATATGCTTTAATTGAAAACTCTTTTACTTAAATTTTTCCATACTCTTAGGATGTTTTTTGTTAATTTTTCCCCATTATTTATTATGAAAATATTACAAATTTACTAAAAACCTCGCATGGTTTATCTTGTAATAACAACAACAACAAATAAACGTAAACTACTGGCTGACATAATGGAATTATAGACAGGGTAACCAAACAAAAAGTCTTCAAAATATTTTTTTTTTTTTAACTTTTAAGGGTCTACTAAAAGGATTTTGAGTGGCTACGGAAATATCTTGAGAGTTCATGGTAGTTAATTTGGTTTGGCTCTGCTTGTTTTTAAGCCATATCGCCCAGCAATGAATGACTCCTACAAATTATAAAACTTGGCAGCATCGCGCCCACTCGACAGTTAAACGTTTGCATATTAACAATCAGCTGATTCCCGTAGCTCACTCAAATGCAAGATCAATGTGCACACAAGAACTTAGCTTGGACCGAAAATCGGGTATAAGAGTATTCTGGATCTAGTTAGCAAAGAGGTTAGGGATAGTCTAGGGTCGAAAAGGCGCCCATGGAGCAAGCAGTCTGCTGAGACCACCGCCCTACATTAAAATATGAACTTGACTCTTCACTGAAGAGTCAACCAACTGGCTGAAGTTGATTCAGAAACTGAACTACCTGACTACTAGAGGAGTTTAAAGCGGACCCTGATCGTAGCAAAAATATTAGTTTCAGTGTTGCAGCCTGATGTGAGGCGTTGCCTTACCAACCACATGAGGCCCGCCAAGTGGCAGCGCATTTGCAGAAAGACGTTCTTTGGTGTGGTGGTGCCACTTTTTTTTTAGAATAGGCGATATGAATGTGAACGACCGTGGGCATGCTGTGATCCCAGGGCGTAGTTGTCTATCACAGAGGAGTCTTGAACCGACCAGCATGAACGTGCAATGTCGTCCGAATTGTCCACAGACAAAATCAACTTAACTCGTGCAGTAAGTACGAGACTAAAGCTCAAGAATTTTTAATTTTTTAGACGACAGCAAAAGTTTTAATGGAAAATTTCTAAATAAAGTTTTTGGTCGATCGCCCTGTTATCTAACAAGAAAATAAAAACATTTGCCAGCATTCAATTTTACATGATCGTTTTTATTCTTACCGAGTGGCACTAATGCCGCCGTTGTACGAAACGTTTGTTTTGCTTTATTAATCTCTATTGGCTCTCAATTGCATTGGTAATGCCTGCCTGCAAGCCTGTAGCAACAGCAACAACAACAACAACATCAACAAACGACCTCCTAAAGGTCTTTGAACCCGAACTTTACATTTAAAACGAATGTCTCTAATGGCAAAACGACAACTACACACACACACAACTACGATGATGATGAGGAAAGCTGCTTCTACATACTCTGTTACATGTTACATTGCGTTCGTAGCGCATACATAAATCGTGTTATTAAATCGTTAACATTCGTTGAATATTTTCTCTTGTAATTCAAAGAGAGATAGAAAGCGAGAGAGAGAGAGAGAGAGAGGGAGAGGGAAAGAGAAGAGTTTATGTAAAAACTGCACTCTTGCCCCCTAAAGCTGTTTGTTTAAATTTTCCTTCTTTTACATTTTTTCTCTACCTCTCCTTGCCCTGTGTGGCTGCCCGGTTCATTGGTTGTGTCATCATGAAATGAAAAACTAGGTTAGTTTGGTCTTTCCGTCTTTTTTCTATTTTTTCTTGTTTAAATTGTTTGATATGGTTGTATGTACATATATGATACGTGTTCGTAAACAAGTGTCTGTATGTATTTACGTGTATGTATGTATGTATGTAGGTTTGCATTTCATTTGTTGTTGTCTGTGAATATTACTGGTCTATGACTTTAACAAATGTTATTCTCTTTCATGATATCTCTGTCCATTTGTCTGACTATTTGTTACTCTGTCTAATTGTTGGCAAGTTTGACGTTTTATGCATTTTTCCTTGGCAGCATTTTTGCATTCACTTTCAAGTTTTTTGCATGTTTGTGTTTGTTGTAATTGGACAGGCAAGGAGGAGAGTGTGGATACTAGATACAGGTATTTGAACAAGACAACATTAAGGTGAAAATGATGATGAAGCTAAGATTTTTCGTGGGGGGTTTTGATAATATGATTATTTAATTTTCTGCATTGGGCGACCGCAAAGCAATTCAGGATTTAATATTGTCTAATTTGTGCTGTACAATAAATTATTTATCATGAATATAAAGGCTCAGTTCCAAGTGTCACTTATTTTATTAATGAAGGGGGGACATCGAAGCAGACCTCTAACTTTATGGACCCCTTTTCGAGCGCCTTCCTTCCCCGAATTGAGTTTCACTCTCCCATCGGTCCTCGCCTTTATTTCCACACAAAACATCAAATTCCACTGATTATTTTTATAGTTCTTGTAAGCACTTCCTCTTAACTTTAATCAGTCTCTTTTTAAGGCTCATAAAGTCATATTATATTTTGTAAACAGGAAAAACATTTGTTTTAAATTTTGTCTAACTTTTGTTTTATTTTAGTCCTATTTTGTGGTTCTTTTGTATGCGGATTTTCGTTTTCCATTATTATAAGTGCCTCTCTGTTGTTCTGCCAACTTTTGAGGATGTTGACCTCTTTGCGAGAGGAGAATATAGTTTTAATCAGGCAGTTTAGGTTCTTTAGAGGACTGGTAAAAATGTTCTCCGTTCTTGTTGTTGGTACAATTTAAAACATTCTTTCCTTTGCCTTCCTGTCATGAAATTTAGGAGAAGAATAGATGAGCATATTTTAGTATATCAGGTAGAATTTTTATCTCATTTACAGTTTATTTGAGTAGTTTCTCGTTGCTCAAAATTTGAGTGAAAAACTCAAAGTGGAAACATTGGAATTGGTGTTGATTCTTCAAACCGAAATCTCAGAGTCCCTATGAAAGCACACTTTCCAATTCTTAACAACGCAAGAAAATCATAAAAAAAAATCCTTAATGTGGTGCCACCGTTAATCTTCCTACATTTTAAAATTGTGCCTATCTTTCTAGCAAATATCCTGTCGGTGATGAAAGAGTAGGGGTTGTATGGTCAGGATATTTGTGCCATTAATAAGCCAATAGCTGATTATTATGAAGGACTATAATCCCATTATTCGTATTAATTATGGAATATTTAGTCCCAGTATTCCGACCTCCATGAGCTCCAGGAGACTAGTAAAGGTCATCTACCCGAGATGAGTTTAGCGTAGGCCTTCTTCGCGATGCCAGCCGGTAACAGGTGCATGTCTTTGCTAGGAGTATGTCTAAATAATTCAGATGGAGAGAAGTTAACAGTATATGCCAGGTGACCAAGAGGGTCTCTTGTATGCAAACTGTGGATCCCAGTCGATATCCAGTTTTAATACAGACATACTCGTGCATATGGAGCTCTATGGGGATGAACATATTTTTCTCCACTGCTCGTGGGATCCATATGTATTCTCTAGAACTCCTTCGGTTTTAATTGGCAAAGGGAATCCGGTAAAGAAAGCCTTGCAAGAGGTGGATAGGCGAAACTCTAAAGGTGCTTTGAAGCCGTTGGACCGTGTGATTCCATAAGAGAAACCACATTAAATGAAAAAGCGATTCGTGTCCATCCCACCGTCGGTTTTTCTTACTTTCTTTGATCTGCTCTCTTTCGCCTCTTTGTTGGAAATTATCCATAAAGTTTTGTCGTCAACAACGACATTTCTTTTAAACATCCTAGTGTTTGTACATATGATTGTTTGTTGTATCGTCCAAATCTTGCCCACCTTTTTCTATATGTGGCAGTCTTGTCATTAGGCCGCATTGTCTTTCAGTCTCTTGCATATTTTCTAATAGCTCTTGTAGATAAATTTAGCAGAAATCAAAAGTGTTCATCATGCTGCAAATATTCGTTTAGTTAAAGAGGTACGTACGTATGTTTGCATGCAGTGCAACATTTGCTTTAGCTATTTGCTTGCCCGTCTGTCTAGTTGTCTGCCCATTTTTTTTCTTTTGTTTCTCCTTCCGAACGCCATCGTCATTATTGTCAGCATTATTAACATGTTAGAATTTGTTTGCCTAAGTTGCTTTATGTAGATTTTGTTGGTTGCAAACAAAAATAGAATAGATTCTATTCTGTAGAGGGCATTATGCATGAAATAGCAAGCGCATTGAACGTCTCCATAGCACACTGCTCTTCCGACCTAATTTTTATTTTATAAATTTTTCTTTCATTTTTTTTTCTATGCAATTTGCCTTTTGTTTTTATTGTTGGCTGTGTGTTGTTGTTGTTCTTTTTTAATGATTTGTTTTCCTATGAAAGTGATTTTCTCGTGCCCCCCCCCTTTTCTGTTTGGCTGGCAGACTGGCTAACTGACGGCTCGATAGCATTTTGTGATTTTTTTTAAAGAAAATTACTGAAATTAAAACAGCGTTCACATGTTTCATAATGAGAATTCTTGCTTTAAAGTACTGAGGAAGTATGAATAATGAGATAATGGAAAATTTCGGGCTATTGGCCAATATTTAGTTTATTCACTCCAAAGTACACTGAACACGCATATGCCAACGCTTCCTATAGAGCGATTTTTCTCGCAGTAACAGCTTCAGGCAGAAGAGCGTCGACTGGAGATTTTCCAGGCATACACGGAGCTTCTGAAGCACTGAGCTCTTTAGTCAATACTCGCCTACAGCAGGAGATATTTTATCCGATGGCGAGGAACAGTTTTCCTCAAAATATGGCTTCTTATGTAATGTCAACTCTGCGGGAAAGACATTCAGAGGGGGTGGCAACACCAGTTATTGTGTTTATTCTTTTTATGTGGCCAGATCGAGGAAATTCTGAATACATCTATAATATGCTTCAGTTTAGACTTCTAAATGGACAAGATACAGCGAATGTGTGATACGCCATTAAAATGAACGAAATCAAAGGCTTTCTATTTATTTCAAGCCAACAAAAATTTTTTCAACAATCAAGAGTTGTAATCTGCGTTTAATGGTTATTTGCAGGAGCTTAATAGGGGTAATTTGAGATGGATGTTATCAGCTTACAAAGGTCTTACTTGGCAAGTTGGTGGGAACGCCAGAGGTGCGTATTTGGAACACCCAGTTTTCCAAGAGCTTCGGTAGCACTCTTCGCTGGCGATGACAGCAATGCCGCCATCGTTTGCGTAAAAAGGCCGGTTCATTAATGGCACACTCCCACAATCTACACTGAAAAGTGACATACTGCGCATGCATTGGCCAAATGGCAATTGTTTTCATTCTAAATATGGCAACTCCACTTGTGGTCGTTTTGGTTTATCTTAAAATGGTCCTTATTGCTGAGTATATTTTTTTTTTGGAAATTGGTATCCCCCGATCTTCCAAGACAGGATTTACATTGCATGTAGTCCTTTATTCCCATGAAAAATTCGCTGAATTGGCTAAGAACTTATGTGCCGTAATTATGGAATATCCCTCGTAAAAAATTCATACCATTTGATTTAATTTCATAATCACTATAGTTTTCGTAAAATAAACTTCTACATTGACTTTAAAATGTAAATAAAAATAAAAATAAAATATTTTTCTTTAATTTGACATTAAAAGTATAACAACAACAATAACAACAACGTCAACAGCAGCTATAGTAAAAAACAGAAGCAGGAGCTGGCAACGCTCAAGTAGCATCAGTTCTTAGCAACCAAATAATAAAAACTTCTGTCGGCCGATCGGCCAATCACATGTTTATTGTGAATTTCGGTGGGTGGAGGGAATGGGTGCATATTTAAACTTTTAACCTATATTTCGGGCAGAATTCAAACCACCACCACATGCGTTTACGTACAATATAAACAAAGTGAAATGAATAATAATAGCGAATTCCTGATGCCTACTGGTGAAACTGTTATACTCGCTGGCTGACATACTGGCTGTCTGCCGGATTGTTTATTTTTAGTGCCTATTTAAATGTAGAGTTTTATTTCGAGAGAAAAAAATATAAAAATTTCAATTCGCGTTGTGTGTGTGTGTGTTATTTATCAGTATTAGGGAAAAAAAGTTCAAAGCGATTAAGTTTCCAAAGGCACCCTACATTAGGGTAAACTATTTAAACATTTCGCACAATAAGTGCTTACGAGTATAGAGAAAGAAAAAATAATTTTCTGAATATTAAATTGAAAAAAAAAATTGTGATGTTAAGGAAAAATAGCCAGCAATTTAAGTATAACAGTTTAAATAAAAAGCATATCAGTTGAAAACTAACAATAAATTGCTTTTAAAATATAAGATAAAGTATTATTAGCTTTACAAGAGAATAAACATCTATAGCAAACTATCAAATTTTCCAAAAGTATAACAGTTAAACAAAACAAAATACACTAGTTTGAAAATTGGCATATATTAAAATATAAATAAATTTGAGGACCGTTTGAACAAAGAAATGCAAAAAAAAATAAATTATATAACTTATGTATAACAGTTATTAATGTCATTTCTAATTCTTTTTTTAGATTTAGTATAACAGTTAACTTGTTTTGCTAAAGTAGTGTTAGCGCTAAACAAAAGGTAACTAGAAATAAACTATGTGAAAATTTAAACAACGTATAACAGATTCTAAATTATCAAACATATGTATCACAACTAATATTACAGTTGAAGTATAAATAAATAAAAATATTGGCATTAAACTTCTTATGCAGCTTACTTACTGATTTCCTAGAGACTATATACCTTTGTTGGGTAGCCATTTGAACGAAAACTCAAAATACTTGACAGGCATCAGGTTAGTAGAGTATCAAAAATAGTGTATGCCAGTTTGTATAACAGTTAAAAATGTTAAACACAACAGCCCGATAAATAATTTTGTGTAAACATTAAGGCTGAGAAAGAATCTGCTACCAAACCATAGTATAACAGTTTGAATTTTTTTGTATAGTAATTAAAATTTCTGCGTATACGAGTTTTCAACTTAGTGCACTATAATCCATTGCGTAGAAAATATATTTTAGCTTTAACGTCAGTATAACAGCTTACATTTTTTTTGTACAACAGTTAAAAGTGCTGAGTATAACAGTTTAAAAAAACGCGTAAATTTAAATCAGATCTATATCATAAAAAAAAAACCTCTCTAACGGAAGTATAACAGTTCTAACATTTTAATCTTGAAAGTTTTAGGCTTCTAGATATTGACATTTTCAATGCGCCGTGTAGCCATTCCACAATTTGTTGTGACCGCTTAAAAAACGTTTGACTTGTTGCACTACATTTTTCGAGAGAAACTATTTCGACGCTGCTGCCACGGTGCAACGTAAAATGGGAGAAGGCCATAAACTTTTTTTTTTCCAAAAACACTATAACTCATACAAAGAACTACAAGAAGCAAAAGAATGAAGTGCAGGGAAAATTACACATTTAGTTAGAAAATGATAAATATTTACTTTGTTTGTCCAAGTATAAGTACGAGTATTTAAGTGGTTATGTGTGTGTGTGCGTGTGTGTTCTTAGAGCATTATAATTGCCAGTGCTCATGTTTATTTTAGCTTAATTATACCAACCATTACTGAAAGATCTTGTAATGAAAGCGAATCGTAGAAAGGAGATTTTTGTATTCGAATATTTTTTTACTTAATTTAGATTTAGAAATTGTTTTTATGAGTTTTATAAATTTACGAAGTTACCAGCCCCTAAAGATCAGAGAGATGACCACATAAGGGTGATTAATAAATCTAATAGTAATAACGGAATTTCAGATTTCGCCTTTGAGGTATTTTGATATCTTTCTCGGCTTGTATGGAGGTTGGGACTCTCCCATCTTTTGCTCAACGCAAAAGCTGTCATGCTTCTACAAAAATTTATTGCATGATACTACTTTGAGAAACGAGCTAGTGAGTCCATGGCCACCATCTGGGTACCACACCGCGAATGTCCCAACAAGCATTTAGCATGGTCGACTTTTGCTTGTGGCAGTTTTAATAAAGAGATCCACACCTCCAAGGTCAGTATAACCCTGGCATATTCCCAAACGCAACTGGATCTATAAGGCAGAGTTATTAAAAATTGGTTCCCTGGCCCCGAGGCAACGTGGGAAGCTGGGGCCGACATTTGAATAATTTTTTTTAAAAAACAGAAGCATTCCCTTAATACCCTCTTGAAACTTAACCTTATTTCTTTCACATGCCATTCTTATTTCTTAATATTTCGGCTAGAGTTGTGTCAGTCCTGAACTAGCTCATTCAATTACAGCGAGATTATTTCTGAAATGTGGTAGCCAACACAAAAACAACAAGCAGTTTTAAATTCCTGTGTATGACATAGTAAAGTTGTTTTTGTAATTGTCGAAAGTCTTGCTAAACGAACTAGTTCGTGACCGACAAAACTCTACTTTCGGCTACAACGTGATTTCAAGTATAAATTCAGTTTTTCTGTTTGTCTCCTCTTTTTTCTGGCCACCTTTTCTTTTTTCATTATTATACCCGTCACAAGTATTCTGTTCCTTATAGATGGAGAAGTTCAATTAACGATGTCCGTCTGTACGATGTTGAAACTTTTTGACGGCACTAGATAACCTAGGATCTTGAAACTTAGAGCATTTGATAAGCGCGCTCGACGAATTTCCGCTATTTAAAATTAGCCATATCGGCTGAGATATAGGCAAGTTTGTGTTTATTTTATTTTCACTTCTATGGGGGTGGCATTGTCTGAATTCCCCCTACAGAATTGATTAACCTGAAACCACCAGTTTACTTACCGATCAGAATATTGAACTGAATTAAAAAAATTAAAAAAAAAATTACTCACATTTTTGAAAACCAAATTCCTCCAAAAGCCGAAATATTAAAAAAAAGGAAAAATTTGAAAATTCTAATTATTGTCAACATTTTAAATTCACCACAAATTTGTAAGAAAAACTCGAAAAACTGGAATAAAAAGATTTCTTTTGTCAAAAAATCAACTTCAATAAAGAACCGAAATTTATCTAAAGAAATACCAAAAATAGTGTGTGGAAGCGTGTATAACAGTTTAAACTGTTAATTATAACATTAAAGCTTAGAATATGCTAACAAACCAGAGTATAACAGTTTGAAATATTTTTAAATTGCTGCGTATAAGAGTTTGTAACTTAGTGCACTAAATAACAAAACGGTGAAAAAAGATTTTACATTTGAAATGAGTATAACAGTTAAGCCTTTGTTATATAACAGTTAATAGATCAAAGTATAACAGTTTTCAATATATCAAATAAAAAATATGGCTAAATTAAAATGAGATCCACATACTACAAAAGCATCCATAACGGAAGTATAACAGTTCTAACACTTTAATACTTGAAGTGAAGAAGAGAAAACGTTTTATTGATTAACCGATCGGAAAATTTTTTTTTTATATTGAAACGCAAGGAAAGTTTAAATTTAAAATCACAGCCCATAATTAATGATCGCAAGCAAACTTTTACACTGGCAAAAATCTGTAGTATATCTTTCATACTCCCCCCAGCCGCATATTGCACTATTGTTTGTCTTTTGACTAAACAGGACCTGTTTGTTTGTTTTCTTATTACTATTGTTTCACAGTATGATTGCTGCAATATTAACCACTGTAACAAAACACATGATTTATTATTTAAATATTTGTAGTGGCTCGCTCCGTTGTTTTTTATTAATAATCTTTAGTGAAGAATATTACTGTGTTGTTATTGTTGTTCTAGCACTTAGAACACATACTATACAAAACATACTCCCCCCATTTTTAAACTCATTCCATCTCTTAGTTTTTTCTTTCTCTCTCTCTCTCTCTCTCTCTAAATCAAACTGTTAGTGCGTGTGCGTGTGTGTGAGTGTATGATTTACATGCACATTTGCTTATTTAGTTGCGTTTCATGCGGGTTTTATTAATTTATTTTTGTTGTTGCTGTCTTAGTTGTTGTTGTTGTTGGTGTTGTTTTTTTGTAAATACTCTTATCATTGGAGGTCTTTTGGCTTTAACTGCCATTTATACTTGACTTTTTGTAGCAAATGGATTTATATTTGCTCTAATTCTTTTATAATGTTTTACTAATAGAAGAAGAAAACAAACACTAGCTGAAATGCATACAAATGCTCTTATCGCTGTTAAATAATGCGAACAAAGTCAATATTATTGTTGGTTACAACGGTTCTGGGGAAAACTGTCTTTCTAAAAGCTGTAGCTTTAGAACAAATATAAAATCGGTGACCTGTTAAACCCCTACCGAACTGCCTCTCGATATTGGAATCTAAATTCAATGTTATTTCCAGAAGAATTCAACAATATGCCGGTCCTGCTGCCTTGTTAGTCTCTTCGTCAAACAATTGCCCATATTGGTTCCAGGTCCACGCAGCCATTTCAAGGTGATACAAAAAGACACCAAGTGAAATTGCAATGCGACTCTCAGTAAAAACCGAACTATTCATTTGGGATTCTGAAGGACCTGTTGAGCCTCGATTTCCCTCCCCACCTACTCCCCTATCTCATTTGGCTCCATCTGTGTTTATATCTACTTATGTCTTCTGCTATGTGTTGTTGAAGTATTTATAAATTTTGTTTAGATGTTATTTTTTTCACCAAATTTCGGGTGATCCCTTATTTAATGCCTACGCCATAACTTTCAGTGTCATTTCACTTTAATATTTTCCTTTGATTTAAAGGTTATGGTCACTGTTGACATAATCGAAAGCCAATTAAAACAACATCATGCAGAAAAGTATACCCCAAATGTGGTAAAGGCCCAACATGGATGCCATAGCGCTAACAACCAATACGAATGTTGAACTTTTTGAAAGAAACGCAATAAAAGAAGAAGGTAGTAAATGAGCAAGCAGTGTTTTTGTTTTTGAAATGTAAAAGTTAAATGTGTATGAAATAATAATTAAATTAACAAAAATGATTTCACTTTTACTTAATTAACACAACACAAGACACGAGCGTAACAATAAATTGCAGCAACAAAGAAAAAGTACAAGCAATGAAAAAAAAAAACATTTAAATTTCAAGTGAAATTGTTTAAGCCAAAAACAAAAAATGCCCAACAACAATAAATTTTGACATTAAAATTTTTCGAACATGCAAAAATAAAAAAACCAGTTTTAAAATCTCCCTGCGGAGGATAATCAAACTGAGTTGTTGCCATACAGGGCTTTGGAGCTTAAACACGTCTCGAAAAACATTTATTACGTTTTTGCTACAAGCCAGGGCTTCATTTTGTAGTTTGGTATCGAAAGAAACGAACAAGAGAAAGAAGAGCAAAGAGCACAGCAGAAAGAACTCAACTCAAAGAAATACTAAGCGGAAGAAATTTAGAAAAGTACGCGAAGCTTCCCAAGCCAACAAATTGCATTTTCGATTTTTGAAAAACAATAATTTTTTCCAAGGTTTTCTCGATCACCTGGCACTCAAATACCGATTTGAGCGACCTCCGTTGGATGGTTGAGGGTAATAGTTTCGAAAAGAATTTTGTTGAACAATGATTACGCAAAACTTCCAATTCATTTGGGGCTTTAAAATTTATATAACCTCCCACTTGCGTGATAGCATTGCAAATTTGCAAAGTTGAATGGAGTTGAGCAAAGTTTTCGACTGACTTTGTTAGAGAGAGTTCTAGACCCAAAAAAAACATAAAAATGCCAGAGAAAACTTGGTTGAAGGTCAAAGATTGTGACATGTCTACGACAAAAATTATACGTTCGCTCCTAGTATTTATAAATTGCTAGAGCTCGGGCGAATTAATATGCTATAGTAGCTTCAAAAATCTTTGTTCAGTAATCGAGATCCGACATCTTGAATTTGCCTGTATAAATTTGACAGCCTCCGAAATAAGTGAACTGGATATAATTAAAATCATGGAGACATCCATCCATCCAGGAAATATATGTATTACTCCCAGTAATACATATATAGCTCCCATACCTGACCAACATATAACTTACACACCTACATCGTGGATCGGCCCACAAAATGGGTAAAGTGACAATGAGGAAGCAATAACGATGTATATCGTATTGTTTGTCTTCTTAAATATCCTTCTTCCTAAAATTGGTTGTGCAGTAGTTTTTCATGGTAGAAGAGAATCGAACTAAGGGGGAGAAAACAGAACACTGCCATCAAAAAATTTCATAGTGTCCCCTGTCAGGTGCGAAAGCGCCTCATGTAGACCTACTTTTCTCTAGCGTTCCCGTCTTTCAGTAGATTCTTGCCCAGCTGGTTATATCTTTTGTGACATAATTTTCTGAGATATTTCTTGAATCTGCAGTGGCCTGTGAGAGATGAGAGTTTTAAAGTGATTTTGGTGACATGTCCCAATTGTTAGCTTCGCATGTCTTAACCCTGGTAGGTTTACCTTGTTGATTCCTAGTCTTCTTAAGCTTCACTCGGATTTCCTCTTGGATTCTATTTGATCGGAGCCCTAAAAATGGTTACGATCCAACCATGCTTACTCCCCTTCTGATCAACCTGTCTCCCATAACTCGCCTTAAGAACCCAGCAGAGGCTAGCCTTAATGGCCTAATTGATTTAGCATATCGCGTTATCGGTTTCAACAGTATGGCTGATTTTACGCTAAACGAATTATAGTATTTTCGTCACACAGCCGAATCTGGGCCTGCCTTTCACTTATTTTTAATTGTTGCTGTTGTTACAAATTATTTAGCATTTTTTGGTTAAAAAAAATGTTCAGCTACAAAACCTTAAGACAACAAGTCATTGAACTTTTGATGGCTGCACCTTTTTAATAAAATTAAGCTAGAGCTGTTGTTTTCTTGTTTAACAAAATAAATTTTATTACGATTTCTCATTTAAACCAAAAAAAACAAAAGGTTGCTGGTACCTAAACAGCCACTTTCTTTTGACTGGTTGGGAGTTTTCGATTAAAACTTTTGGAGGCTTGACGCTGTTTTCGCCACATCACATTGCGTTACGCATAAAGTTGGCTTCATTGACTGAAATAAAAACTGGTTATAAAACAAAACCTTAAAACATGTAGATATTTTTTTTTTTAATTTTTAAACACTTTTTCAAGGGTCAATATGTTTTTGAATTTTCTTTTAATGCTTTTTCTGCTGCTGCTGCCACTAATTTATGTTCATATGTTGTTTCTGTTATTAGTGTTTTTTGTTAAATTTTTAACCAAATAAACTTGAACTTGCCTTTCTTGGCTGAAATGATGTTGGTACGAGTATTTTTTTTGAAAAGCCCTGAAATTAACACAAAGTGCCCAATGAGAAATTAGTACTGAAACTTTATTTATTTACGAAACAATCTTTTCCTAAAAATTTATTTGCAAAACACCTTTTTCTTTAAATTTTAGCTTCAAAAAATTATTATTTAATGATAAGAAAAACAAAAAAAAAAGTTGAAATTAAAATTTTTGGTACTAAAAATGATTAGAGCAAAAATGATTTATGGAACAAAAGTTCGGTAAAGGATTTTTGTCATAGAAAATAATTTGGTAATAAAAAAAAGTTTGGTTAACAATTTTTCCGAAAAAAGCTTCTACTTGACCTCTTAAAGGGTCTAGTTTTTTTTGTACTAAAGGTTTTCTACAGTTTTATGAACGTACTAAAGATTTTGCTTCATATTTTACTATAAAAAAGGCAGTACTACATTTTTTTATTGAAAAAATTATTGTATTTCAGATTTTCATTACAAAAATTTAATACTAAAAACTTGTTAAAAACAAAAATTTTAGTACTAAAAATGTTTCACTACATACAGTTTTTTTTATCTAGAGTTTCTGCTACCAAAATATTAGTACTCAAATATTTCTGCACAAACAATTATTTTCGGTAGATTTTTCATTAAAATAAAATTGGTACTAAAGGTTTTTCTTGTAAAAAAAAAAAGTCGTAGTACTAAATAATTTTTTTCTAACTCAATTTTTTCCCAACGATGTTTCTTTAGAAAAGTATTGGTACTAAATCTTTTCGGTAGTAACATATTTGTACTAAAGATTTTTTCCCAGACAAATGTTTGTGCTGAAGAGGTTTTTTTTCAGCAAAGTACTAGTACTAAAATTTCTTTTTACACAAATGCTACTAATTCAGATATTTCTTCAAATGCAAATGAGTAGTAAAGATTTTTTGATAAAAAATATTAGCACTAAAGACTGCTCTCTACATACATTTTTTACCAAAGAGTTTGTTCTAGAAAAGTATATGTATGTATGTACTAAAGAATTTTTGCATTAAAAAAATTTGGTTTTTATAAAAAAATTTCGTACTATAGATTTTTGTACTTAAGATATTTACTTAGAGAAACGTTTGTAATCAAAATGGTCGTTTTAAAAATATTCTACTTTCGATTTTCATACAAAAAATTGGTACTAAAATTATTCTCTACATACATTCTTGTACTAAAGATTGGTATCTAGGAACTTATTTGTACTAGAGTTATTTTTACCAAAATATTTGTACTAAAACTTTTTTTTGTTATAAAAAATGCCAGTACTAAAAAATCTTCTCTACGTACACTAAAGATTTGTATATAAAAAAAAATAGTACTGAAGAGATTTTTCTAGCAAAATATTCTTTTGGTACGAATATTTTCTTTTGTAGAAAAAATTTTGTGTTTTAGATATCTTATTCAAAATAATTTGCTCTACAGATTTTTCATGAAATATCTTAGTACTATATAGACATTTTTGTACTAAAGATATTTCTCTACCAGAGTATTTGTACTAAAAACTTTTTTTCTAACAAAATATTAGTATTAAAAATGTTCCTTTAGAAAAGAGGTTGTACTTTAGGTTTTTCATTAAAAAAATTTGGTGTTACGAATTTGTATAAAAAATGTTTGTACTAAAAATTGTTGTCTATATACATTTTGATACTAAAGACTTTTTTTTTTTTTGTAAATAGTAGTACTAAAATTTTGTTTGCGGAAAAAACTTCGAAATTGGGATTAATCATTAAAATAATTGGTGCTAAAGATTTTGGTACTAAATTTGTTTCCTACATACCGCTTTGTAAAAATCTTTTTCTCTAGAAAAATAATTATAGCAAAATCTTTCTAGCAAAATGTTAGTAGTAAAAATTTTTGCTGTAAAAATAAGTTTGTATTGAAGATTTTCCATTATAATATATTGGGTACTAACAATTTTGTATACAAAAGTTTTAGTACTATATTTCTGTCTATAAGCATTTTTGTACTAAAAATTTTTGTCTAGACAAATATTTGTACTAAATATTTGTTTGTAGGAAAATATTCGTACTAAAGATTTTCCGTAGAAAAAAGTTTGTAGTTTTGAGATTTTATTGAAAGTTTTTGTACTAAAAAATTTTCTAAAGAAAATTTCTTGTACTGCAGATTTTTGCTCTAGAAAAATGTTTGTTCTATAGTTTTCTCTCTAGTAAAATTTTTTATTAAAGAATTTTCTATAGAAAGATTTGAGTACTGAAGTTTTTGGCTGCAATTATTTTTCTTTTCACTCATAAGATTTTTTTTAAATATTGGTACTAAATTTGTTTCCTACATAGCGCTTTGTAAAAAGATTTTAATCTAGAAAAATAATTATAGTAAAATCTTTCTAGCAAAATATTTGTACTAAAAATTGTTGCTGTAAAAATAAGTTTGTATTGAAGATTTTCCATTATAATATATTGGGTACTAACAATTTTGTATACAAAAGTTTTAGTACTATATTTTTCTCTATAAGCATTTTTGTACTAAAAATGTCTGTCTAGACAAATATTTGTGCTAAAGAGTTTTTTCTAGCATAATATTCATACTAAAGATTTTCTGTAGAAAAAACTTTGCAGATTTGAAAGATTTGAGTACTGAAGTTTTTGGCTGCAAATATTTTTTTTATAGATTTTCCACTGGCCCTTTAGTACTTTTACTTTAACAACCAGTTGTGGATCTTAACTGTTTTTTGTTAGTGTTTGGTTTTTATGTAAAAAGAAATTAGCATTTCTTTTGACAAGTTGTTGTTAATGAAATTTCAAGTTTAAAAGAGAAATCTCGTCGTTTTCTTTTATGGCCCTAAACATTTCCAAAATGCTGATAACAATTTAAAATGCAAATTATTGCCAATATTCCAAGTAAATATTTAATACAGCGTTGAAACAAAAATAATTCAAAGCAATTAAAATATTTATTTCAGCTTCATGTTGAAGTTGTTCAACTATTTTTATTGCAATTTACAGCAAGTATTTAATAAAGTTACACCATTTTTGTAATTAACAAAATTTTTCATTATTGTTGGGTTTTTTTTCGTCTTTACAACGAAAAACAAGGCAAAGCAGTGAAGACATCATTACAAGACAATTAACTGCATGCAATCTGTTTAAGGTGTTAAAATAGAAATAATGTTTAAACAAGTTTTATGCAATAATTTTAATTATTAACAACAACAAAAAAAGGAATTGTGCAAAATGCAGAAGATATTGTAAGATATTAAATTTAAACCATATTCCTGACTTTAGCAGGAACGGGGCAAGATGAAAATGAAAAGTTGAAAATCTGCACCAACAATTAAATATAAAAGTTTCTGCGATAACAAAAAAAAAGTTTAGTATCTAGAATTTCCTGAACATAGTCCGACAATAAAACATAGGTCTACTGCCTTAACCTCAGCTTAAGTTGGAGAAAGCCTAATATCTCTAGATGAACTCGATTGTTACAATTTTTGAGCACACTATTGTTAAGTATTAAACCTTCTCAAAAAACAAAATGTTTAGTACTAAAATAGGAAAAATATTTCTAAGTACTTAAAGAACAATTATTCTAAAGTGCCTTCTGCAGAAAGTTTTGATAAGTAAAAAAATGAGTACAAAAGTTTGTCTATAAAAATACATTTAGTACCAAAGGTAAAATGTTTAGTACATTGTATATAAAAAAAAAAAAATTGGTACTAATTGCAAATTGTTTAGTTCAATTTTTCCAACTATTGTAAAATTTTAAGGAAAAAAATTTTAGTACTAAAAATATGTTTTAAAAAATGCTTTTAGTACCAACGTATTCTTTTCCTTTGTTGCAAAGATTTTAGTACAAAAATGTACCTTTGTTATTTTTTTCTACTCAGCTTCTATTTAAAACAAAATAGAACTTTTAAGCTGACAACTCGTGACGCTTCTTTTGCTATGCTGGTTCTTCCAATTGCTGCTTTAACATTTTAGCTCCTTTACCTGACTGATGCTTAACTGATTAAAGTGTGTTAACAGCAAAAGTCATTGGCAGGCAGGCAGTGCTTTTGCAGGAAGAACTTGATGTTATTGTTGTCTTTGACAATTCTGTCTAAAACCTAAAGGCAAAAGTGATACAATATTCAGTCTATTGTTAAAATAAGAACAACAGCTACAACATAGAACAACAAAGGTTTGTTGTCACTATAACCCCAACAACTTGAAACGATGCTGACAAGTTGTTCAACAAAAAAATCAAATTTTTTTAATAACAGTCCCATGATTTAAACGACAAGGAAACATGAATGAATGACTGGATCACTCATTTGCTTACAATCCTTATACAATCATATCTAAACTTGTGTCGTTTTCATTCGAACATAAATACATGTTGAAGGATAGAGCTGAATGATGGAGAAGCACAAGAGGTACTCCCTAAAAGAGACTGTTGTAAAATATACCTTCTCAAAAATATTTTTGCTTAAACTAACTTTTCTGAAGGTACTTTTTAACAGGCACTTTTATAAAGCTGCATTTGTAAAATATATATTTTTAAAGGAGTTGTTAAAAAAATAACATTTTTAACGTTTTCTTTTTAAAAGAAAATTTTAAGAACATTTTTTAAAGGAATTTATATAAAAGGTACTTTAGTAAAAAGTACTTTATTAAAAAGTACTTCTTTAAATTTTTATATAATAACACATCTGAAAATAATTATTTGTTTGACACCACAAACATGTTTAAAAGTATTATATAGAAGATACTTTTCCTAAAGGTACCTTTTTTGAAAACTACTTTTTGTAAAGCTACTTTTTAAAAGGTACTATTGTAAAATTTTACTTTTTAAAAGGATTTTTTAAAAGTTAATATTTTAAAAGGCACTTTCTTAAAGCAATTATTACAGAAGTTAGCTTTTTATTTATTAAAAGATACTTTTAAAAAAATCTATTTTTTATAATGGTACTTTTTTCCAGTTACTAATATAAAATGCAACTCTTTAAAATTATTTTTTTAATTATTTAAGCATACTTTTTAAAAGGCTATTTTGCAAAAAGTACTTTTGTGTAGGTACTTTTTTACTAACATAATTTTTCGAATTTTTGTTTCAAGAGTATATTTAGCGCTGCTTCTTGTAGGGCATTTTTGCACGTAATTTCATAAGAGGTACTTTTTCAAAAAACATTTTTCACAAATGTACTCATTCAAAGCCACTTTAGTCAAAACACAACTTACTTAAAAGGTTCTTCTTTGGCAGTTAAAATACTATTTATATTGTACTTTTCAATAGGTACTTTTCTATAAAGCTGTTGTTTAGCCCTTCTATGGCTTTTAAAATAAACCCATTAAGCATTTAGTTGATAGATATTTGTACTTTACTCCTTACGTTACGTTGGGGTAATCGGTGCTTCGATGGGTGGCACTAGTATTTTTATACTCACAGTTTTACGATGAATACAGTTGGGGTTAAATCAACAGTCACCCAACTTGCAGTGAATGAGTCGGGCCAGAACCAAGTGAGCCGTTTTGTGGTACCTTTTTACAAAGGTACTTTTTTTTTGAATGGCACTTAATGTAAGAGGAATCTAAATATGAAACATTCATTCAAGACCCTCAAGCAACCTGTCCTTTCTAGGTTTAAATAAAAGCCTTAAGAAGCAGCAGTGTTGCCTATTTAAATGTCATTCTACAAATACCTCCACTCTCAGGCACTCATAACAAATGACTTGAAAAGCCCGTGCTTGCAACTCCTTAGAAGCAGCAGCAGAGTTGAAATTGTACGAGTATATTACCACTTCAACCGTCAAAATATTTAGTTAAATGTGTACAGCAGCAGCCAGCCAGCCAGCCAGCAGTCACTTATGCACTTGGTCGGTCAATTATAGTGGCAAGCCAGCATGCTCAGCATTTAGTCACTCAGTCAGGCAGTTAATGTGCCAGTGAGTCATTTGGTGTGTTTGAAACAGATTACGCCAATAATGATGTTGGTCGAAAGATGTTTTAGTTTTGTTTTCAGTCGTTTATTAAGGCAAGCAGCGCGAGTAGGTAGGTTTGGCTACTGGGATACGTTGTTGTTGGATTGCGATTCAAACGAACAACAACAACAGCAACATTGACGATGATGATGATGATGATGATCAACATCATTATTACCAGCGCCATCATGATTATGATAATGCTGGGTGTGTTTGTGTGTGTTTGCGTTGTTATTTAAGTTATTCTCTGGCTGTAGCAACAGGGTTCAATGGCTGACCTAAATTTTGTTGAAGTAGCAACATGTTTGTGTAAGTGTTTTTTTTTTCTTTATTTAGCTGTGAATGTGTTGTTGGGTTTATTTGTATAACGAGACGTTTAAAAATATACACGTTTGTTACAACAACAACAACAACAGGAATATATGTATAAAAATCTAAAATAAAAACAACGCCAACAACAACAACATCAGGGCAGAGAAAGAAGAATAATTGTGAAAGCACCAAGCACCGAGCACCCAGCTCGCTTCTACACACTCCCCTGCAGGCGAACGCAGAAGCAGAAATATTAACTTTGTGAGTTTCATGGCATAAAGCCATGATGAACGATGAACTAATGCATCATGAATGCTGTACATGACGTTGGCGCTGTGCTTATGTGTTAAAGTGCAACGCAGACAAATGGAGAAGCTTCTATTATGACTGTTTTGACAATGAGTTTCTTTTTTCTAAATAAAATCCTTAAATATTAAGTATAAAAATGCATTTAAAAAAAACTACTTTAAAGCTTGCTATCTGAAAAAATGTTGAACTTAGGTTCCAATCTCCAATCACATTTGTAAAATAAGCATAAAAATTTTTGTTTGTGGACAAGAGGTGTGGAAAGGCAAGCGGTTTTCTTTTGAAAAACTTTCTTTGTTAAAGCTACTTTTTAAAAGGTTGAATTTTTGTTGAAGGGTACTTTTTGAAAAGGTACTCTTACTAAAAAGGTACTTTTTAAAATACGTTTCTACAGCTACTTTTAATAATACATATGTACTTTTTTGTTAGTCTTTGATCTTGTTAGACATTTTTTCAAAAGGTTTTTTTTTTAAAGGTATTAATTCGGAGTGGTACTTTTTCTTTAAAGCATTATTTTAGAGCCTTTAGAAAGTACTTTTTTCACAAAAGAGCATAATAGTAATAAATTTGTTTGAAAGGTATTTTTAATGGAAGTTTCAAAACTGGTATTTTCTGCGTCGTACTTATTTGGAAGGCAATTTTTATAGGAAACTTTTGGGAAAGGTTTAAGTTACAGTTTTGAGAGCTACTCATTTGCGAGTTATTTATTTGAAAAGTACTTTTATAAAAAGTGTTCTTTTTCGGAGGTACAATTTGCCGGTACTTCTTTAAAGCGTAATAATTTTTAATAGATACTTTTTATTAAAGTAGTTTGTAAAAAATACTTTTTTAAATGATAAATTTTTAACGTAATTTTTTAAGCACTTTTTTAAGGTACTTTTTAACTTCTTTACTTCCATTGAACATATCTTTAAAAGGCGTTTTATTTAATTTGCCATTTTGAAAAGTACTTTTCTTAAAGTTACAACTTGAGGATTACTACATTTGTTAATAGTAGAGCCTTTTGCTAAAATATTTTAAAAGATTTTCTTTGTAAATCGGCTTAAATTTTTTAAAACCCACCATTTTTATACGCTACTATTTTACTAGGCCGAGGGCCTATCAGATACAGTCCTTCTCTATTCGAAATCATTTACTACACGATAAATAGTGCGTCTTGTTGGCACGTTGTTTCTCCCTAAAATTTCACGTAACGCTCTCATCGTCACAGTAATCGATGATTGATTTCGATAAAATGTTTTAACGATTAAAACACGTTGGTTTACCGAATATTTTTCCATAATAAATTTGCCAGGAATCTACTTCAAATATGAACTGTCAAGACTAATGTTTACCAAAACGGCGACAAAACAAAGTAGTATACCTTCCCGGCGGACACCCTGTATTACCCCCAAAGCTTAAGCTGGTTCCGTGGCCGGTGTAATTTAAACGAAATTTTTGCTAATTTCAGTGTCAGTTGAAACAAAATTCGTTGTTAATTTAAAAGAAACACAGTGGAGGCAATGAATAAAATTTAGGCTTGTAGAGCTTGAAGCTTTTATCGTTTTTTGCATTCAAGCTAACATATCTTTCGTATTCTTCTTTTTGTTTTTGTCAACTGAATCTTTAGTGTAATTGAGTTCGGTTTTTTGTTAAAATTAGCAGTAAATTGCTGCCAGTTGTTATGGTTTCAGTTCGTTCTTAGTTTTAGCAGACGCCGCCAGCCGCCCATTTTATTTTTCGTAATAAATAATATAACCGGATACATTGTTTAGTTAAAAAATGTGGCAACGTTAGTATAGCCATTATTTAAAGTTTGTACCTTCGTCAACCATAAACCGGCAGTTTTAGTGTAGTCGCCTACTCGGACTAATAATTAGACTTAGCTGACTTTTAGTCGCCGCAGGGATGTTTTCATGCGCCACCGCACAGTGTGGCATTTGCCACCAAAAGTGAGAATCAAATCGGGGGCCTTTCCTGAAATCCAAACTCAATTTTTTTTTAATAAATTTTATTCGGAAATGCAAAAATAATTAGCTTAATGCCAGCCTTAGTGGAGATTTTTTGCCACTATTTTTAATTAGCTCAATACTTTTTAAGACTACTAGGACTGGATTAAAGATAAGCCATGTAACAGTGTAAAACAACGAAAACAAGTCTCGTAAACTTACGCAGTTGCACAAGCGGCAATTTCAAGTGTTTAAATGGGTACCGTAAGTATTTTTACTGCGCGCAAGTAAAACATTTTTTGCCACCGAAATGCTGATATTTGTGCACTTTAACGTGGTTTTTAATTCATTTTTACTTGTGCCATCAAATGCCATCTTATGTGCGCCGTCGTTCTTAACGATTACCGGCTTCAGGTTCTGACTGTAAACTAAAAAAAAAAAAAACAAAGAAAGTTCTGAAAAAACGCATTTTTTTCAGCAGTCACAGGCAGTCAAAGAGCTGCCCATGCATCCTGAAATATGCAGTGTTTGACGCAATTTGTGCGACGGTGGCTTCGATAAGACGGTGCCATCGCACGCGATACCCTGAAGCAGTCCATTGGCTGCCAAAATCATACGATTTCACTCTACTAGACCGTATTTTGTGAGGATACGTGAAGTCTCTCGTGTACAGGGACAAGCCATTCACCATTCCAACCCTGAAAGACAACACTACAACTGCCATTGGCCAGATACCGACCGAAATGTTGGAAAAAGTATGCGAAAATGGATGCTCCCAGATGGAGCAGTTACGTTATAGCCGTGGGCAATATTTACATGAAATAATATTTTGTAGGATTTTTTTTTCAATTTTCAAAACCCAAGCTGTGAAAAAATCACCCATTACTTCTTGAATAAATTTTTGGCCCTCAAACTGACATCCTAAAGTACTCAAATTTTATTGACCGTTTTTCATTAAATTTCAATTCGAATTTGACTT
Source organism: Phania funesta (assembly GCA_963932375.1). Taxonomy (NCBI): domain Eukaryota; kingdom Metazoa; phylum Arthropoda; class Insecta; order Diptera; family Tachinidae; genus Phania; species Phania funesta. The sequence goes on along the minus strand of OZ010655.1, from coordinate 10,549,788 downwards.
GTTTGATAATAAACCTTGCTTGCCCAAGTTGAAATTTGTTATAAAATACACACACACACACACAAAGTAATGAAATGAAATGGAATAAAATTACAAACTACTACCGCCTACCAGCACACACACACACACGCACAGATTTATTACAATTGCGTTATGTTATAAATAGTTTTGAGAAAAATTGTTATATAAAAATAACAATGAACTTTTGACTGACAAATATCATCGAGTAAGTCGCAGCTGCTACTACGCTATTCAATACACACGCTTAACATTGGCTCCACTACGTAAAAGTCAGCTACGCCACAGCAATTGTATCATACGTTCAAACTATGGAATGAAGAAGTGCGGCAAAGAATTAGAGTCTCGTTGGGATTTAATGACATGAACGAAAAGCTTAGGAGGTTTTGAAAAATAACTGGCCTAGAATACATAAGCGGGTGGTTTGTCACTCTTCTGGTATGACCCCGTGTAGATGGCAGGCAGCAATCATGATGGAGCGCTTTAGTGAAATAGTTTTTAATGCTGTTTTTTTTTATTACCATGATTATTAGAGAAGCACTGTAGCGTGAAGTAAGAAAGTAGGAAATCAAAGTGAAATTAATAAACAATGGATTATGTGGGGTGTTTGTGGCATTTGTATAGGGTGTTTTTAACACCGGTAGAGCTTTAAGTTATAAAAAACAAACCCCAAAAAATTGAACTTTAATCAAGAATAATTTTAAAATGCATTTAAAATTGGTTTTGGGCACATGGCCCAAATGCCACCAGTGTGTATGTCGGACTAAATGGAGAATTTTTGATGTAAAAGAGTCTATAGGGTCTCTTGTGTATTGGTATCACTCCATATGCGGCAATCTTGTTAAGCCAAAAATAAACCTCATTGCGAAACACCATTGTGCGCTAAAACATCAGATCAGTTGAGTTGCAAAGTAAGCCTGCATGATTTGGTGAGCGTGGTTTAAGCGTTTATCTATTCATTAGGATTTGCCAGAGTATACTGATCATAAATGTCAAAAAGTGAGCGCAGTATGACAGTTCGTTTGACAGTTAAACCTTTCATAAGCTCTATCAGCTTCAAAAAACACCCTATATATGAGACTGTTCCGCAAGTTAGGTTTGGCTTTAGTTTCGGTAGCTTTTTCATAGTTTGGTCGACCAAATGCTGACAAAATTTTTAGAATTGTGTCGAAAATAATTCGATTATAAAAAAATCGTTGTTATGCTGGGTACCTGAGTTAAGCGACTGCAAAATGCTCTAAAAATTTCAAATAAATAAACAAAATAAAGTATGCCATAATAAATTAATGTATGTATATACTATCGAATAGAACATAAGTTATTAAATGGTTACCGAGTGAGTGACCTGGTTACTCACTTTACAAATATAAAATAAAATATAAAATGTTTGAACTAACAATCATTAAAGTTACATGAAGCCAAAGTCAGTATTTAAATTAACAAAATATAACCAAATTAAACACCGGTTACTCAAGTATCCGTTACTTTTTCGCTGGTATGTACAAATTGACGCAGTCTACTTTGTTCAGTATTCGGTTACTCGCTGCTATTTAACTTTAAATAAAAAACAAATTCTAAATCCAGAACGAATAACAACAATTCCATAATTTTTAATTATTTGTGAAAGGATTTCGTGCTACTAAATTTAAATATTTGCTCAATAGGTATTCGGTTACTCGCTGCTATTTAACTTTAAACAAAAAAGAAATTCTAAATCCTAAACGAATAACAACAATTGCAAAATTTTTAATTATTTGTGAAAGGATTTCGTGCTACTAAATTCAAAAATTTCAAATTAATTGTGAAATAAAGTAAAACTCAAAGAATACTGGCAATAAGAAAATAAGTAATCTATAGAGTGGCCTGAAAATGGTTTTAGGTGGCTACTCGAGTAACCTAGACAATACTAAATTAGTTTTAATAATTTCTCTAATACTATTTAGAGTCAATACGTAGTTAACATTAGTGGAAATCGAAAGAATAGTTAAAATTATCTTCAAGTACCGGGTACTCGTATATAAAACTGTAGTCACCAGAATATAGGTTTGATATTTAATAAAAAAAAATTGTTTGCTGCTTTATTTTGCTCATTAAAAAAACAATTACGGCAAATATTTTGAATTGGCATGGGTTAAATGATTATGAATGCTTGCGAGTACCTAGTAACAACGAACGATTATTAAAAAAACGTTGTTGCTAAAACAAATTTTCCCTCACATATGACATTTTATTGTCAAATTGATCATAATTTGGAACGACTAGTGAGTACTTGATTTGTGCTATAAACTAAAAACCCATTTTTAAAATTGAAGCTAATATTCACATGAACTCTTAATTTATCTCTTAATTCAGAAAATTAAAAATAAGGCAGTTTTCTGCATCATATCTTTCTACATAATTTCTTTCTATTCTATATTTTTTATTAAATAAAATAAAACATATTAGAAGTAATTGTTTGGTAACGAATATATAAAACAGTAATCGGGTACCGAATACTAATTATTAGTATTTCCAAAATAGATAAATTTGGTATTAAAGATCAGTCATAGACCAGCGGTTTTTTGATATAATATTAATACAGAGCTTCATTGCACAGTGGTTTGATGTAGCAAAATTTTTTTAAAGAAAAAATTTGACACCTTAATATTTTACTGGTAAAATATTTTTGCGAGCAATTTAGAAAAGACCAAAGTAATAGTGTGTTAAGACGTGCGCCTTAATTGGGCATTTACGACATTTACGCAATTGGGGGCCTTAATTGAGCTCAACTTATCATCCAAGAATATAAGTAGTAATCGTATAAATTGTAGTCTCAGGACAAGCAGACTTTTTCAGCTACAAAATTCTAACTTAGTAAGCTAAATTACATATGTGCGAATACAAAATTGTATAACTCAATTAAAAATTTAATTGGCTCAATTAAGGCCCACGTCTGAACATGCTACAATGAAAATTATTTAGATGAAGAAAATTACGTGACATTCCATTCGAAGTAAGGAATTATATGAAAGACAAAGGAGCCAAGGATTTCTTTATTCCGATTGAGAATTTTAATACGTTTTGAAATAAATTCAAGCCTTTTCCCAAAACTCTCAAATTCATTTCTAGCATTTCGTTTAACACACTTCATTCAAATCTTAAATTTTCCCAATGATGTATGACATAATTTTGTGGCGTTGATAACAATAATAATAAAAAGAAAATTACAAAAAAAAAACACACACAAACTCATTTCATATTCATTGCCTAAGAGTCCTTGTTGTTTTTTTTTCTAACTGCAAGAAAAAAATCTCATTTCAAATACTTTTTATGCCATAAATCATTTTTCACCACAATCACCAAAACAAGGCGAGGAAAAAACAAAAACTCTCACTAGAAGAAGAAAAAAATTGAATAAAAAGGTGAAAAAACAACACTGAAAACATGTTTACAATTACAACCTTAACAACATGTTACAATTGTTATTGGGAAAGAACTTGTTAGGAATGCATTACACACACACACACGCACTCACATGCACACACGCTGCCAAACACATAGTCGAGTGCCAGGTATAAAAATATTCCTACTTTTTTATTCAAGCAAAAGTTTTATCGGGTGTGCCTGTGTGTGTGGAAAGAAAAAAATGCACTTTTATGCATAAAAATTACAACAACAGCAAAATGCATAGAAACTGTGCCAATGCCCGGACAAAAGCACAAGGTGATGATGTAAAACGCCACTTCTCCATACAAATTTTCGAATACATAACAAAAAATTTTTTTCTTGCTACTTCTTCTTCATTTTCGATTTCTGAAGTGAAACATATGCCTGCCTACACCAACATGGAAACTCTTAGGCCGCAAGCTAAAACTGTACATTTTGCATTTTCTGCATACATTAATGAAAGCAAAAATTGAATATAAAATGTAACAGAAAAAATAGCGAAAGGCTATTCCCTAAAAAGCAGTAAGTCACTTTTAATAAAAGTTGAATAAATAAAACCTAAGACCATCCTAATAACCGGTTACGCATTAAAGCAACAATTTAAAGCCGTTAAATTGGCGTTAAATAAGCGCCTAATCAGGTAAAAGGTGTTCTGGCAACAGGAATTTAGATTCAATCAAATTAAAACTCGACATATAAATCCAAAATATTCGAATAAATAAAATTTAAAACCTAGCTGAGAGCTATAACAATAATCCAATGACAGCGCATAACCGGTGAAATGATTGAAATAGTTTTAAATCGCCGAAAAAATGTTGAAAAATCAATCCAAAGTACTTAAATGAACAACCGAAACCTGCTACTCGATAACAAAATCTGGTACCCGGTTAATAAAGCTGTAAACCCTGACCTAAAATCTAATAATATACATATATGTAAATCTTGGATAGCCGCCAAAACAGTTCGTTAGTGGCGATATGCGATAATATTCCTTTATATAGTTTCCAAATAAAAGTTAAGACTTTTTTGTACTTTAAGTAACCGGTTCACGAAATTTAAAAATTTACAATCATCCATATAAATCATATGAGTAATACTTAAAATGTATATAAAGCACCTACATAAACGAATAACACTCGGTTACTCGATTCAATTATCCGGTTATTCGAATAATAGAAAATCAACTTTTAGTGATTTTTATTAAGCGGTTAACAGAAGTCGCGATGTTAATACTTCAAACTGGAAACTGCAAATCGACATAAACAACCATAATAATCGCATAAAACCGGGTTAATAAAATTTAAAACTTTTAGTTAAGAGCTCTAACAATAATCCAATCTTAGCGCACAATTATGAACGATTTGCCAACATCAGTTTAGATAAATTTAATAACCGGTTAACCGATTGAAATAAATACCAATTATCAGAAAAAAGATTAAAAAACATTGCAAAGTACTTAAATCAGCAGGCTGTACGATAACAAAATCAGGTTGTCCGGTTCATAGATATCGTTATTGGCGCAGGTAAAATCTTCTTTTATAGTTTGTAAGTAAAAGTTTTTTAATACTTTTAGTGGCCGATTAATTAAATTTGCAAAATGACAGTCACCAACATAAAGCATATAAGAAATGCTATGATATTAATACTTCTAACTTAATGCACTTTAAAACCGACATAAAAAACCGAAATAATCGAATATAACCGGTTAATAAAATTTTTTAAACCTAAATATTTTAGTTGAGAGCTATAACCATAATTCTAAGTAGAACTATTTTTGTTTTAGAATTTTAAACTAAAAGTTAAGGTATTTTTTTTTTTACTTTAAGTAACCGGTTGACTAAAGCTAAAAATTTACAGTCATCGAAATTAATCGAGTAAATAAAGTTACTAAAACATAAAAATCTGCATACGGTTATCTAAGCAAAATATGGGAGGAATAACGTGGACAGCAATTACTTAAGTCAACCACTAAAAGTCAGTTATTCGATTAGAAACCAAAACAGCTGACTTTGGAATTAGATAAGATAGAAAAGAAATCCGTATTGATAATTACAAGTAAACGGTTGACCAAGTTAAAATGTACAACCATTAATTAAAAGCATGTTAATAAGGTACCTTCATACGTATAATAGTCGGTTACTCGATACCATAACCCGGTTACCCGGATAATACTAATTTTTATTTTAGTTAGCCCGGCAGCAGATATTAAGAAAGTAATACATACAACTTAATCCATTTTGAAATCGACCTAAAAAGCCAAAATATTCGAATAAAAACCGGTTAAAATTGAACACCTAAACATTTTTATTGAGAGCTACAGCAACTAGCCTAAATCACTTATGAACATAAATAATATACAAGTAAGAATTAGGTATTTCAAGTAACCGGTTAACCGATTGAAATAATTTGAAATTTAGTTCATGAGAATATTATTTCAGACAAAAGCTTAGCTAAACGACTAATTCTTACATTAAAACTATTGCCCTGCCCTATGCCTAAAAATACAATATTCAAATAGTTTTTGATTTGATATTGGGGCAGGGTGATTTTATGTAGAATTTTGGAGCAAATTTCCGTCATCCCTTGTCAAATTTGGTTTGGAGACAAACCGCTTTCGGCTATGCGTCGTCTTCAGTTTAATTTTTCATTCTAAAAGTCTACAAATATTAAAATACTTATTTTAACAATTGAAAAAGGCTTAAAATGTTGGCAATTTTTTTCGGACTTGTTGTTAAGTGTGAATACCCTTGTTTGTGTATAGAGTTCAGAGAGAAGCCTTATAATTATTTGTACGCCTTTCTTGACTGCTTTAACACTTTCACAGTCAAGTCAAAGTGTGAGTGTTATTAACAAGGAAGTAAAGTTTTGCTTTTTTCTCATCTTGCTCGTTTTTCTTATTCTTCTTTGCCTACTTACAATTGACTGGGCCAGGCAGGCAACAAATCTACAACATGTGTGTTTCATTGCATTAGCAACCCAAAGCTAAAACTTTTATTGCACTCGTACGGCCTAAAAATGAGGACCATAAACTTAACAAAAAAAAAACCTTGTTTCACCTTTCCTACTCCTTCTCTTCGTTTACTTCTCATTTTTATTTCGTTTTGTTAGTGTAACAAACTAAAACACTTCCTGCTTTGTAAAACTTTAATACTGGCTAAAATTGCCCTGCAGATCGGTTTTCTTTTTTAATTCTTTTTTAAGTTGCTTTTATTTTCATTTTGGCTTTTTGCCACAAATTTGCTAGAAAAAAAACTGGTTTAATTTAGGAAGAAAACCTTTTGTTGTTCAATTATTATTATTACACAATCGACGACACAGAAAACTGTTTTACAATTTTCGATATCAAACATTGACTTTCATTATGTTGGAATTTGAATTTGAGTTGCAGTTCAGTTCAGTTGAAAAACTCAAACACACCTTTGAATTTCAATGAAATTGAAAGTTCAATAAACTTTTTGCCCATCGCAGCCATATTTGCACTGCATTACAATAATAAAAAAAAAAACACACACACACACATACCCAGGCACGGGCAGAGTCGTACATTCGAGTAAACACCTCTGGTTCAAACGGCACCATCCAAAAATCAAACAAGGCGACGATACCAATTGTAACAAATAACGGAAATGATATATAACAACATGTTGTTGTGTTTAATATTGTCAATTGAAATGCAGTACAACACACTAACACACACATGCACACATACCAACAATAGTGATGTTTTTATACGGTGTCATATGGCTCTTAATTGTTGTTGTAATTGGTCATTTTAATTGTTGTATTTTAAAGTTAACAGTCATTAGAAATTTCCAAGCAGAAAGTTAGTTGTAGGTTTTTTGTTTGAACTCAAATAATAGTGGGGAAAAGTATTTCCTTTGTTCTGTTGGGAGGCTTTGGAAATATGGGTCAATGAGCTCTTGTGCAAATGTAGACAGAATTTTGTCTATAGTGTATTCAAACTCTGCCAGTCTTTATAGCTCTGGATTCCAAATGTGAAATTACTTATTACACTTACTAGGAAAGCTACCAATGAACGAACCGAATAATCGGTTTCTGGAAAAACAAATTTTGGTAGTAAAGTAATTTTAATAAGAAAAATTTTAAATAGTTTTTAGCTATTTTCGTTATTTGAACCAAGTAATCGCTTAACTAGATTTCCTTATGCAAGAAACTAATCAAAATGTTTAGATATATGAAAGTCTAGCTTAAAGAATTATTTGTTATTCGGCTATAGTCAGGAAGTTTGTAATAAACTCAAAATTTTTAATTCTTTTTACTTAATTTATTCGGTTTTCGAACCGAGTATCCGTTAAGGTGAGTTAAATAAATTACTATTTCTTTCCTCAAACAATGTTCGAATGTCTATTTAACTATTTTATTTGAGTTATGAATCAAATAATCGTAAACCCGGTTATGGAAAATTTATTTTTTAGTTCAAAAAAGCAAACTTCTTATTGGAAAAATAATTAAGTTGTGTGTTGGTTTTTTAAATTGGTTCTGTATTTAAGGAGAGTAATAGCAAAACCGGGTTTCAGTTTTCAGTTGTTTTCTATATTTTAGTTTAGTTATCTCGGGTTATTACATTTTTTTTTTAATTAAAACAGTGTTAGGTAGGATATTATAAACAATTTTCAAATGTTAAATCCAACAAACTATATTTTTGAATTTCGGAACCGATTAAACGTAAACCCGGGTTTTAGATTTTTTCACTTAATATGAAAAATTTCAAATATGTTTGCCGTTTAGTTCTGCAGTATTTATAAGAAATTTAAAATGTTAACTGACTTTAATTTAGTTAGCCTTTTTTCGAACCGGGTTACCGTTAACCAGGGACACTTTAATATCTCTTCTATTTAAACATTTGAACATTCCAGTAATATAATTTTAATATAATAAATTTTTTTATATAATTTTTTTATCCGTTCAATAAAGTGAACCCGGGTTCTGGAAAATTGTTTTTTTTTACTTAATTTGAGAAATTTAAAATAAGTTGTTATTTTTAATAACAATTTATTTGCGTTCTTCCATATTTTTAGTTCGTTTATAAAAAATTTTAAGTTATTGAACCGTTGTAATTTGGCTATTCGGTTTTTAAACCGGATAAATGGTAATGCGGATTGTGAAAAACTTTTTTTAAATTTAGACAGCATGTAAGAATTACAAAAAATTTTAATTTTTTAAATTCAATTAATTATTCTAACCGATTAAGGAACCGAATAATTATAAAACCGGTTTTTGAAAAAATTTTTTTAGTATAGAAATTCGCTAAATTAGCATTTGCATTTTTTTTAACATATTTTAAACACAAATGTTAAAAATCTTTTACTACTTACCGTTGCACGGTTAATTTGTCGGTTTCTGGAAATAAATTTAATAGAAAAATTTATTTGAATTAAATTTTTCAGAACTAATAATTCTGTTTAAGTAAATATTTTAATATCTAATTGTTTAACAAGCTACCTGTCGAGGTCAATTATGCAAAATTTTTAAACAACTTTTTTTTAAACAGCAACAACAACACTCTCCTTAAATACATTCTTAGCAATACAAACAAACAACAACAACAACTTAATTAAAATTAATATGCAAAAATCGTTTCTAAGGCAAATGAAAGCAAAACTTCAAGGCATTAGAGGAGGTGTTGTTTTGTTCTGTTTTACTGTGCTAGTATTTTAGCACCATAAATGACAGAACAACTACTTAGTAGCAACAACAACAACGACAACAGCTGTTATTGTTGAATTATTAAGCCTTTAAGCAAGGCCTGTGGCACCCAACACAACAAATGGGAATATTTGGAAATAGCTTGAAAAGCCACTGACCGCATCAAGTGCATTTGGCAAGACTGTATGTTGAAGCACGCAAAAAAGGACGTTTGTGGGCAATAAGTTCTACCATGGGAATTTTCGTTATGGTCTGCGAAGAGAAGTTGGCTACAAATGGTTTTAGGAAATACTGTTTTGTGGAAAATACTTTCATCAAGAGTAATGCGAAGTTAGCGCTACCTTGAATACAAAATTGCTCCAAGTCGTACGAAATAGATGAGAACAAGCAAAAGACAAAAGAAAACGATTAACTAAAGTAATGTTTTCAAATAGCTCGAAGTCATGCCCCCACATCGATTTGTAGTATTCGTTGCTGTATTGGGGCTGTTTCCCCTGCAATGCTTTTCCCATACGACACCAAGAAAATTTGACCGCTCAAGACATTGTAATCCGAAGACGGTTTCTTTTTAGTAGAACCAGATTCCGAGCGGGAGTTTTCGAATTTATATTCCACCCCAACAACGGTCTACTGCAGACCACCCCTTTGTGAAAGCCTTTCAATCTAGTGATGCAATCAGGACTGATTTTGCTCTCGACCAGAGTCTTCAAGTAGTGAATTTTCGAAAACCAGTTTTCTTTTGCCTCTCCATCCTTCTTCGTCAAACATTCTCTACGCGGACTTTTCTTTGATATCAGTCTCTTTAAAAGGCTCAGCCGCAGATTACTTTATTTCGAGTGGAGAATAACTTTGTCGAGACAGAAACAATTCGACTAAAGTTGTGGTTTCGACCATTCCTAATGGCCAAAGCCACCTACCCGCAGAGGGCAGCAGCAAAGTTAAATGACTTATTTAAGTTTTTAAACACACAGTACTTCTTTTCAATGACCTCTATAAGTTTTATTAATTATTTATCAAAAAGAAAAACGATAACGTAATTTGAGCTAACCCAGTTTGGAACGCAAAGCTGTAGGTTTTGCCCACTAATGTGAAATTGTTTCATGTCTCATTTAGCAATGACCCACTAAAAACCTTAACAATTTATTGAACTTTAAACCAGATTTATTTAGCCGATAGTTTCTTTATTTTTGTTTCGTTCTTTTACACAACAAAATCAAAGTCAAAAAGAAAAAAGGTGGTCGGTCACATGAAAAAAGTCATTAAACAATCAGCCGAAAAGAAAGCGAAATTTTAATTCGCTTATCAAAAACGACTACCTGTTACTTGATTCGATTTTCCGGCAGGATGATTTGATACAGATATTTGGAACGAATTTCCATAACCAAAATTGTTTGTCAACAAACTAAACTTGATAAGACATGACGGAATTCGTTTTAAATATCTATAAGAATAATTGTGATTGTGAATTGTACGAATAGTAGGCCTGACTTGCACGTCAAGTAGCCAGCTCAATGAGTACCGCTGGCACGCCGGAGGCAGTACTCCTTACTTTTATCCACATTGGTGGGTCAGCTTCAATCAGATAGCTCTTTATTTAACAGTTTTAGCTCAACTTAAAGGTTTCTGGTAGTCATCTTTTATCCGCAATTATATATTTTTCTGAAGTTCAGTCGAAGCTCTATCTAGTCTCCCTGTACCTTTCGCCTTCGCTTTTAATCGTTCAACTTCTTTTCGTTTCATTTTAATCTTTGTTAGTAGCAGGAAAAATGTAAGGTTCTGTGGCTCATAAACTAATTAGTTCAATTGAAAGAAAATCTCAAAATAAGGTGGGAGCAATTCTACAACAATATTTTGTTGTGTCATACCAAAGAAATAGAATTCTTTTGTAGAACACCTACCACTTTTTTGGCCGAAATTATTCTCAATTGTCCTAAATTTATTTCATGGGCGATACAACTCTAGTAAAAAGGGATATTAAAATATTAACTTCAACTGATCTCAGACATACGTCCTAATACTCTGTTCACACATGCGTCTTAGTTCAGGCAATTAAAATTTTAATTAAGCTATAGGCTTTGCTGTTCACACATAAGCAATTAGAATTTTACTACTAAATTTGGTAAAATGGAGAAAATTTCTGCTTAAAAGGAAATTTTTAAAGATTCTTTTTGAAAGGAAATAATTATTTAAAACATATTTTTGTTTAAAATTTAATAAAATTTCCTAAGCGTTAAATTTACCTGCCGCTTTTTTTTCATTTTTTATATATAGAGTTTAACAACTGCCATGAAAACTAAAACGTAGTTGCATTGGTGGTGCAGTAACGTTATTGGAGTGCCTTGATTTTGTCATTAAACACAGTTTTAGTCTGCTTACTAAACACACTTCACCGGAGTGGCATTGTGAATTTGACTCAATTTATTGTACAATTAAGTACTAATTCCTTAATTGAAATAATGAACGGTAAGTTAAGCTTAATTAAAGCCTGTATTGTATAAATCCCCTAACTGTGAGCAACTAGAGCATGTGTTACCATACTTTAAAGTACTTTTTTGAAAAAAGTACCTTTTAAAAATTCTCTTTTAAAAAAGCGCATTAAAAAGTACTATTTTAAGGGGGTAACATAAAAAATCTACATTTTATAAAAACACAAACTATTAAAAAAATACCTTTTATAAAAAAAGTTTGTTTTTTAAAAGTACTTTTAATTCATTAAAGCCTAAGGTACTTTTGTGGAGAAAATTACCTTTAGAGAATTTCATTTTTAAATAGCACACTAAATAAAAAGCTTTTAAAAAAACATCCTTTAAAATATAAATTTTAGAAAAGTACTTTTTTAAAAGTACTTTTCAAAAACATTTATTTTATAAAATATAACGTGTTAAGAAAAAAAGTTTTATAAGTTTGGTTTCAGTTTTAAAACAAGTTTGTTTGCAAAAATGAATTTTCACAAAAAGTACTTTTTACAAAAAGTACTTTATACAAAAAATACTTTTTACAAAAAGTACTTTATACAAAAAGTACTTTTTATTAATTAATGCCTAAATCAATAATTTATTAACTAATGCACTTAGATAAAAAAATTAAAATTACGCAACCGTTTTTTAATGTTGTAACTTCAAATCGTAATGGAATATGCCACCTATTTCGATTAAAACATTTTTGTTTAACTATGTATTTGAGAACGCCCTGTAGTTAGGAAGAGGCGAAAGTCGCAAGTATTGATAATACACTAACTACATAAATATAAAAGTGAAGTGATTTCAATATTGGTTTTATTGCTCACTAACTCGCAATGAAACTACAACTAACCTCAAAGCCTATTGATGCGACCATTCCTTGTGGAGAGTAGTGCAAAAAAATACTTCCCTGCTTTCACAGAACGAGTAAAGGACTAGTAATTTGACTAATAAAATGTGCAAAACCAGGGTGTAAAAAAAATTCAATTTAGAGAAAATCAAAATTATGATGCAAATGACTTCACTGTTTAAGCAACTGACCCACAAAAAAAAAGTACCCAACGATCTCTATAATAATGAATTTCATTAGGTGATGCGACCAGTTTCAATTGAAAAGTACTACATTGATATCTAACGCACTAGCGGGCATTAGAAATGCTTTTTGTGCATATAAATAAACTTGTTTACAAACAACATTTTAAGAAAATTGTCTGATTCATTATAACTAAAAGACAAATTTTTTTTTCTTTCTTTTTTGAGAAATCATAAATTTGTTCCAACATTTCCTTAGCAAACATAATTAGAGACGCATATGTTTAACATAAAAAATTGAGGCCTAATGAATTTTTGCATTTATTATGGAGAAAGATAAATTTAAATGTGCGTAGCAGCGTTCGTATCATGAATTTCGTAGCGAATCTACAAAGTCACCCGAGAGGGCCTATTAATATTTCTTGCTTTTTAAAGATTACCTATTTACCATCAAGCTATTTCCCGGCCGCCTATTTATTCACAGGTCTTGTAAAACAAAAGAACGCAAAAATAATTGCCCTGTTCGTTTGTAAAACGTAACTTAACAAAGAAATACATTTTAAAACACACACAATTAATTTTTTTTCAAAGGATCTTTAGAAAAAGTACTTTAAAACGCCTCTTTTAAAAAAGTACCTTCTAAATAGGTTCATATGCATAGACATTTCATTCAAACCCATCTCTTACTAAACGCTTAAAAAAAATTAAACATAAAATTAAAATACCATTAAACAGACTATTTTAGAAAAAAGTAACTTTGGAAGACAAAAACCTTTCAAAAATCCCTGGAAAAAAGTACCTTATAAAAAGGGCTATTACAAAAACACCTGTTTAAAGATGCTTTTACAAAAACCTTTAAAAAAGTATATTCTAAAAATTTAATTTTAAGAAAAATCAACCTTAAAAAAGTTCCTTTTAAAAAAGTTCTTTAGCACAAGGTGCGTATTAAAAACCAACTGCAATAAAGAAAAATTAACTTTAAAAAGTATTTTTAGAAAAAGTACCTCGAAGAAAAAATAGCGTGCCAGAAAAGAAGCTTAAGCGAAATAATTTAAAAAAAAGTGCAATTGGAAAAGACACGAACAAAACTATTCAATATAAAAAAAGTACCTTTTGACTGGATTGTTAAACAATTTAAAAAAATCACGTTTTTTAAGGTTTAAAAAAAGTACCTGAAAGAAAAAGTATCACCAAAAAAGTACTTTTAAGAAAAATTTAAATGAAGAAAAACTACTTCCTACATAAGAAAATACTTATGTGCTTCTCCAAATTATTTCTTAGTAAAAAGTACCTTTTAAAAAAGTCCTCAAAACGCACCAACCATAAAGAAATAGTCAGTTCTAAAAACTGCTAAAAAATAGTTCTACAAAAAGTTCCTTTAAGAAAAAGTAGCTCTCAAATAACTTGCATAAAAAAATGTGCTTTAATCAAATAGCATTCAAATAAGTACACTTTAAGAAGATGCATTGAAAAGTATTCAATAAAAAAGTACCTTTTAAGATAGTACCTTTTTACAAACTATCTTGGATTTTTAAGCACCTCAAACAATGTACGTTTTAGAGGTTCTTTAAACAATGAAAAAAACCAATGTAGAAAAGTACATTTTGAAGAAGTACCTCGAAAAAAGAATCTGTTGTAAAATGTCCGTTTTAAGAAAGAATCTTGAAAAAGTACATTTAATACCTGCATTCGACTTTCTACGGCATGTCGCGGCTACAGCAGCAATAACCGACAATAGACAACAACAGAACAGTCAACAACATTGTGTCTTTTTTTTTGAATATTTCGAACAAACTAACAGAGCAATGAACGTACTAAACAGCACAATGCAACTAATAAAGCCAACAGTAAGAAAACTTCTATAAATAAAAACAAAAATCAACTAAAGCTACAAGCAAACAAAAAAAATTTCGCAGAGACAAAAAAGGCATTTTATTATTTGCTCTGAGTTGTTGATATGTATGTTTTAGTTTTACATACAACAACGACAGCAACAACAACAAACATTTTGTTTTGTGTTTTTGTGTAGAAAGTAGGTGAAAAGGTTGAAGACCTGCCATGATAAACATAAAACTTTTGTTGTTGTTGTCGCTGTAGCTGTTGTTATAGTTGTTGTGCTTAACGTCAGTTCTTTGACGCTGTCAGACACAAACAGAAAAATAGAATACAAATTCAGCTTAATTTTTTTTCTCTGCTAAAAATACGGAATAGAAGAATGCAAATTGCTGAGAGGAGGAGATGGGTTTTATATTTGTATTTTATTAGACATGGGACGAAATTAATATAAAAAAATGTTATACTTAGATTTTTAAGAAAAGGTGTAAAGATTTTAAACATAATTTTCTTCGTCCAATTAAGTATTTGAAAAATAATAATTTTTTAAGAGTTCCTATCTGGAAAAAGTTGCTCCTTAGGTACGTTTTGAGGTATAATTTTTTGAAGGGGACTTCTTTTTTTTTAAGGCGCATTTTTTTAAAGCAATTATTGGAAAGGTGCTGTTTTGCAAGGCGTTTTTTTTTTAACTCTACTTTTGTGACGATACTTTTTCAAAGCAAATTATTTAAAGGTATTATTTCAGGTCCAAAAAGGTCCTTCCGTTAAAAATCACTTCTTTATAATTTTTTTTGGGGTAATTTTTATAGTAATTTTATAAGACCATGTTTGCAAATAGGTTTTTTTTATATACTTTAGGCAAACGTACTATTTTGAAAAAGTACTTTTTAAAAGGTACCTTTTGTAATATATTTTTAAAGACACTTTTTAAAAAGTACCTTTTTAAGGAAATTTCTATTAAGTTTTGCTGCGTATAAAGGACACTTTTTATAATAGGCAATTAAAAAAAAGGTACTATTTAGCAAGTGAAAGTTTTTTTGGGTCTATTATTGAAACGGAGGTTTCCAAAATATACTATCATAAGATAGTCAAAACGTCCTTTTATTAGAGGGTTAAAACGTACTTTTTTTAAATGGTTAATTTCTTTAAAGGTACTTTTTGTAAAAGGCTGGTTTTTAAGAAGGTACTTTCTTGAATCGTCCACTTTTTTTTAAATAAATTGAAGACTACTTATTTTAAAAGGTACCTATTTAAAATATATACGTTTTTGAAAAATACTATTTAAAATACGTACTTTTTCAGCAGTTACTTTTTAAAAAGGTACTTTTTATAAGATATTTTTTAAAGTGCTTTTAAAAATACTAAATCCAAATGTACTTTTTTAAAGCGAAATTTTTCGGAAGGTGCTTTTTCAACAGGTGCTTTTTCAAAAGGTACTTTTTCAAAGGGTACTTTTTTAAAAGGTGCTTTTATAAAAGGTAAGTTTTTAATAATTAATTACTTTTTATGGGTGGTTAATTAAAGGTACTATGTATGTACTCGTATTTGCAAAAACTTCTTACCATAGACGACTTTTCTCTAATGGTACTTTCCAAAGTACTTTAATTTAATTGTGAAACTAGTTTATTAGTTGCAATAGAATTGTCTTTAATTGAAAGATATATTTCTGGTAGGATTAGACCCAACACAAAATGTATGGTAAGCTCGAAATTTCGCTCTTTGGGACTGTGTTTTAGCATTTCAAGGTCATGCGATTAAATACCGCGGGATTTTTTTATTGGGAGCTCGTGAAACTAATAGTCCTTGCGACAAGCCAGAGATGTTGGATGGTTTAAAAATATTCAAGTTAAATGACTACTTTCCCTGTTGAGTTATATTTTTCTAAAACCTTTGCAGCTACAATATGATTTTTTAAGACCAAAATAAGGGTAGGCCCCTTTAGACCGTACACTCTCGTGTTCCATGGGAAAATAGCTCACTGTGTTTTAAAAGGGAACCTTCACGTGTGTTTGTGTTAACTTAAATGGGAGTATTAAGGTGGTGCATATTGTGATTTGCTCGCATAGCCAAACTGTCCTAAAATCCCCTCTTTCATAGGAATTCTCAACCAGGCTTCTTTTAATATGTTTTACTTCATGCCAGAAACTGACCATGAGTAACAAGATTTCCTTGTACTAGGCACTCGGTCACAGTGGTCATAAAGGTAACGAATTTGCGGATGAGTTAGCTTGTCACACTCTGCTTCAGGCGGGGTTCTCTTTTTAGTAGCGTTATACGGAGATGGGACAATTAAACGATTCAATTGAAGTAGCGGGGCAGGATACCGCTTGAAAAAATCAACTGCATTTATATGGCCGTCTTTTGGTGTTTGGGCATCGTGCATTGCACGTAACAGCAGTAGGATCTAAAACAAACTTTTGTGTAAAAGCTCAGCTTCAGAGAAGTTACGACTTCGAAGGATAACGTAAATAATGTAAAAAGTAAAAGTGTTTTAAATGTCAACGGCTTTTAAAGGTCCTCTTTGCACCTACTGCCGACAAACTTTGACGCTCTGTGGTGCTATTTGTTTTTAAGTTTTCCATTGTTTTCAGCCTCTGTTGTTGGCAACTTAAACCAAATGAAGTTTTATGTTTTATTGCAGATCATTTACACTCATTTTATATTTGCATTTTATAAATTCATTAAATTATCCGGGCGAACCAACCCAATATTTGGCCTTTCAAGTATGACAAATTGTTTTTCAAATATAATTTTTTCAAAAGAGCTTTTACACTAAAAAGCTTAATTTGAAAACAACAAACTCCTGAAACGCCAAAGAACTTAAACGCCCACTCATTCACTTACTCACTTACACTCGATTAAAAATAAAAGGGAAAAATTTATTTTTGTGTGGGAATATTGTGTTGCACGTTGCTCTGCTTCATTACAAGCAACTTGAAATATTTTTAACTTTAGTACTTTTAGCTAAATTTGTATGTTTGCGTGAGTGAGTTTGTGTGTGTGTGTGTGTGCATGTTTTTAATGGTAGTTTTCATAGGCTAGTGCCAAGTCCACTTGTCTGTATGACAGACAGGCTGCAAATAGTAACAACAATAACAAATACTACAACGAAATATGTATTCGCTATTTAAATGTTGGAGGTTCGAGCATGCAGAAACAGAACCATTCAAGACAATAATAGAAACGTAAAATGCAGAGGGTTAATGACTGGTGGTGAACCTTTTTATCTTATATTAATGACCTGCGTAAAACCCTAAACTTTTGCAGATCATTGGTCTTAAAATCAGTGCAATCTGCGAGCTCATCTACCCCCAGATTTCCGTTTATGCGCTGATGCCCTGCGACTCTCCTCCTCAATTAATGGGAACATGTAGAAAAGTTATTATTATGCGAATATTATGGGACTAACTGGGGAAATCTCGTAGTAGAACGAATTTCCGTCATCCCTTGTCAAGTTTGGTTTGGTATGTGCCATATTCAGTGTCAGAATGAAAAATGACACTGAAGAAGGCACATAGCTGAAACCGGTTTGTCTACAAACCCAACTTGACAAGGGATGTCGGAAATTCGTTTCAAAATTCTGCCTTAGAAGTACTTTCAGAGATTGGCCCGTCCACATCTCATGAGACATACTGGAAATTTACTGCTATTTAGAGTTCGCATACTAGAGACCAAGCACCGTCTTGTCCACATATCCCTGGAGTATGCTGTTCCACTAGGGATTACGGGTATTTTATAAGTGAGTCTTAACTTCTCTCTGCTCTATTTATTCAGCCAGACTCCTAGCAGAGACAGGAACCTGTTATCGGCCGCCACCACAAGCAGGTATAAGTTAGAATTTCTGACAATGCATTCTGTTATGGCCAGCCATACTTTTGTGCCGGCCAGTGACGATTAGGATAGACACTTCATTTGAAGGAAAAAAACTTATCAACCAGCACACGTTACTTTTTTCTAAGCTCTTTCCCTTGCTACACTTCAATGCAAATAAAGTATTTGCAACCCTTTTTATGTAGGCTTCTTTTATTTGCATTTATGTCTCTATGTTCAGCATTCAAATTTGCTCTCAAGGGTGGAGAGGTTGGTGTTCACTAATGGGAAGTCAACAGACAGGGTGTTGCATTGTCATGCTAAAATCGCATTTGCTTTAGGGAGAGCTTTAACCTACATAAAGGTCATTTGAACATGCAACTTATGCTTTTGAATAGAAATGTGTAAAAGTGTTGTATCGTTTGTTTTACATAGAAAACAATGTAGACAATGCATTTGCTGCGGTTGCTGACTTCAGCGTTTCCTACGTTGCTGGTTTTGTTGTTGGGCATTTCTTTTTTTCTGTTTAGAAAATCATAAGCATATTTCAACAATAATTTTTATGTGACCATTTCCTATCGGATGCAAACGAAAATTGCCAAAGACATTTGACGTATTCGGACATTGTGCATTTCTGTCGAAAAATCTCTATTTAGCGAATTTAATCAGCAAGAGGTTGCCACGATTTTTTAAGCCGGGAAGTAGGTTTAATTCAGGGATGTTGCAAGTTCTCGTTTTTCTCATATTCCAATCTATTCCATGCAATCGGATTCGGCTATGTGTCATCTTCAATATCATTTTCTGTTCCAAATGAACGCGGAAACCGGCTGGTTCCTAAACCTAAGGGATGACGGAAATTCGTTCCAAATATCTATATGAAATCACGCTGTAGGAAAATTAAATCAAGAACCAACTGCTTTCTTACCAAGAGAGACTCATTAACGAAATAAGAGCCTTGCCTGCTCTCCAACTTTTTAGCTGCTTAACTACTCGCGGATGATTAAAGACTTCGTTTGGAGAATCGAAGAAAATTTTAACGTGGTTGTTTTAGGACTGCTAACAAATCGTGAGTGCCTTAGAGTGTTTATGTCCGAGTGCAATGAAGTCCTAGGAGCCACTTTCGTCGGTTGTGAATGTGTGTTCGCTACTGAGAGGTTCACATATAAGTAATCGTTTCGATTGAAGAGCCTCAGAGGATTTTCAGGGTATCACTGTACATATTCCGAATGGCCTTAGGTAGTTGGGAATATTGTCCGATATTTGTAACTTACTACTACCTTGCTGGTAACTGTCGGCCTTCTTCCTCCTCTCGGAGTCTCTTGTAATTACTAGCATTTGTCTGAGGCTTAGATCCCCTATGGCATTCACATTTAACAAGTGCCTGCCCGTGATCCTAAGCCTTTCGCCAGATAGTGCTGGGCATTCAGGCACAGTGTGCCCTACTGTCTCAGCCTCTTGTACACATACACACAGTTTGAAAGTATCATCTTCTTTTTTCTAACAAGGTACGGGATACTCTTATACCAAAGTTATGACATATGACATCGCTGCGGTGTTATTTGAAATGTGAAGTTTCCTTGACCTATCATTAATGCAGTGATCCAGCTTAAGCACCTTAATGACCTTCCCTCTACCGTTTCACGTTTAATGCTCGCTCCAGGAATTTCACCAGGGAAAGTCTTAATTCTGGTCCACAGAAATTCGCTACAGATCCACTTTTTGCTAGTTCGTGTGCTGATACAATTCCATATTGTTGTGGACTGAAGGACACATATGCAGAGTCCTTTAAGCCACATCACCGTCTTTTTAGTTTCACTTGCTTCATGCATTTTATAACCGACTGAATGTCACGAGCAATGAGAACCTTTCTTTTATGTACCCAACTTTCGAGAAGGCGATCCAATGCACACAGCAATCCAAGCAATCCTGCCTGGTAAACGGATACACATAAGCCCAGACGCAGGGTAGAGGTCAAGTTCAGATTAGCTGTGTATATACCTGCTCCTGCCCTGTCGTCTGCAATGAGTCTCTGATGCAGCCTTTTAACTACTTTTCTTCAACTCATGCGTTCCATCAGCATATGAGTTTCCCTAACCACTTCTCTAACAACAAGGTACAGGCTGCTCTTATGCTTGATATTCGGCCCATGGCAACGCACCGGTCGGTGTTTAGTTGTCGCTGTTTCAATGGACAACACAAGCAACGGTGTTGGGTGTTGGTTGTTGGATATTACGATTTCTGCCGCAATTATGAAAATGAAATCGTTACGGTTCCAGCCTGGTAACAGAACGAATGAACACTATGGTATCTCCTGCCTGTTCTAAAAGGTTTAACGTTACAGCGATTCAATTAAAACGCACGCTGAACTGGGCTACTTCCTTCAGTAGCTGCTTGCCTTAATCAGAGTTTCGTGGTATTGCAATGAAACAATAAACCTGAGTATATCTCAGGCGAAAATGCTCGCGGTTATCAAGGTGAGTGATCTAAAGTCTTGTTCTATGTGGATTTCTGACTTTTTAGTTTTCCATTCATTAACTGGCGTTAAGACTTTTTATAAGTTGATTGACCCAATTATTTTGTTCTGCATGTGCCTTTTCTAAGTCGCTGCTAATGCTATTCTTGTTTTTTTCCGTGATAACTGATGACGCTTATCAGTTTTATAATTTAATAGAAACTTTTGTTGTTTAGTTATCAAAATAAATTTTGCACCTCTTGATTTCTTTTTTCTCAAAAGTCTACGTAATTCGGAATATTGTTTTTTTCTTTTGTTTTTTTTTATTTATTTAAGGCGTGATAATGAAATTGAAATTTTCATTGTTAAACACTTGATTATTATCGTTTTGTTTTTTTTATAATTGACCTCATTTCATGTGATTTAAGCCAAAAAATACACACGCTTTCGGGCGACTTTTTGTTTTTGGTGAATGTCTTATCACTAGCAAAAGAAGAAGAAAATTTATCATAATTAATCTTTAATTTTTTCAAGGACGACTTCTTTATTCTATAAAGAATTTAAAAGAAAATTTCTTTAAATGTTAATGAATTAGTTGATGTACCGGTTACTCATTTAATGTCGCATAATATGTTATCAGTTATTCATGTAATAAGCTTAACAGGTATTTATAACACTTTTAACAAAAGTAACGAACAAAGTTGAAGTGATTACTTTTCGAACAGATCTTCAGGAGGACACACTTCTGGTGTTAAAAGTCATATTAGACCCATTTCAATAAAATAACGAACAATTTGTAAAATAGTTACTTTCAAAAGGTATTTTCGACACTTTTAGCAAAAGTAACGTATAAAGTTGAAGTGGTTACTTTTGGGAAAATTGGTTTAGAAGCAAATATAAACCCAAAGTTTAAGATTCTAGTATGTTTTTAAAACGCTTTAAATACTTTGTTTTAGAAAAAAGCGATTACTTTGTGAAAATTTAAACGGTTACTCATCTGGAAATTTTAAATATTTCGCACAGATCTTCAGGAGGAGACACCTATAGTGTTAAAACTCATATTAGAGCCATTTCAATAAAATAACGAACAATTTGTAAAATGGCTACTTTCAAAAGGTATTTTCGACACTTCTAGCAAAAGTAACGAATAAAGCTGAAGTGGTTACTTTTGGGAAAATTGGTTTAAAAGCAAAAATAAATATAATTTAAGCTTCTAGTATATTTCTAAACCGGTTTAAATATTTTGTTTTGGAAAAAAGCGGTTACTTTGTGAAAATGTAAATGGTTACTCATTTGGAAATTTTAAATATTTCGCACAGATCTTAAGGACGTCATACCTAAGGTGTTAAAAATCATTTTAGAGCCATTTTACTAAAGTAACGAATAATTTGTAAAATGGTTACTTTTGGACAACTGCAATTTAAGGCCCCAAAAAGTTGGATTTTATTAAAATTTTATTATATTTACTGACATATTTATATAGTTTTGTGTCAAGTAAGCTATAGCTTGGAACAAATCCCAACGGTTACTCGTTTAAAAATTAGTATTGATATAAGAATAAAATAAAAAAAAAATATTCTTGTTGTTCTTTGTTACGGTTTCGAAGAAATTATTTTGACATGAATTACAGTGTACAACAAAAAAAAATTGTCAGACAAAATTATGCGTTTTAAGTTTTTGTTTCTTGTTTCTGGCGTTCAAGTTGAATTTTGAGATTTAATGTCTTGGAAGGCTTATAGTACAATTTTATGACAAATACTTTTTTAAGACATTTCAGGCCGTTATATTGATCGTTAAGATGATCGTTAGATTAAAAAGCTATTTTCAAGTAAGGGACAAAAACGACCCTTGAAGCTAAGAGTTAGAGGGTTAAATTCTTCTACAAAAATCTTGCACATAGTGCTGAACACACCTAATATCTAAAAAGATAAGAACAATGTGTGAATGGGGGAAATTTAACCCCCCTAAATTTAAAATCAGACGCAAACTTTGCAAACGCCCTGGCGGAATCCGTTCTCAGATTCTTGTTATTATTTTTTGTATTAGACGCAACCCTTTTTCGTTAGTTAACTTTCATCTTCACCAAAACATATTTTATATTTTCATTAATTGACATCTGCCAACTCAAGTGTCGACAAGTAACACATAACTTTAATTAATGATTTTCAGCGAATACGTTTTCTTATATTTAATCCTTTTGAACATGTCAGTTATTGGCCACTAAACTCATTTGTCTTGGTTAAAATTAATGTTCGCTACAAATAATGGTGACTGTATTTACAAAGATATTATATATAAAAAAAAAGTAACAACAATAAAACAAAATTTAGTACCCGTATTGGTACTTAAAGTTTGTGCACTTGAAATGTGCGAGTGAAAGTTTTTCACAAATTTTTTTCTTTGCTGAATTTCTAATCTTATTTGCAAATAGACAGACAGAAAGACAGACAGTCATACCCATAAATACTGTCGATTTTTATCATGACGATGAGCAAAATTTAACAATAAAAAATTCAAAACTTAAATACGTTTTTGTTTATAAATTTTTTAAGGTTGGGTTGAAGTTTTCAATAGAGTTCCGTTCAATTTTATTGCCAAAGTTTTTATTTACTTGGTGGGGCTTTTTTTGAAATACGAGATTGAGTGGTACAATTTTATAGTTTAGTGAATTAATGGAGGCTAGTAAAATTTGTTCAATTAACGAATTCATAATTAAAAAAATTAATTTCTACCTCCCATAAAGTTTAAGGGTGTTGAAGTCTGTGATTTGTCATTTTCAAGATCCTTTAAGGAAAACTGACCTTTATATTTTTACACTAAATAAGGTTTACAGCTTTCTAATTTACATGTCTAACATTTTTCACTTATTAAAATAAGCAGCTTAAGTTCTTTAAATAAAAGAATTCAGCTGACGCTATTTTAAAATTTCTTAATTTTTTTAATACAATTTTTTTCTTATAAAACTAAAAAAAAATGGTTAAACAATTTGATTAAATTATTAAAATCATAAAAAATTTTAAAATATAGTTATCTAAAAAAGAACATTATTGTATTTTGTCAAATTCAGCTAGCTGAATAGTAAAAAAATATAAATTTGTATATGAAAAAGTTGCTGAATAAATAAATTTCATAAATTCATCTAAATTCATCTAATTTATATTGGTGAATTCTAATGAATTTTTTAAATTCATGCAAAAAAAGTGTTAAATGAATAAATTTCTCTAATTCAGCTAGCTGAATTAAAAAGTTTTTAATTTTATCCGTAAAAGCTGTTAAGTATATTAAATTTATTTAATTCAGCTAGCTGAATTCTAATCAAGTTGAGAATTTTATGCAAAATTTACTAATGTATGATTGTCTAACACATTTTTACGAAAGCTTGTTAAATATTAGTTTCGTTGAACATTGTAAATATTAAAAAATAAACAGCTGCAATTTTAAAACAACATCTTTCAAGGAAACTAATTATAAGCTATTAATAAATTGTTTATTACTGTATAATTCAGCTAGCTGAATTGTAGTAAAATCTAAACCTATTTCAATCGAGCCACGTATTTATTAAATATCTTAAATTCAGCTATGGAAATTATAATAATATTGTTTGTAGAAAAGAAAACGGTTTTAATAGATAGTATATCATTAAAACTGAAATAAAATCGAAAATTTTATTTGAAAAAGTTGCTGAATAAATTAATTTGTCTTATTCAGCTAGCTAAATTCTAATAAAATTGGATACGACGTGCGAAAAAGTTATTAAATAACAGTTTTGTTGAAAATTTTGCTGATTTAAACCGCTGAATTATTAAAATTAACATAATTTAAATAAAAAATGTTTTTAATAATCTAACGGATACAATAAACTCTCTGAAATAAATTCAGTTTTGTAAAAACTAAACAGCTGAATTGTAATAAGATTTCAAGTTGTAAATAATCAAATTGTTATGTAATATTTGGCTGAATAATTTAATACTTAAA
Organism: Phania funesta; assembly: GCA_963932375.1. Taxonomy (NCBI): domain Eukaryota; kingdom Metazoa; phylum Arthropoda; class Insecta; order Diptera; family Tachinidae; genus Phania; species Phania funesta. The sequence continues at coordinate 10,525,116 of OZ010655.1, read as the reverse complement.
TATTTGATGAAAAATAACACTCGAGGACAATATTTTATTGAATTGCGTTTCATTCAGCTAAGACACATATACAGAAATAATTAATTTGAACAAAATTAAGACACAATTATTGTGCGATTCAGGCAGCCAGCGCAATAAGAATTAAAAAATAAAAATAGGTTATTCAGCTAACTGCTTTTATTAAAAAATAATTTTCTCTAAAAAACAGCAATTTTCCTTATTCAGCTTGCTGAATTAATTTCTCCACCAAAAGTTTCCTTTCTTTCCTAAATTGAAAATATGTTGAGTCTTGTACGTTTTTATTTTTTAATTCATTTATGCTTTTAGGTAATATTTATTTCAATTCTGTTATTGTTTTTTTTTTTTGAAATATAATTTATATTTATTTAGCTGATAAATGGATTTCCTTCTTTACAAAAATATGAATGAATCATTTGACACCCCCAAGAATAAACTAACAATTCCAGCAAAATATGAAATTTAATCTTGGATTTTGTGTGTATTAGTAAAAGTATATAATAATCAAAAATTAAAATCAGCATAATATTAGATTTAATTGTAACAACTGCCACACAATTTCTACACGATAATTAAACTACAAACAAACAAAACTAAAGCTACCACAAAAACTTCACTTCCTTGTTAATAAAGCTTTCAACAGTAAATTTATTACCAACACGAAGACACAACACATTTATCTGCAAATGCTGGCAAACGCAAAGAAATATTGTGGAACCAACTATAAAACAAAACTGCTAAAACACTCATGTGCTACAACAACATGATATAAAACAGCCGGTTTAGTAAAACAAAACAAAAAGAAACTCTTACTCTCTAATAAAAATATGATCGTTTAACTTTTACTCTCGAATAAACATAAGAAAAGTGGGGCTGAGTCTGTGAGTTGTTTTATAAAAGAAAAAAAAAACTGGCTCTTTACCGTTACTTCGAGGAGCTTATGCTTCATAGTTAAAAGCTTTTTTCTCCCACTCTATACTCGTAAAAAAAAACTTGCCCTCTCTTTCAATTAAGCCTTAACTTACTCTTCGCATGTTAATGAATATAAAGAGTCTTAATTTTATAAAGTCTATTTTTCGCAAGAGAGAGTGAGAGAGAGTAGGAGAAAAAGCTTTTACATTTTATGGACTTTTTATACTATATTTTTTTTAGAAATTGTTATTGTACGGCAATGACAATGTATGTTTAACGTTGAAATTTTTTTAAGGAAAAATAAAAATAATATCACTCTGCACTTACGCACACATACAGATTTTCCTTTTATTTTGTCGGGTTTTCTTCTACTGCCTACTTTGCGCCATGTTCATGGTTGTTGTAGTTGTTGTTTTCGTTTGGTTTCAGTCGAGAAGCAATGGCTTTTAAATGCATTCATATAATTCAGTGTTGCCAGCTGCGGGGATTATTTATTTTGTTAAGGGTATAATTTTTTATTGGCCACTTTTTATTGTCATATAAAAACAAAAGTTCGTGTTTTTCTTGGGGAATTTTAGTGAGGTAATTTAGTAAAATATATAAAAATAAATATGTAAAGCTCAACAGTTATGAGAATATATATATAGTTTATTCTATTTACATTTTATTTCTGTATTTGTTATAAATTTTTTGCTTTCCCCCAAGATTATTTCGATTTTTGTTGACCAAATTCTCCGAATCCACTTTCTTTCTGTTTAAATAACAAATCAAAGGTAAAAGCAATAATTTAGAATTCTTAGGTTTCATGATAAAATTGATGTAATATATAAGAGCCTAACGTAACATCTAAATTTTTGGGAATCTTTTGAAACGTTTGGAATGCTTAGAGAATTCTCAAAAAAATATTCGTATATGCAGGGTGTCCGCCGGGAAGGTATACTACTTTGTTTTGCCGCCATTTTGGTAAACATTAGTCTTGACAGTTCATATTTGGCAGTCGTGAAGTAGAGACGTGGAAAAATATTCTGTAAACCAACGTGTTAAAACATTTTATCGAAACCAATCATCGATTACTGTGACGATGAGAAAGTTAAGTGAAATTTTTGGGAGAAACAACGTGCCAACAAGATGCACTATTTATCGTGTAGTGAATGATTTCGAAGTAAGAGGGACTGTAGCTGATAGGCCCAAGCATGGACCACAACCTACTGCAAGATCGGCCGAAAACTTTACTGCTGTTCAAGAAAGTGTTCAAAACAATCCATCAACCTCAATTCGACACCCCGCTCAGGAGCTTGGTCTTTAAAGAACAACTTTGGCCACAATTTTGCACAAAGATTTCCATTTGTTTCCATTTAAGATTCAGTTGACAAAAGAGCTTCTTCCAGAAGACGCTATAGCTCGCCCATGACAACCCCGATTTTCATAAAAAAATCATAATGAGTGATGAGATACATTTAAATGGATATGTGAATAAACAGAAGTGTCGGTTCTGGGCAATGGAAAATCCTCAAATTTTTCATCACTTACCTTTGCATCCATTAAAAGTGACAGTCTGGTGTGCAATTTGGTCAGGAGGAATCATTGGACCTTACTTCTTTGAAACTGAAAACGGCGTAACGGTAACTGATAGTAGTGATATCGTAATATGATTGAAAACTTTTTAACGCCACAACTGCACACTTTGGGCTTGACTAACATGTGGTTTCAACAAGACGATGCCACATCGCATACAGCCAGGATTACAATGGAATTACTGCGAGACCTCTTTCCACAACATGTTATTTCAAGGAATGGTGATGTTGATTAGCCTCCACGGTCGCCTGATTTGACTGCTCCGGATGGACTTCTTTTTGTGAGGATATCTGAAGAGCAGGGTTTATGCAAACAAATCAGAAACGCTGGAACAACTCAAACAAAATATTCGTGATGAAATCAATTTAGAATTTACCAAAAAAATTTTATTTTTAAACAAACCCTTAATCTTTGAGCAGAGAAGAACAAAAGTTTTATGCTCTCGATAGGAGTTGCTTTAAAGAAATGAATGTTATAAAAAAAAATACACAAACATGCAAAGTCTTGTATCAAATAACAAATATAAGTGGATGATTTAGTCGCAAATATTTTGAACGTTATGTCATGAAACTCTTGACGGCTGGTAAATTATAATTTTGATTTTAGCGGTGTTTTTTAGGTTAAATTATTGTTTTCATTTAAATTTTAATTTTTCTTATTAAAAAAATTTTTTAGTCTTGATTAAAATGTTTATGAGAAATAAAAAGTCTGATTTTAAATTTAGTATTGCAATGCCAAACCAAGAACTTTGTGGCTTTTCTTTAGGAGTAACACAAAAAAAAGACAGCTGGCAACACTGATCACTTACTAATAACAGAGAATGTGCTTGTGCATTTGTTCTCTGTTGTTGTTGTTTTTGTTATTGTTAGTTTTATTATAATATATGTACATTTCTGCTTAGTAGGTCAACATTATTTCAGGCCAATGGCCTTTTTCGCTTTCGTTGTGTCTGTGAGTAAAGCCCCACGAATAGTGGGCTTGAATATTGGATGTGTGTGTGTGTCTATATGAGAGTTAATTCTTTTATTTATATTTACTCACACTCACTCTTTTCTATAGAGATCATTATTACCATCGCCATTATGATTGCTACTGTAGTTGATGTTGATTATTGTGCTTCGTTTGTTGTTGTTTTTATAAATGGTTTTTGTTCCTTTGTTTTTTATACGATTAAGTTTTTTGTTGTTGCTACTTAGTGTATGTCGTAATAGTTGCATGGCTGTTATATTTTTGTTTTTGTTTTATTGGTTGATGAGTCCATTTGCTTAAAAAGCAAAAACAATATTCAACAACCATGTGCTAAACAAACAACAATGTGCTCACAAAAGACTAGGAAGTCTACTGGGTAAGAGCGTGAATGTTTTTTAATGGAAATTATTTTTTTTTAAAGAAATGCAAAGTATATTTTTAAAATAAGGAATGTTATTGGGAAAATACTTACATATATTTCTTTAAATGTTTTAAAATTATTTAAAAAATTGTTGAAATTCTCTAAGAATTTGTTTCTTCTAAAAGCGGTCAACTACCTTGATTTTAACATCAGTAGATACACAATGGAAAACATTTTTAAAATCTTAATATGTCAATCACTTGCCTCTGAGGTTTTTACCTGCCAAGCTTCGAAAGCACCCAAGTGAAATTCTCATAACTAAATTGTTTTTCAATGCGGATTTATGAAAATGACTCAGCTAGGATTTTTAAAGAAAAAATACTATTTTAAATAATTTCGACAATGTTTCGAAATTTACACGATTTCTTTATTTACATTTTTTATTCAAAAAAATTCGTGTAATTTTTTTTTTTTTGAATTTTCAAAAAAACCCCACAACAATTTACACAAACACTTTTTTGTTTTTAACATTTTATTTTCTGTCCAAATATCTAAAGAGTAGGTGGAAAAAAAGAGAAGACAGTTAAAGAAAAGAAGATTTATCAGCTGGTGTTCCGTCAATTAGGCTTTGTAGCTCTCATTGGGTTCAACGAAGTTTCATTTCCGGTATCCCTAACATTTAAGAATAGAGATCCCTAATAAACGGTATGAAGCATGCAGACAAATTATTAGCCGAACTAAACAATTTCCTTAACTAATTATTAAGAAAAATTGTGAAACATTGGACTTAGTTGGGTTAATAGCGAAGAGCATTATGTTTATATTTTGCCTGGGTTTAGTCTCTCATATATAAGTTTTCATAGTTATCAATATCATCCAGCTAACAAAATCTTCAGTATAGTTTGTCAATTTATCAAGCATCGTGTCACGCCTTTCGAACGTGTGGAAAATGGAAATTATTGAAAATACATCCAAACGAATTTCATCGTGAGGTTGGTCGACATCATGGCTTCAGTTTGCGGGTAATTCTTCGCACTGTAAAACCTGTGAGCGTGAGTATACTCTTCTGGAACTTAAGCCAGCAACCAGACAGAAATTAGTGCGAAGTGGAGCTAAACATAGCTTTTATACCGGCCAGTAGTGAGGAAGGCCGCGAATTATCGATTCGGCGCCGATCATTTGAATTGGACATTCGCAGGAGACTCGTATAAAATTGTTCTTATACAAGTATCGAAGCCGGACAACTATTACGCCGGAAATCATCTTTAAGCACTGCCACCAAAGCCGAGGCGGCCATTTGAATGTTGTGCTATACCCTACATAATGGCATAAATGTTGCTTCAAAATAAAGCCAGCATCAATTCGATTGTTGTTTTATTAAAATTTCTTTTCCTATGGTTCCATCGTTATCGTATTGTTAACCAAAAAAAGATAGAGAGATCTTGAGAACTTCAAAATTATAACAAGATTAAAGTATTAATCAGAAATTTTCCATTAATATTCATTGACTTTTTTGGTAAAAAAAAAATGTATCGTCCAGCTTAGCGAGGACATCAACCGTCAACATACGTATGATTAACATTGATTTTGTTGAAGAATAATTTATACATCAATCATACGTCCTCGCAAGATTTTAGGAAAGCGAATTGTTAAATTATTTCGCTTTTTTACTGTTTTCTGTTGCTGCTTTAGCCTAAATTTTCATTTTGTTCAATTTCTCTATTTTATTTCATTTAATTTTATTCTTTGCTTTTCTTTCAATTAATTCGATGTTGCTGGTTTTTCTATGACATACAAAAAAAATGTTTTTTTCTGACAGAACGTTTATCGACCCAGACCGCCATCAAAGCAAGAGGTCTTCTGCTTGCAGTAGCAGAAAATTAAATATGCAACAACATAAAAAAAACAAATATGAGTCAATATACATTTCGAGCGAAAACTTTTGGGATAAAGAAAACTTTTAATAAAAATTGAAGGGGTGGGCAGTATGATTAACTAAGCGGGCCATACAATAAGACACAGTTAAGATCTAAGCGGGGCGGAATTCAATATCAAAAAAATACCCAACGGATCAGCAAGAAAACTTATTAATATTTCATATTTTTAATTGTGAAATGGTAACATGGTTACACAGCCAACTGATTGTCAGCACTTTTAAAGGTTATTCTGTACTTCTGGACTAGATTTGATGTTCTACACACACCTCATAGGGATCTAATTTCGTCCTAGCTGTCAGTACATGTTTGATAATCCGTACGAAAATTTTGTCAGCTTGTCCCTCTTTAAATCTTTCTGCTAAAAAAGTGCTACAGCCATTTGGGGTCTCAATTCCTTCTGTGTTGGCTGCACCACCGACTACTCTTTCCCTCAGTTGGAAATTTAATAAAGACGACAAAGAGTATCCTTAGCGCACATAAATTGCAGCTAGAACTACACGAGCTGAGCTATTATTTAAAGATCTATCACTGAATGCTTAACTTTCTCTCTGCTTTGAGATTTCTCGAAGTATGAAGAAGAAATGTTTTTTACTTGTGATATTCAGATAAATCGAAAGTGGAATTTGAACTCACCAGGACTTTCCCTGTGTTGAATTTGAAAACTAAAACTGATCAAATTATTGAAACTCGCAAAGTTCTTTAATGTTAACATTTCAAAAGTAACTGCCTTTGAGTCCCCTTCCCTTTTTTGAACTAATGCCTTTCTGACCCAAAGACCATAAAAATAATTTGCAGTTCTTTATTTAAACACAATTTTTAGTTGTTTGTGTAAATATGTTTGCGGTTTGTGCTTGAATTTGTGGTTTCAGTTTATTTTAATTTTTTTTTTCGTTACAAATTCCTTTTGCATGCAACCTGTGAGCTTGTAGTTGTTATTGTCAGTAGAAAAAAATCCTTGAAATCACAGTGAACCATAAAACGGCGTCCCCGTCATCATCAAGGCAGGAGTCGCAAATAAGAACAAAAAACTAACGAAACATAAAATGAAAAATTGTAGCAAAAAAATCACAACAAGGCAGCGTCTCCTTGTGTCTCCTTCCTTTTGGCAACTCGTTATAGGAAAAACAACGCTAAAAACTAAAAGGAAATACAGGGGGAAAGGGTAAGAAATCAAAAGAGCTAGAAAACAGAAAAGTTTTCTTAAATGAAGGCAAAAAGGTTGTTGCACGTAAACTAGGCAAAGGAGACTGACAACATATGAACAGAATGCCACTACATATACATTCAAAGACACATATATACATACATATATTCCTATTCACACTTACGCATTCACCCTTTAACGACTGCAATATATAAAACGTGTTCATGGGAATGTTTATAGACGAGCGCACATACTAGTGCTCATGCAAGTGCTTAAATATTCCACTAAACTTGTGCCATTACACTGTGTAGTGTGTAGTTTTTCAAAAATTACTCTACACCTGCATGGAGCTTCGCATAGCAAATATAATCAGTTTGCTTTGCTCAACACGTATTAGTAAGATTTGCTTCAGTAAAAACCACTACTGAGAGCAGTTGCTTTTAAATGACTATTTTAAGATTGGGAACAGTTTACATTACCAGTAGGGAAGAGTTTTTAGATTGCTTAAAATACTAAAAAAATAAAAAAGTAAAAAGCGCTGTTGACATCAGTTGCTTTTAAATGACTATTTTAAGACTGGGAACAGTTTACATTACAAGTGGGAAGAGTTTTTATATTGCTTAAAGTACTAAAAATATAGTAAAAACCACTGTTGACAACAGTTGCTTTTAAATTACTATTTTTAGCCTGGGAACAGTTTACATTACCAGTAGGGAAGAGTTTCTTGTTTTTCTCTAAACACTAAAAAGTCCAGTAAAACCCACTACTGGGAACAGTTGCTTCTAAATTACTGCTTTAAGTCTGGAAACACTTTATATTACCAATAGGAAGGCATTTTTGTAAATACAGTGAAGCCCAGTGCTGAGAACAGTTGCTTCTAGATTACTGATTTTAGGTCTAGAAGCACTGGAAAGTGTTGTTTTTATTGTTTAATATACAAAAACACCATTTATTGCTGAAATTTATATTCAATTTGCAGAGGCCAGTAAAGAAATAAGATAAACTTAATATGGGAACAGTTGATAAGCATCTGGTTGTATTACTTTTATATAGGGAAATGTGATTCACTAGAGAATTCTATGTTCGTTTGGCAGTGTCAGTTAGAGGAAAATATTTACTTAAAATGCATAAAAAACATAGCGCACCTTAAAATCGTTTTTAACCCACAAAATATTTTTTTTTTTTGTTTTTATTTTAATTGCAGTTTTTGCTGCCTCCCTTCTACACTTTAGCAAATAGTGTAGAAAACAAATAATGAGACACAACGACAACACGTCAGTATATGTGACAGTAAGTACCATAGAAAACTAGCGACTAAGTGACTCAGTGAGTGAATATGGTGAGTGCATGGCAAAGCTTTTACCTCAACTTTCAAGTGGACGGCCCTGAAGTGCAGGCAATAGCTATGAAAGCATTATGCACACACCACTTCAAAAAATAGTTTGCACTATAAGGTTCATCTACTCCTAGAAATGCTACCGAGAGGGTGGCAATGAGAACGAGCAATAGTTGAAGGTAAGTTTGTGTGAGTGTATGAAATAACATAGAACGCATAATTTGCGTTAGTGTTACTACTCTTAATGCTGAAGTTGGCGTGCATTCTAAAGGATCTTTTAGGCGAATAGTGCCTTGATTTAGAACAATGAACTTTTGCTTTTTATTGCAACTTTTCATAGTTGCAATATAAAGTTTTGTTGTGTTTTTGTAAAACAAAATCACAAGTTGCTATGGTGAAGTTGCGAAGGCAAAGTAGCAAAAAAAAATACATTTTTAAAAAAATTTTTAAAGAGGAATTTTAGCGTGAAATATGAGAAATTATTTTTAGCTGTAGAATTTTATTTAAAATGAAAATTAATATTAAAACAAAGTTTATGTTAATTCCTTATAAATTGTTCAGCTATTATACCCTGATGTTTCATTAAAACCTTGTTGTTAGGCAGCCAGGACATTGTTCTACTTTTACTTAAGAACAAAACAAAAACATAGTTCATCTCAGCCATACATTTCCAGTCGTGTTGTTGCACAAAAACACAGCCATCCTTGCTGGCGTTCTTTTTTTTTCTCTTGCTTTTAATAAATAAATCCAAAAAAAAATTATATGATTTTTTTTCATTTCCTTTTACATCCTCATTGTAATTTTTTTTTCAACAAACATACGCAGACACACCACAACAGCCACCACAGTTATGTAGGTTAATTTGATGTGGAGTGCACTTCCTGTTCTATGAGAAGTTTCAATTTAAATTCATGCACTCCAGCCCACACAAACACACATTCACAATTACAGAGTCGTTTATTTTTGTAAATTTGCTTGTTGTAGTCTGTGTCGGATTTTGTTTTCTGAATCCCTATTCCTTCAATATATTATGCGAAAATGTCAGTTTGTTGACAAGCTCCATGTGCTGCAGTTGATTGGCTGCTTATGTTTAGGTTTTTTAAGGCTTTTGGCTTGATTCTTGCAGCAGGTTTGTTAAAATCAAAGAGTTTTATTTGCAAAAATATAAACCAGCGAAATTAAAAAATAATTTAAACTCTAAATCCATTTAGATAAAATGGTGTTTAGAAATTAAAGTAACCAATTACGTATGGGTTCATATAATTAATAAAATTTATTCTTTCCCGAATAAAATCTTTTTACGGAACCGGCTGTCCCTATTGTATCAGCATAGAAAAAACTCCGCTGCACAGCAAGCGGTTTGAGACCAGTTAAAAACACAATAAGAAAAAAATAATAAATATAAAATCAATTTTCTTATTAACCAGTTCCAAAACGAGTATAAACCGGTTAAAATCCGAGTATGAACCGGTTAAAATCCGGTTATAAAACGGTTCATAATCGGGTTTCAAACGATTGTAAATACTTTATTACTCTTCTTAACGCCTAACTAAGCAATTTTAATATTAGTCATGCTTAAAAGCCGCTTTGAATTAATTTAAATCGGCAATGTATCCCCTTTACCGATAAATTTTATTCGAAATATTTGCAAAAAGTTCTAAAATAATCACAAATTAGTTGCAAGCTAATTTGATACATACCCATAAAACAGCTTTTAAATTGCTTTTAAATAAACGTGCAACGAAAAGTTTAAAAGCGGTGATAAGCCGCCCCAGTTTATAACAATGCTACCCGTAAACGATTTCAGACCCGTCGCAAAATTACTTAAAAACTCTTAATAAACAGAGGTTTAAACGCTTATGCAAAACAGCGGTTTCACCACAACTCAAATCCGGGCGCAAAGTTGTTGTTAAACATGAATCAAAGAAAAAGCTAAAAATTGGTTAGAAATCAAACAAACCTATTTTCTAGCCGGGTTTTATATGATTCTAGAGCACTTGAAAGCAATGAAACATCAAATTGTCATGAACCTGTCAGAATCTGTTATTAAAAGCTGAACAATTTCTATACCCTGGTCCAAATCCGGCTTTTAATCGAAATAAATTGAATCATAAAAACTGTTATATATATGGCTTCAAATCAGGAAATAACCGGTTAAAAAAAATTTAAAAACAGTTCTTAAATGAGTCCTTAAGACCACCCAATAGTTTAAAATAAATAAAACCAATTTTTAAACGGTTTGGGAAACTTTATGATGCATAACCGGTTATAAACCGGCTAAAATTCGATTAATTATCAATATATACATAAATATATTGTAACTCTTCTCTGTTAAAACCTTTAAAAACGTACAAAAAAACACTTTTCAATATCTTTTTGAACTTTTTTTTCTATAAGAAACTTCTAAGCGGCTACACAACACTAGGCACCTGACTTTTAATTTGAATTTATAAATTCAATTGCTTTTATAGTATTTTTGGTAAACATTTACTTAACGTAATCTTATCTATACTTTCTTATTTTCTTCTGCAAAATGCATTTTAAATCAAACGAACATTTAACGAATAATTAAAAATATTTATTTTTACCAAACACATGTCACAATCATTCCAATTTTTTATGTTGGGTACTCGGCGTGTTTATTTTTTTTTACATTGATGTTCAAGTATATAGCTTTTAGTCAGTCACTCAGTCATTTAGTCATTTTTTTCTAGTTACGTTTCGTATTCGTTGCCATAGCAATGAACTTTAATTGGGCCAAAGACCATTTAAAAGTGCATTACAAATTACACCACAACACTATTCGTAGTCGTAGAATTATATTTTGCTTTTTTCAAGTATGGCTGCTTGCATGTTTTCTGTGAGTGTGTATGGGTGAGTTCTTCCCCCGTTTTTCGTTTACATAGAATTGATAACAAACAAAAGCAAATAGCAGGAAAAAAACTAATAAAATAAAAATTATGTGCAACTATTATAACAAAAGCAATAAAAGTGAGGGCCATTTTAAATGCTTAATAAGACAAACAGCGAAAAAAAAAATATTAAAAACAAACTTTTAATCCGTATAGAAATTAGAAAAAAAATTAAAAGGTTAAAAATTAGGTTGTAAAGACAATAACGAAAAAATAATTACGGATCGATTACAAGCGAATGTTTTTGAACTAGAAATTATTTGCTTGGAAACTATTTATAGCCGGTGAAAACCGGTTTTAGAACGATTGAAACCTGAATTAAATTAATTTTAACTAGGTTGGTAATATACTAACACCGGTAAGGTATCATTTTGTATCAGCGAGACGGCCCCAAATAAATCCCATAAATTGTTAGAAGCTGTTCGAAAAATTCAAACTAATTCTGAAACAAGTAATGGATAATTCTGAATTCTGGAACCGGTTATAATCTATATAAATTAACTGGCTAAGACTCCTAATACAATTACAATTACTAATTTGCAGCACATAATTTTGAGTTAATCAGTTTTTTCTAACGGTTCCTAATCGGTTAGAACCGGTTATAAAACGAAACTGTTATTATGAAATTCACTTTTACATCACTTTTACTAACACTTTCGATATTCTGCAAACTGGTTCTAGTTTACGTGTTCATTTCTAATGAGTCTTTACACAATGTTTCAAATTTTTTCTAATCGATTATACATATCTGAGCAAAGGTTTGCGTACAATTGATGTTTTTGAAACAGTTATGCAATGTTTTTTAACCGGTTATAAAAGGGTTAAGTAGAATTACGCTTTAAGCTTGCTTTATAAACGAAAATAGAAACTACCTACGATTGACTAAATGGTAATTAACCGTTTTAAACCGGTTACGAACCGCTTATGTCGTATTTGGTTTTCAAATCACTACGTCTAATAACAAAATAAAAACTTTTACTGAAAGCAAAGTTTAAGGATTTTGCAAAAATTTCTCAACATTTTTAATTTAATACATTTCAATTTGTACAATGTCGCCTTGAATCGGGTTTTCTCTCGATAATATTTTATTCATAATTTTGTTATTTTAATATTTTTCTTCTGGGAAAACTTACCGCTTTTTTTGTAAATTAGATTTACCGGCCGTAAGTTCAAGAGTATATTGCAAAGTTGTTAAAATTGTCTTTTCGTAACCAGATGGACATTGAATAAAATCCAAAAGAGTTTTTATGGCCTTCAAATGGATTTGGAGTTGGTGGCTAAAAAGGGCATAACTACTTGGGGAGCTGAAAGGAGAGAAAAACAAATAACACAAAGAAAGAAAACTATTAGTATAGTAAAATCATTAAAGTTAATTGAAAGAGAGAAAACGTTAACAAATTTAAATTATACAAACAGCGCCATCTGTGTTCAAAGCAACCAACTAATAACAATTTTAGCCGTTATAAATGCAACCCTGCTTAAAGAAATTGCCGCCATTTTCAAAATGCATTCCTCACACTCTCTCTGGTGCAAGCTTTCTTTGAAAAGTGCACAACTGCAATGTGAACAATAAAGAACTGAAACAAAATGAAAGCTTTTTCTTGCACACACACACACACTGCAGTTAGGGACAGTGGTAAGTGAAACACACTCAGTGTACTCGCACACAGACCCATTGGCACTTGCACACATGATATGATATGAAATTGAATGCGGAAGTATTTCTGTGCATGAAAACAAAATGCAAACACAAAACAACCAGCATGACTAACAGACCAGACCCAAATGACACACACACATACTTGCACTCATACACACACCCGCCTTCAAGTGCATGCACATGAAAGCAAAACAACAAACAGGCAGGCTGGGTTGTTGGCTGGCCAGGCCGGTTGTTGCACTAAAATCAAAAATTAAGCCGAACAACAGACACACACTCGGCAAAGATAAGCGAGTGAAGCCGAAAGCAAAAACAAACAAAAAAACAAATTCACTTTCATTTAAAAGAGTAAATTCCACACACATTTTTGGAGCTCTTTGCTCTTAATTTTTCTGAGCCTATTATTTGAATAGGGGCTATACTTCTCTTTTGTTGTTATACATTCTCTTTCTATCGTACATTTAAGAGCCTTTAAAATTCCTCGTGTATTTTTCTTTTTAATGTATCATTCTTCTTTAGAGGTCGTTGCTGTTTTGATTTTATTTAAATTGCCTTCATTTTTGTTGTTGTAGTTGTTTGAGTTCACCTGTATGTGACTCCGTGTGTATTTGTGTATTTGTCTGTGCATTTTCTGTGCCAAAGCGTTTCATTAACCCCGTCATACAACATGAACTCACGTCGCCAGTCGAAAGGTCATTTAAAAAATGTTTCTATTTTTTGTTGTTGTTGTTTTGTTCTTGCTTCTGCTGTATTTTTATAAAGTGCAACGGGCCTTTAGGCTTTAAATTTAAAGAGAAGGTGTGGTTTATTACCTGGACAAGAAAGATTGTAAATAATGGTGCCTATATTACGGCGTCGCATGGAAATATTTAAGTATAGCCTGGTGCTAGAAGGAATTTGTTGAATTCAAACCTTTTTATTGATTAGGGTTTAGCGAAAAACAAATTGCCAAATAACAAAATAAGATATAAAATGTAAAAAACATGCAATTTTTATAATGTTTCTTTTTCTAAATGTTCAGGGTGACTGCGCAATTAATTTGTCGTTACGGAAAATACATATGTAACTGGTACGATAGGCGCAATCGAAAAGTGGCTCGCATCGACATGAGAAAACTGTGTATTACTGTCATAGGAGCTGTTATAACAGCTGATCGTAGAATATCGGTAAAGAGCTTATTTGCTTGATTACACTGTGCTGCAAAAAATATTTTTTTGTCTCCTTTTAATGAAAATAGGATGAAATTAAAGCACATGAAGCGTGTTCTCGTTTTTCTTTTAGAGTTATAGCACAGTTACACTAGTTTATTGCACTATAACTAAAGAACAATTCATTCGATTTTGATAAACCAAACCCCTAAAGACGCGATATAAAATTACCTTCCAATGATCTCAACATTGTTTTTTTATACGCTCAACAGTTTCGTAATTTTCCGTGCAAGTGGCAACTCTGATATTTAACAGCTGTCACCTAGGGTTGCTTAAATTATTAAAACCAAAACTTTACGCTATTGTCTTTGTAAAAACCCATCACGCTGACACCACTCGCAAACTTCACGAAGAGTGGGTGATTATGGATATTAATCCACCTTTACGTTGACGTCGCGGCCAATCTTTTGCGAACATTATTGTTCTGAGGGAGAGTATCGTCGTAAACTCGAAAAAATCACTTCGGTGATCGGAATACGTTACAGGAATATGCCAACACAATTCGTAGGGACTTCACTGGATGGCAGAGATGTGGCCGACATTTGCTTTCAGCAGGATGATGCCATCTACTCCACCACGCATGAAACAATCGATTTATTGCAGCAACGATCGTAACGTCTAAGTAAATACGGTAGATTTCCAAAGAGAATATACAGTTTATCATACATTCTTCATAATTTTCAGCCGAAGGATGCGTTTTCAAAAAAGCAACAAGCTTTTCCAACCTATAATCTTTCAAAAGCCTACTAGAGCTGCAGGCACGATCGTGCATCTCTGGCTTAAAGAGTAGTATACAGTTTTGTGATGGCAACAAGTGTTTCTTTAGCTTGACTTTGCAGCTCATTCTAAACTCTCGCTAACCTACTACCTACAAGCTTACCGGGCGCCATCACACATCCATTTAAAAAAGTTTCTAAAATATTTAGTTGAGAAGGCTGCCGCTTTTAAAAATCAATTTTTTATAGAACAATAACAACTTTTAGCTTAAATATCAATGAGACAAAAAGCAGACAACCATGTTTTTGACCACCCATAAAGGTCACAAAACACCAAACAGTTTCGTCAAAAGCACAATGACAAATTGTACACAGAGAAAAAAATCCACAATCGAAAACGGTGACAAGGAAATAAACTTACAATATCAAGAGAAATTGCCTTTCTCCCATTTAGGACATTAAAAGAGAGCGTGATTAAGAGATGTTGTTATTTTATATACTCCCTAACTTTCTTTCCGTCGCTTTATATCTCTCTCTTTCAGAAATGAAAACAAAAACAAGAAACAAGAAATTTACCGGCAAATTAAGTGAAGTGTTCAGTGCAGTTGTTGTTTAGGGAAGAGGAAGCCTAAATTAAGAAAAAAAATACGTCAAAAACGAGTTGTTGGACAAGTGAAGGTGCACAGTGGGGGCTGGTTGGAAATAAGTGGGAATTATTTTTCGGCCTTTTTAAAGATAAATTTGTTTAAGTACAATTTTCGTTAAAAATGTTTTAATTTATTTAGGTCTACTAGGCCGCTAATTTTGACAAAAAATATTTTTAAAATTTCAATGGGTTTGAATATTTTTATTCAGTAAAATCAAATATTGTACTTAATATATTTTTCCAATTTTGTTAATAAAATAAAATATTTTAGGCTTTTTTGTAGAGTTGAAGAATTTCCATTTTAGAACAAACCCGTTGACCGACAAGAAGCTTCTTCACGCAAAAATCTTTTTCTTGTGAAATAAAAAAAATAAAATATTGTAGGTTAGTTTAGGTTAACAGGCCGCCTGTGGAACCTTTTCTTTGAGTTACCTGATGGAGATAGAAAGAAGCAAAGTAAAGGAAAAAATAATAAATTGGAGAGTAGAGTGTAGATTCGAATTTTAGTATGGAGAAAAGGGGCTGAGTGGTTTTTATATATGCACAGCTGTGAAGTCATTACGAAACCACTTGGTGCTGCTTATGAAGGCTTGCAATGCATGTATTTCTATCTCCGATATCTCAGATAGTCTAGATGCAGGACAGAGGCACAAGAGATGAACTACTGTTTCCTCTTCCTTTTCGTTATGAGAAATTATATAGTAGACATTTGCCGGCAATGCAGTTGCTTTGGCGTGCTTGCCAAGTCTTCAATGTCCGGTAACCGTTGCTACGATATCCTTTAACTACGTCTTCTGAAATCTTAATAGATCTCTGATTCGAGCACTGTTTAAACTGGGCCAAATTTGTCTAATATTTTCATCATGGCCTGAGCTATATCTTATATAGCATTATTAATTTGCTGCTTGTCCAATAGGCGAGTCCTACAGCCTTGCTCCTCTCTTTGCCAATCATACAATTCTACATATTGATCTCATTTTCACGCACCCATTTCAAGGTGGTTATTGAACGTCTTAACATCCGCTTTAAGGATGTCCGGTATTCCAGGATCAGTTAGATATCGAACGGTGAGTCAGCATACGCTAATATGCGAACTCTGGATACCAATCGATCTCCAGTTTTAAAACAGACATACCCGTGCATAAGGAGCTCTTTGTGGGTGGACGAACACCATTCGCTCCATTACAGGGATGACTCTGTGAGGAAAACGGCGGAGAGGTTCTTGTCTGAAGAAACTACTATTTTAATTGGCCAAGGGACGCATCCGGAAGAGATAAACAAGACTGTCTCGCAAGAGGTGGACTGGTCAGTATTTAACCATAAGACTAAGGTCCCCGGGCAGATACTTGTTAAATGTGTATGCAAGAGACTTTCTGATGAGGAAGAAGGTTGACAGTCAGCAGTAGACAGGCTGAAACGATGTTAATAAAACCATTGCAACACAAACCATGAATTATAAATTAAGATTGAAAAAACTCAAATTGAAACCTGCTATAAGAATACATGACTTACCCTATTTTTGAGTTGTTTGAGGACGATCGTATTTAAGGATGAACGTGTTCAATACAATTAAAACAAAAACATTAGTTCATCAAATTAGCTAATGGTAGAAAAGCTTACTGCAGCAAAATCATGTTGCAGCACCTACTTAAAAGGAAACTTTGCTCACCTTGCGTCTGAGAAGTAAAATTCGACTATAACATTTCTTACTATAAAATTATTTATTTACTTCTAATTGAACAGCGAAATAAGAAAAATCACTCTGGAGTTTTGTAAAAAAAAATAAAAACATTTTTGGTTTTTTAAACTTTATAGACCCACGGTGCTGTGTTTTATTGGGTTGCCTGACTGCCTCTTTGCGTTGTTAGGCCAAACAGGAGTCCCCAATGTTGTGATGATAATGATGAAGACGATGACGACAACACAAGAGTCAACGAACGACCGAAAGCGGTGAATGCACCAACACTCGACTAAACAATAACAACAACAACATGTGTATTTTTTTTATGAAAAATTAAATAACAAAAATAAATAAATGAAAAACCCCGTACATAGGAAGTTTATTTTATGTTTTATAAAGAGTCTGGCAAATGAGAAAAGAGGAATCTGTCGCTCTCTCTCTCTCTATTGCTCTCTCTCCATATACAAAATAAAACTATTGCAAAAACCCCAAAGAAAAGAATGAAAGAGACAATTTACTCGGAGTTGTTATTAAAGAGACAACGATGTGCGCCATATGACTGTTAATTATTAAGTACAACTCCTCAACACTCCATGAGTATAAAAATAGCTGGAGTAAATTGTAAAGAGTGAGTGAATGTGTAGTGGTGTGCGTTGTTGTTGTTGGTGCTGTTGCTGTTGTTTTTTCTCGGTATATAGGATAACGACCATCAACGACCCCAAAAATGTTTTGTCACGTTGCCAGCATTTAAACAAGCACACACGCGCACACTGTGCAGCACCTATAAACACACAATGGGCGGCAGGCAGTACGACTAAAGGCTGTGATGGTTAGTAAGGGGTGTAGGGAATGTATTTTTTTTTCTTTTTATAAAATAGCAGGTGATGCGGGTGTATGAGTGTTTGAATGTTAAATGTGTATGTTGTTAGTAAGGGATCAAGGAGCCAACGACCCCTAAAATAAAATTTCATTTTTTTTTTGTTATAGTGGTCGTTATTTTGGTTCGGCTTTTTCGTCTATTTTATTTAACACATATTACTAAGCAAATGTAGGGTGTTAATATGTTTTTTTTTTCTTCTCCTCTCCTGTTTCGTTACTTGTGAATGTAGGATTCGTTTGCTTTAATATGTGTGTGTTTTTTGTTATTCTTAATTCTTTCTAGTTAGAGTATGATGACGTTGTGCACGAGTTTTATGTATAAATGAGTGTGTGAGTAGGGGCTGTAGTATGTAGGGGTTTGTTGAACTCTAGACCTCAGGGTCGTTTAAGTTTGTTGAACTCAACGAAAAGTAAAGGTAGGTTTCTTTCTTTTTTGTTTCATATATTGGTTGGGGGTAAAAGTTCTATTAAAAAGCCATTACAGTGGCATTATGGGATATACTCGTAATAACGCTTATTGAGCTTAGATTAATTTCCGTTGGAAAAAAAGATAACTAGCTGATTTCTGAGAAGAGCTTTTAAAAAAACAACTTTTTTAATTAAAAAGCTGGTATAAATATTTACAAATCTTGGCATTATAGGGGTATTTCGGCCATACCTCTTCCTGCCATCATACGCACATTAATTGCGTATAAGAGGCAAAACTGTTGCAAATGTATATAATGGACCGATTTAATGAAAATAAAACAGCAAGAGCAAAGTTTAACACCCAATAATTAAAATAAGTAATTAACTTTAATTAATTAAAAAAAAAGGAAGAATTTATTTAAATAAATTGAAGTTTAGTTTTTAACCACAAGTACAAGAAAAAGTACTTTTTTGAAGTCAAGTTTTGTAGCGGAAGTTGCCACTTCAACAACAAACAGATAGAAAGATACATTTTATTTTATTAACAAAAGTTGTAAAAGTACTTTTTAACAAGAATACTTTCTTAATAAACGGTACTTTTTTGACAATCTTTCTTTCATAACAAAAGGTACTTTTTAACAACGTTACTTTCTAAATATTCCATTTTTTTATCAATATTATATTCTAAACTAATTCTACTTTTTTATTTGCAATAAAAATATTGGCCAGAAGGGATTTTTTGCGAATCAGGTACCTGTTTTTAACAATACAATACAATAAGCAAAAGGTATTTTTATCAAAACGATACTTGTTTAACTAAAATGCTTTTTATAACTTTTATCTTTTCAGCAAATTGCAGTATTTTAACAACAGAAAATTTTTGGCAGATACTGATTCTTTTAAAGTGATTTAACAAATGGTCCTTTTTATAGAAAAAAGGCTTCGGAACAAATAGGAATTTTTTAAGAAAAATACTTTTTGGTACCAAAAATGAAACTTATTAACGAAAAGGAAATTTCGAAACCAGAGTGTTTGTTTTGCAAAAGGCGATTTTTTTACTTAAGTTAAATTTTTGACAAAAAGTACTTTTTAACAAAAAGTACTTTCTGATTGATTTTTTTTATAATTTTTTTTGTCTAGAGGTACTTTATTTGTGAACTATATTTTATTAACAAAAAGTACGCTTCTAATAATAAGACTTTTTGATCACAAGCTAGTTCTTGCAGACATGCGGCCCGAAAAGCACTTTTTATATATCATTTTCAATAGATCTTTTTTTAAGTTTTTCACAACCAAAAAATAATATTTAATAAAAAACTAAATTTTCTTTAAAAACTAATTTTAAAAAAAGCATACTGTCTCGTTGTATCAGACCACTTAATTTGCGTGCAAAATCTCAACACAAGATGCTACAATTTTAAACATAGAACAACTAATTTAAAATATAATCAAAAATTCTTTTTTCCAAAAAAAGTACTTTTGCAACAAAAGGTACTTTTTAACAAAAAGTACTTTTTGTTTAAAAAGTAGCTTTCTACGGAAAATTTCCTTTTTTAACAAGAGCTAAGTCTTACCTAAGTCATACTATACTATATTATTAAAAGGTACTTTTCTATCAAAAACTGAATTATTTTAACAGAATTCCATTCCTATGATAGGACGTTTTCAACGACATTTTAAAAACACAAAATTTTCGACAAAAATTGTTTTTTAACAAGAACTTTTCTCTCTAATTAAGCTCTTAAATTTTTATTGGAACATACAAAAAGTAATTAAAAAAAACTTTCAAAAGCTGTGAATCAGAGTTATTGTGATATTAAAAGTTACTTTTAAAAAATTTTGATTCATAACAACTTTTTAAAATAAAGAATTTAATCCCTGTACCAATATGGCACAATCCTTTTTTATCCTTCCTTTTTTTATGGTGCAGTAATGAAACACAACAACATTTCTTCTAGACACGGAACAACAAAGCACGTAGAGCAAAAGTGTTGGCAAATGCAAAGGTATGTTAGTATGCAAAAAAAATGTTATAACATGTGACTGTAAGTACATGTGTGCGTGTGTGTGTGCCATTATGAATGCCTTTAAATTGCAATCAATTGTTATCCTTTTAATAACAACGACATCAACTCAAAATTAATGACATCAAAAACAATGCAAACAGCTGCAAAAATTATTTCATACATTTTTTTCTTCATTTTGTTTTTTTTTTCCTCACAATAGAAAAAATGATTTTTTGTTGGAAAAAAAATATTAAAAAACAAGCGACTTATTAATAGGAATACAACAAAAATAATAACAACAAAATAATGGCATGTTTATATGCATACGAGTGTGTCTGTCTGTCCTTCCGTCTGCTAGTCTACTGCAAGCTCGGCAGTTTTATTAAAAAAAAAAGAGGAACGAATAGGACACGAGTATTTTTTTTTTCCCCAGTTCGTCTCTTAGCCTTTATTGTTGTTGCTGTTATTGTGAGTTTTGTTTAGCAACATGTGTGTTTTTTATTTGTTTTTGCCTTTTTCCCTCGCTTAGTCTTGCATAGTTCTGTCTGCGTTGTTGTTTTTATTTTGTTCTTTTTCGAATTGCAATATTAGAAATTGCATTGTCGGAGGTTAGTTATGCAAAAGAGTAATAAACAACGACAACGACAACGACAACAACAACAACAATGTAAATGTAAAGCTTGTGTGAATGTTTAAGGCAGCTTATAAAAATATTTGTTGTATTTTTTGTTGTTTTTTTATTAATGCTTGATTATTTTGTTTTTTCTGATATCATTTCATCATGTCGTCTGTAATGAAATAATATTGTTGACAGTCTCCTACTAGTGGCTTAGGTTGGCATAATGAGTAGGATGACTGATTGCTGATTAATAGCAACAAGTAAGGCAACGATTTGAAATGTCTAGATATTAGACTTGTTAGAAAAAATAGAAAATAACCAAACAATGCTGTATCTAAGGAGGGGCGTACAAATTGCGAAGCTTGTGAATATTGCTAAACAATTTGAAAGCTGATCTAGATTCTACTTCACTTTCAGAAAGCGCTTGTTAAAAGTAAACTTTAGCTTCTGCAGGCAATTATTACTCTTCTGCCAAAAGTGCCTTTTGTGAAAAAAGTTCCCTTTTGTTTAAAACTACCCTTTTGTAGGAAATAAGTAGCTTTGCTTACAACTGTACTATTTCTTAAAAATTAACTCTCAGTTAAAAGCACTTACTGAAAGTACTTTTATTTAAGAAAAAAATACCTTTTATTAAAATCGTTCCTTTTTCATAAAAAAGTACCTCTAGTTTTAAAAGTTCATTTTTTTTAAATTAGCTTTTGTTCCAAAGTAGTTATTGAATAAAAAAAATGTATTTTGTAAATTAAGTACTTTTTTGTTAAATAGTACTTTTTAAAAAATAGTTTTTCTTCCAAAGCATCTTTTTGGAAGAAAAACTATACGTTTAGTTTAAAAAAGTATATTTTAATAAACAAGTACCTTTTGTTGGAACTGCACATTTGTTAACAAATATTTCGTTAGAAAGCTTTTTACTTAAAAATAATGACTTTTACTAATAAATTTTTTAAATGAAGTATCTTTAGTAAAAAAGTCCACAATTTGCTTAAAAGTGACGCCCTTAAAAGAATACCTTTTTATAAGAATAGTTCCTTTTTATTAAAAAAAAAAAAAACGTTGGTAAAGAAAGCTCTTTTGTAAAAAAAAATACATTTTGTAAAAAAAGGTATTTTTGGTTTAAAAAAGTACTTCTTGTTTAAAATATAAATTTTTTTTAAAGAAGCTATTTTTTATAAAAAAGGACGATTAGTAAGAAGAAGTACATTTTGTAAAAACGTATCTTTAGTTATAAAAAACCATTTGTTAAAAAAAACTTTTATTTAAGAAAGTCCTCTTGTTAGAAAAAGTACCTTTTGTTAGAAAAAATTGCATTTTGTTAAAAAATTACATTTTTTTTTAAATTATGTTTCGTTTAGAAAAGGACGTTGTGTAAAAAAAAAGTACGTTTTGGTTAAAAAGAATCTTTAGTTGTAAAATTATGTTTTGTTAAAAAGTACCTTCTGTTCGAAAGGTATTTTTTTCAAAAGACTACCTTTTCTGAGAAAAAGATCGTTGTGTTAGAAAAAGTACGTTTTTTTAACTTATCTTTAGTTATAAACTTAAGTTTTGTTAAAAAGTAGTCTCTGTTAAAAAATATCTTTTATATCGAAAACTACCCTTTTTGGAAAAGTACGTTTTGTTAACAAAATATATTTAGTTATAAGATCACTTTGTATTAAAAAGTAGCATGTGCTGAAAAATATATTTTGATTAAAAAAGTATGTTTTATTAAAAAAATTGTTTTTACACAAAAGTACCTTTTGTAAAAAAAAAATATTTGGTTTTTCAAGCAAATTGCAATAAGTTACGTCTAAAGCAAAAAATAACATTTTAGCTAAAAGGGTAAGTTCTTAAAAAAGTACCTTTTGCTAAAAAAAAAGAAACTTCTTAAAAAGGACATTTTATTGAAAAAACTCCTTTTGTTAAAACAAATGTCGTTTAATTCAGCATCTTTTGTAAAAACTATTTTTTCGTTTAAAGGTGACAACTAAGTATATAAAAAGGTATTTAAAATATATATAATAATAATAGTTAGTGCTTTTCTAACGGGCTTCAGTAAGTTTGGAAGAAGGTAAAAACACCTGCATGTAAAACTAACTGTTAAAGGCATTTGGAAGTTTCCTTTAAAAAGATTACAGTTTGTGTTAACGAAACAAGACTCAAGAGATATTCCTTTTACTCACGAACGGATTCCTAAAAACTTTCATCTGTACCATGGTGCTAAATTTGCTCTCTAACTACAGTGTAATACAGAAAAAAACCATCCTTTTAAGCTCCCATTGACAGTTTGTTCAATAACCCTCAGTCTCTGCGCCTGTCATTTCGCCCCCCTACAGAACCAATTAATGTTCATTAAACTTTATATGACCCAGGCCACCAACTAGGAGTAACAATTTCCTGTGGCACACCATTGGACAAAAAAACAAGTTGTTCTTAAAAAAATTAAACTTGTGGACATGTCTGAGGTCAGTGCATGAATATTTTTTTTGTTTCTCTCAATTTCTCAATTGCTTATGTTCATTGTCATTGCCGCTACTCAAGGGGAGCAGAAAAATTAAATTAAATATTTATTTTACTTTAATGAAAAATCTTTATTTATAATTGACTACGAAATTATGTTGACATTATGAAGCTTGCGAAGGCAGAGTTATGCAAAAGTGACAATGTCATGGAGAAGGTGAATGGCAAACCTTACCAGATAGAACTATAAGAAGATCTCCTGCAAAAAGGCTGCATTTTCATATTTTTACTGGTTTTGGCTTCAATTGAAGAAAGAAAAGTTGCAGTTGACAGAGGAAGATCTTAAAACTGATTTTCTTTAAGTTTGGAAAAAGAAATCTTCAATGGAATAATACGACCTTGAACTTAAACCTTATGGAAGCAGATAAAGAAGATTCTTAAAGTTATGTTGGAACGACCCTGAGCTGCTGGGAGCCTACGACACAAGTACCGTGAAAATAAATGATTCATGAATAGAGCAGGGCGTTGAAACCCTGTTTCAACTGAATGTTGTGCATAAGATTTACATCTAAATCGATAAAAAAAATGCTAGAATTCGCAAATAATGCCCTTCTAGTGGGCCCTCATTACGGATGCTAACTATCCCCGTCGAAAGCCCGGCAGGCTTATTATTGAATGTAGGGGGCATATCTTCATGGGTCTCTTCTAGACCCCTTTCTTTTCTCAAATCGCCTTCAGGCAACAGTTTTGTAATTTATCACTACCTTACTTTCATTGAGTCTCCTGCTAACACTAGCCTTTACTCTTGATTGTAGTTATTTCAGCCTGTCGACTGGTAACAGTCTGCCTTCAGCCTCATCACAGAGTCTCTTGTAATTGCTGGCTTTTGTCTAAGGTTTATGTTCCTGATGGCAGTATACGAAATCTGGATACCAGGCGATCTTCAGTTTTAGTACATATATACCGGTGCATATGGACCTGTCCATCGGTCAACTTTTTCTCCATTACTCGTGGATATTATATGAATTGTCCGAAAGAACTAAGGTTTTAATTAGCCAAGGGAGAAATTCCGGAAGAGAAGGGCAAATGAATGTGTCAATCTCTGAAAGTACTTCTAGATCGTTAAATCACGTCAGGGAATGAAGCCTCGTAGGTGGTGGAGAGGTTGATATCTGTAGCACCTCGGGGGTTTATTGGCCAATGAAGGAATTGGAAAGATATAGATAAGAAAACGTCGCTAGGTGTGGGCGGGTTAGTCTCCAAAGATACTTTTGAGGAAGAGGCGCACATTTTGTGTGAATGCCCAGTACCGGCTGGCATAAGGCTTAGGACCATCGGTAAACACTTCTTAAAATAAATGCCAAGAGATTCCGTGATGAGGAAGAAGGTCGACAGTTACCAGTCGACAGCCTAAAATCGCTGCAGTGAAGTGTAAAGTCTAGTTAGCACAAGCAAATGGATCCAGAAAGTAAATGGTCTGCTTCAACATCCCTCTTGCACATCAAATAAAAAACTCAATACCTCAGGGTTATAATTATAACCCTCTAGTTGAAGTCTTCTGGTCCTGTTACAAGAGGGGAAAGTACTAAGTCAATATATCGGGAAACTGCCTTTAATTTATCCTAGACTCTTTGGCTTCCATATGGCCTCTACAGAGAGTTTCAAACTGACGAACAACAAAGAGCTGTATTGGATTCATATTATAAAACCCTCGAGTTTATGTCCTTTACAATAAATTCCTTAAGGATTAAACACAAACAAACACCATAATCAAAGAATATCTTTGTCCTACCAATAAAACTACCACCAGGACAAAAAACACTTTAGAAATTACAATCTATTTTTTAAATTCTTTAAAAATATTCTTGCAAATAAAAAATAGAAAAACGAAGCCAACCAAACCCTAACCTATGCCACTGTGAACTATATTGCAACAACAACAACCACTAGAAACAAAACCACACTATTTGTGCAACATCAAGACAAAAGACCTTAACTAAATTGCTGCATTGGTAAGGGATTACTTTTCTTGTTGTGCCTTTACACAAAAACATGCTTCATAAACTCTCTGCTCGGTGCCATTATTAAGCAACAACCCCCTACTGGAAGAACTACTGCAGCCAAGAATCCTTGATTTGTTTATGGAAACGTAAAGAAAAAAAATATTAGCAAGAGAAAAAAATACAAAACTAGAAATTACTTGGAAAATCCTTTTATAACTAACAGGACATTGAACTTCGTTAGTTGTTGTTGTGGTTGTTGTTGGCTTGCAGTGTATGCAGGGAATGTCTGTCTGTCTGTCTGTGTTTTGTGAAAGCAAATTGCTTGTTGAGCTGTGAATGTATTAAATTCAATTTATTTGCTGCTGCTCAAAAAACACACACACATACACAACGGAGAACTTGAACTGTGCATTGTGAACGTACAGGATAATGAAATTTAATGCTTAAGTGCAACTTAATGAAATCTAAAAGACTTTTTAATGTACTCGTTCCCCGTTGCTGCACCACCAAAAAGCAGCTTTTATTACACAATTTTTATTTTCAATTCACTGGCTTTTGTTTTCGTTTTTTTTTAACTTGCTTAGGGTCTCCTTGTTTTCCTTTTTATTTAATCAATTGTGAGAAATTTTTCCAAAGAACTCTCAAGCCATATTCTTGTAAGGAGTTGAAGGTTTAATATTACATTATTATTTATTCTTGGAATCCTTATGCACAGACATCCTGTTGACCCAATTCTTGCCTTTTATTTAAAGTCTTTTTTTATTTCGAGAGCATTTTACTGCGTACCTAAAATGCAGCTTACATAATTTCCCATAACTTATGCATGTCATTTCTATTCCTAACTGGTGCTTTTAAAAGAAGAGGCTTATAATTGACATGTTTGTCTTCCTAAAAGAAGCTACAGGGTGGCCCAAAATATATCAATCTTTGAAAAATTGCTATACAATTTGCAATTGAGAGCAACCGCCAGGTTCTGTTTGATAGTTGTGAAGCAAACAGGTCCAAACTACACATCGACTAGTCATGAGACTCTATACTGTTCAAGAACCGCGACTTCTCAGACAGCCCAATTATGAACAACAATTCGCCGGGAACTTTTTTCCATTTCCCATTTTTTTTTTTTATTATGGATTATTATTATTAATTAATAGGATTTTCCCCTTTTCTCTTCGCTTCAATTCTCAACCCTGTTTGAAAAAGGGAAAAATTACCCTGTATGGAAAATACAGGGGTTTGCTAGAGTACGAAATTTTTTCCCGAGAACAAATGATGGGGACAGGAAAAAATTCCTTGGGAATATTTGTAATTGGACTGATTATAACCTGTATGATTCTTCAACAATTTTGGCGGAAATTGAAGTTCGGCAACGTTAACCCGACCGCACTACGCGCACTAAGACATTTAGCCGCTCGCCTCGAAGAGATTGAAGCAACACTCAACAAAAAAATTGCCGGGTGGCTTCGTAATACTGGTTTCAACTGCCGCTGAGGTTAATATGATTAGGCACTGAGAGGTATTTAGTTCCATTCCAATGAAAGAAAACCACGCAAGGCTTAAGTGACAGTGAACTTTTTGCATTATTTGTCCCCGGGTCGCGTAACATTTACTTTTGGCCAATTACATTAGACGGCAAGATCACCCGATTTGACCTCTCCTGAATTCTTTCGTTTGGATATAGTCGCAAGGCACGGACAGAGGCCACTCTCGAAGGCATTATATGATAGCTGTGTGTGAAGTTGTTGCAGGAATGAAGTAAAAACGATACAAGACCAAATCGTCTTCAAAAAATAAGTTAAAATAAAAAATATTGTTACGAAAATATGTAATTTTATCTTATGCTAATAAGTCCGGGCAGGCCCTGCCACTTTAATATCCAGTTTAAAAAAAAACTTCAGTGAAATTTTCTAGAACCCGACCCCAGAGTCTAATTTGAGGCTAAACCATTCAGAAGACCCACTGGAACACACACAAAAATTGACCAAACCCGGTCCAGAAGGTGTTCAAAACAACGCTGGCTTTTGGGCTAACCTGGGCTATTTGGCTTGCCTTATGTGAGCAAATTTGTAGTGTTTACTTGGCTCTCACTCTACATCCCAATGTGATATTTTATATTTTAAAGTATTTTGCTTTTTGCCCCGGTTTTGCCAGGGAGGTAATAATTAAATCTTTATGGAGGAACCAGTGACGGAAATATTTATTCGACTTTAGGATCATAACACGGTCCTCTAAGCTCAGGGCTACTGACAGGCCTGGGAAGGCTAACCTTTCTACGGGCAGACAAACAACAACAAGACCACCAGAAGCCGAGAGGATTAGCTCCGAGACGATTCTGAAATGTAAAAAAGCAATAAACGACTAGTTAGCGCAAAGCTGCGTGAGGCCACGAAAAACGAGGTGAAAGACTGGGCAAAGAGGACCCATACAGCATTGTGGATTGAAAACCACCGTTACGTAGTAAATTGAGGCAGAAGGAAGAAATTAAACTAGCAAATTATTTAAATAATTTGGTTGCAATGAAGAACACAGATAATAGCTTATGGAAAGCTGTGAAGCATATGAAATACCCGGTTGTATACCAATCATCATTGAGACTTGAAAATCGCTACTCACCTTGAGATGGTCTTCACACCAAATAACGTTAATATCTTTCAAATATCAGTAATACCATCAATGACCCTATAAAATTTCGGCTACCTGCACTCAAATTGGCAGTTAAAAATATTGATGTGAAAAAATCGCCACGACCTGATTGTATTACTAGGTCTACCTTAAACCGCTCTCACAGTTATACCACTCACATTTAACGCCATGCTACGAATTAATTTCATTCCTTGCGCTTGGAAAATATCCAACATGGTATTTTGATCTCCAAACCAGGACGATGCTAGTCAAATTACGTCATATAGACCAAATAGCTTACTTACAATTTTATCGCAGCTATTCGAGGAAATGTTCCCCTACTGTGTATAACTCCTAACCTGCCGGAAGAAGAATACTGTCATAGAATTTGTTACACTTATTAGATCGTCCTTTGAGAACAAACAATATTGTTCGGCCTTATTCACGGATATTTCGCAGGCGTTTGATCAAGTTTCGCGCGATGGGCTACTCATCAAAATCTCGCTATTACTTCCTGAAAATACTTACAAACTTATTTAAAGCTGCCTGACAGAAAGAAAATTTAAAGCAAGATTAAAGGCTAAATTTTCGTCAATTCGAAGAGTGTCGGCGGGTGTCTCTCAAAGTAGTATAATGAGCCCGCTACTGTATATAGTTTGCACAGCAGATATGCCAACGAACGTTAACACTGTAACTGCCGTTATAAATTTACAAACACCAACACGCCCGATATGTAGGCCAACACACAAACATTAGTAAAATAACAACCTATTCAAAAATCCAAAATACACGTTATTCATACGTCATAATTCTCATTTAGTTCATACTAAATCTTGAATATAGTGACGAGTGTCTCTCGCTGCCATATGAGCTGTAGTTCCAAGCAGACTAGTTAAACTATAGTCTGAGAGCTCTACATAATCGCGTTTCGGCCGTGGTAGAACCGCAGACGGTAGATTTTCCAAATACAATGCCTTCCAAAATTATCCTGTATTAATCGTAGGTTAGTAGCATGACGAATATAAAATCTCCCAATAGTTCTTTATATTCTTCGTGTTAAGTCGTGTATTGTCCAATACCAAGATCTCACGAAATGATCCGTAGATTAGTCGCATGATAGACGAATTTAAGGCCTCCAGAAATTATCTTATATTTTTCGTAGTGAGGAGTATTGGCAAATACAAGGTCTCCCGTAGTTATCTAATAAACCTTCCCAAATGACACTCCAGTGAATAGTTTAAATAAAGATAGGAAGATTACCTTGGAGTACATCGACAATCCCAGGGGATTGGTTAAAAAAAGTTGAAGATAAAGGTTGATTCGTCGAAATGCGTTCACATAACTCTCACACTCAGAACACAAAAGTGCCCATCAAGACAAAATAACTGATGTCACTGTTCCAGCAAAAAATCATGTGAAATATTTGGAAATTCATCTTGACCAATGTCTAACATGGTTCAGCTATATTGAAACAAAAATACCAGCTATAAAGCTCTCATCTCAAGCCCTGTAGTATAAGGTTCTCTTGTACAATTTCATTATAAAACCTATATGGACATGTAGTATCTAGCTATGGGGTACTGCTGGCGCATCAAATATTCAGAAGTTACAAGGAAGGCAGTCTATAATACTACGAGTCGTGCTCTGGGATTTAAATATTCCCACAGTCCCAGAAGAAATTAAAAGCTACTCCATACAAATACGCAAGCAAATTATTAGTCCATCCCAAATCCTATACCCTAGGTTTTCCTGCAGTTTGTCGATACCCTGAGCCTTGGAAGAGGGCCCCCTTAACCCTTTATTAACTAGTCTAAGATTTAAAAACTTATAATTTTCTTTCAGAAGGATTCAATACCAAAGCAACCAGAGATTAGTTGTCAGAGAAGAACTAATATTTGAGTTCAGGGAAAACAAATTTATTGAAGTCAATGAACTGTATTTCATTTCTTTTCCAAAAATGTCACGCAATCATTGTGTCATCAAACAAAACTGTCAGTTATTAATGAATAATTGAGAGTCACAGTCAAGGTTAATGTGGGTTTGTTAACTTAACATACACTTCATTAAACAAACAAAGAAAAGAAAACCAGTGTAATTTAATTGAAGATTTTGGGGTTATAAGAACAGTTCACACACACACACACATCAACAAAGTAATTATTAAAAACTTATGACCAAATTTTGAAGATAAAAGCACAGAAACGTCTTTTTTTTTTTAAATAGGAAACTTCAAACGAAAACACTTTTATACTAAATTAAACGTGAAATTCTTTCCAAGTCAAGACTGTGAGTCATACATACTCCAAAAACACCCAACAAAACCAGCTCTCATGCTCTCTAAGAATATACTCTTTCTATTGTCAGTTTTAAGAGCAACAACTACGACATTAAGTAATTTGAAATAAGAAGAAGAGAAAAGAAAGAACAAGCAAAAGGTAGGAAATAAAAAATCATAACAAGAATGGCTAGGTCGGTCGTTCACCTGCCTGCACAAAATGTACAACAACCTCAGAAACACACCAACACCAGAAACCAACAACACAAATGTGTAGGCATCTATTGAACATACCCCAAAAACAAAACAACACACAAAGCTACATGCACATGCATGCATACATCCAAATGTATGAAGGCAGCAGTAACAAAACACATGTGAATTTTATACACAAAACCAGAAGAAACCTGAAATGAGCAAGAGCGTATGGGCCCACACTCACATGTACATGAGAGTCTGCTCTCTTTTTTCACTTTATGCTTTGTTTGGATATTTTTTTTTTTTTTTTTGGAGAAGCCCCATTGCGAAAGAAAAAGGGCCCATATAAAATGCCGGCATGGAAGTGTTACAATGAAATTGATTGTAATAAAGCAACAGAGTTGCCAGAGAGCCAAGATTTGTAGGCCAATAATGCAGGCTAATGCGAAAAGCTAAAAAATTGACGCCAATAGACATTTTTGACGCTAAAATAAGAAAAAAAAAAATATTAAAAACAATTTTAAACATTCAGGGCCGGCGTTGCGGGAATTGCTAGAGCCACCTGATCTTACAGCTCGATATCGACAATATCTACATAAATCTTCACTAGAGAAACTCAAACTTCGTGTGTTAACTTCTATATTGTTAAGATTTTTCAACTCAGCCAATAGCTTGGAGCCCCTATTGGAGTTGTCCTTTTTCGTTCTCATATCTGGGCGTAAGAAGCATCGATATTGACCAAGTTGCCAGAGTAAGTTTTTAGGTCTGCAAAAAAGCTCACATTTTCTTTAAGCAGCAGCTAACTGATATAACCAGCTAAGTCGTCCTCAATAGTATAAAGTGTTCTTTGTAAGCCCGATAGAACTTATGCAAGGGCGAAACGAACTGTCATACTGCTCTCACTTTTGGACTTTGATTAAAAGAATACTCTGGAAAATTACCATGAATATATCGACGTTGCACAACTCTACCAAATTATACAGATTTACTTTACACATCAGTTATCATCTCACACAACTGAAAGATGATTTCGGGATTTTTATGGCGCATATAATCGTCCATCTGACAAAGCCATCCAACGAACTCACATTTGAAGGATCAGAATATGCTACGTCAAGAACAGCCGCGTTGTCCATATGCTCGAAATAATTTTCAGATATTAATGTCATGTGTTGCTATTTCGAATGATACAAATTTGTTCATTAAAATTTAATTTTTTGTGTTTGAGTTGTGTATGAGAAGCTCCAAATCATTAAAAAAAATTCACTTCGACACTGTAGAAACGCTCAACTGCTAAAGATATAACACTGCATTTAAACTATTCCTTGTCGCTACAATTATTTCTGGAATAATGGTAGGGGCTAAACTTGCATGCCACTTTTCAGCTTCCCTTATATTCAAATCATTAAGAACTTTTTGTAACTAAATTAGTTTTCCCCGGTGCGCTTCGCTACTCCTATCACCAGTTAAGGACACAGATAAATTATCAGAAGAAATTAATTAGATTTTTATATAATTACCACGAAGAACTCTATTCGAACTGTAGTAATCTATGATTGTTAAGTTCTAAGCGAGTGGGTGAAGGATGATAAATTAGATAATCCCAAGCAACGGTCACAACTAATCCCAACATTACAAAAAATCTTTATAGAGGAGAAAAGCCATGCTCCCATGTAAACTCTCAAAAAACCAAGCCAGTTGTGCTGACTATAGTTTTTCAGATTGTCTTCAGGACTTTTACAGTTGCGGTTCTTGACACAAGTACTAACTGTTTTGTAAGGGGGCTTTCTCTCTGCTCACTCCTATTTCTTTAAAAATATTTTCGAAAACATACTTGGTTTGAAGATTCTGATTCTCAAATATTGAAAAATTATCTATAACTCTCTGTCCACTCCTATGTCTTAAGGATTTTTTTAGGAATACTCACTTCGTGTCCTAAATACCCTACACCAAATTTGACGACTTTCCCAGTTGACGTTCTTCAGATAAAGCGAAAGTATTAACTAGTTTGTATTGGCGGTAATCCGCT
Organism: Phania funesta; assembly: GCA_963932375.1. Lineage (NCBI taxonomy): Eukaryota > Metazoa > Arthropoda > Insecta > Diptera > Tachinidae > Phania > Phania funesta. The sequence continues at coordinate 10,492,569 of OZ010655.1, read as the reverse complement.
GCCCGCTTCTACTGCTCTAGAAAATTTATTCGGATCCCCTTTGATTTTGAAAATAATCCGCATAAGATTTGAAGACTCTCGCTGTTGTAGCTCCTTAAATTGTATCTAAAATATATATTTACTCTGTATAAGGAAGGAGGGGATACCCTTCTGCACGCTCCTATTCCCTTAGGATTTTTCCAAAACGGCACTCTTCCCCTGGATTTAAAAAGAAAAAAGATCATAACGTGACTATTGGCCCAGCCGTTTACCCTTCCGTAAGTTGCAAACTTACTATAGATATACTCTTCATTTGCCATGTCTACAGTATTTTATACTTTTTGCTAAAACTTTGTGTAATTCTCAATACAATCGCCAAGTGGCAACGCTGTATAAATTTACTACAGAGAGAGAGAGAGAGAGAATAATTCTTTTGTCACAGAAAAATATCCCTCCCTTTAAAAACAATGAGGTTGATTAACCAACAGCTCTTTATTTCGTCGTATTTAAGTGTTTGTTCTCTTAAATGACAATTTATTTTATTTTTTTTATTGTGTTGTAATCTCGTTCCTTTTGTTGTTTTTGTTTTTCCCCCCAGAGTTTAATGACATTTTTGCGGCTTTTGTTTATATTTTGCATGCCAGAATTTCTTTAGTCGAGGGCAGTTCATGTTATTTGCTTGTTTTGTAAAGTTATTTTCTTTTTGTTTTTCTTTTGTTTTTGTTGCTGCTAGTAAACTTAAAACAAGAAGACGTAGCCTTATCCCGAAATGTGAGGTGTTTTTTCTTCTTCAGGATTTGTCTGTATGTTTGTCAAGTTATTGAGAGCAAGTTGAGTTGAGTTGCCTTTTGTTCACAAGAAATTATGACGTAGCTGACATTTAAATTTCGTAAATGTGACAGGCAGGCAGATTTAAAATTGATTTTAAAATATTTAAATTATTTAAGGACGTTGGAATTTTATGAAACAAAAATCATATGTTCACAAGAAGATGATTTCACTGACATTTTTGGGAAAATTGATTTCGAAATTATTTTTTGTTTAAAAAATCGGTCAATGCCTTTCGGTTATTGAATTCAAGTTATTAGTAACGCTGAGTGGGCAGGTTATATTGTATTGTATGTATGTATGTATGTATGTATGTATGTATGTATGTATGTATGTATGTATATGTAATGAGTTGATCAAGTTGAGAGAAATATTATTTTTATGTCAAAATGTCTGTGGATGTTTTAGATTCAGTTTAACAAGTGTTTAATTCGTTGTTTTGTAAAAGTAAATTAATGTTAAGTTGTCAAACGAAGGAACAGCTCTCGCGGTGAAGGCATGAATCATTATTAAGGTCTGTCCCATTGGTTACCCCATATCAGAATCAAACTCCAGCTCTCAGAGCCGCAAAGTATCACCATCCTTTAGCGGCGGTCATTGGCGTAGAAAGTCGAAATTATATTCACTATTTCGTTGAAATTAATATTCCTTCCACCTGGCCCTATGCTAAAGTGTTCAGTTGGCCCTGATGCCAATAGTCGCAGTCGATCCGTACTGAAAACCTTAAACTCGTTTCACACTATTTTACAAGTGTTTAGGTTTTCTTTGGATGTTTGCGGAGAGAAATCTAATGAATATCGTTCGTACTGGATCGTCAGTTGGCAGGCACAAAGGTATGGCTTGTCCTAACTGCGTGTAATGTCAGAAATTCTGACTTATACTTCCTCGTGGTGGCAGCTGGTAAGAGGGTCCTGTCTCTGCTAGGTGTCTGCACAAAAGTTAAAACTTTCTTATAAATATCCGCAATACACTGTGGAACAGCATACACAGTGGGAATTAAAAGAACTCTCTAAAAAAAACTCCGGTTTGAATTGGCGAAGGGAGGAAAGGGTACTAGGGAGGGACGGGTCAATCTCTAAAGGTACTTCTAAGGTACTCCTTGAGATTGAGATAGACATGGACAAAGAACGGCTCGCAAGAGGTAGAGAGGTTCATTTCGGTAGAAATCGCAGTATACATTGGCCAATGCAAGAATTCCAAAAAGATGGACAAGGGAGGCGCGTCAGTCCCCAAAAGTTCTCCTGAGGAAGAGGCTGGTTCGGTAGCGCACATTGTGTGTGAATATCCAGCACTGGCTAGCATAAGGCTTAGGTTCACGGACAGACACTTGGTAAATATGAATTCCATGGTGAACCTAAGCTTTAGACAAAGAGTAAACGCTAGTGTTAGGAAGAGACTCAATGAAGTGAAAGTAGTCGTAAATTACAAATCGGTTGTCTGACCGCAATTCGAGTAAAGAAGTGGGTCGGAAAGGGACTCTTAAAGTAAGCGGTCTGCTTCGATAACCCCTTAGGGGTCTACACCCTCACACTTGAACTAAAATTAAAATGACTTGGTTACTTCTAGCAAGTAGCAGAGAAAAAGTCGAAACGATACTTACGGCGGATGGCTCAATGGCGCAAGTTTTTGATAGATATTTTTTTTTCAAAAAAGTAATGAAATGAAGTGGTCAAAAAAGTGCAAACCTTTTCAGAACTAAAGGTAACAAGATACGTTGGTAATAAGCACAGCGCCAGATTTTTGACAAGTCGTTTTACTCGATGTAATAGTGTGAAAGGCGCTTTTGATTTCTAGAGAACAACATTTTTTTGGATTTTCCTATAAAAACCATAACATTGTAGGGTAAATAAAATTCGTCGTTACCTCACGCCATATAAAAAAGCAAGGCTCTTCATTTATTTAATGTTGGCTCTCTTTTTTTTATAAATCTGATTTTAATATCTCTTCCTGAATAATTTGATTGCTCTCAATCGCTCTTCGTGTGCTTCTTCTTATTGTCGTTTATATACAAACTGTTTTTTTACTTTTAATTTATAATGTTTTTTTCCGTTTATTTTAAACGTTAAATGTGTGTTAGCCGCGGTCATTCACATTGAACGTGTGCCCTTTTTTGTGTTAACGCGTAAGCGAATGTGAGGAACGAGTATGTATGTGTGTGTGTCTGTTGCATGAGTGTTCAGTGTGCGGCGTTGTTTTCCTCCATACAAATTTCCTAAAGCTTCCCTCCTTTCCCTGCTTCGCCAAATAACCGCTGTCATTTTTTGCATTTGGGTTTTAGTTTTTATTTTCTTTCTTTCTTTATTTCTTACAATTATCGCGTGCGCGCGCTTTTTTGTAGTTTTTGTTGCTGTTGCTCTTCGCATTTATAAAAACTTAGTTAAAAGTATGAAATATCTTTTTGCTGATTAGTAGAAATTTGTATTGCAAATTACTTCAATCGTTTGTAGGGTCAATGATTATTATGCAGGTTAGGCGGGCTTCAGCTTGGAGGAGGTGTAAGGTGTAGATGATGGTTTTGTTTTTCCTGGTCTACAATTTTTACGTTCGCATTATAATTGTTCTCTGGGGTGGAAAATTAATGTTAACTAGAAAATGCCAAATGGAATGTATGACAAGTGATTTTATTTGAAAGACTTTCGATATAACAGGCAAGATTGAAATTAAATTCTATTTTGGGGGATTTTTGGAGCAACAAGAATTTCGATGCCGATGACTGTGACGTTTTGTTTTAGATGTTTAAACACTTTAGCTTTGAAACGTTTGCCAAAAAGTGACTGGACCATCACGTGCCACAAGAAATGCCGAAACGTCCTCCTAGTGCACATTCCGAGGCAAATACCAGCTGCAACACTGTTCTAATAATACAAAAAAATAACGCGTATCCGCAGACTTGTAAGCTTTACCATTCTCCCTACTTCACTACCTGCCTTCCCTAATTTAGTCCCCTTTCCCAAGAACATCACTCAATCATTCTAAATAATTTGTAGGCATTAACGGCCCGAGTGAAAAAATAATAATAATAATGATGAGGGGAGAAACAGGATACTGGGATCATAAAAAGATCTATTTTGTCCCTGAGGAATCTCAGCACTGCAGTTGGTTCTAGTGTTGCAGAACCCCAATTGCCAGTAGGTGCTTGCCAAGCTGGTTGTATCTTATGTAACATAGAGCACCACAATCCTTCGGAATATGATCTGGAGCTTCCTCGTCTTACACCACAAAAACTACACCGGCTGTTGCTCGACCTACCGTGCTTTCGTTTTACAGTGCTAAAGAAACCCTCTTTGCACAGTCGTTTGGCACGGCTTATGTGGCTTCAAGCGGCTTCACACTACTTAGGACTACCTCCACCAGACAATAACTGGTGAGAAGTAAAGAAAACATAGCCGCTGAGGCGGCCAGTATCGAATACAACCAGCTGTATAGGCATCGCCAGCAAGCTAACACGGCTTATTATTCGATTAAGTTTTGCCCTACTACAACTGTTTACCAGAGAAACCGGCGGGAGTTCACTAATTGTGCTCTGGAAGTGTTGACCGAAGACCCCGCGCCAGCGAAGGCGTGAATGGCATAAATGTAGCTTGAAAACAATTCCAAAATCCAGTTGTTTGGACTGGTCACCCTCCGTATGTTATTAGGGGATCAAAGGAAGTCGAGTTCTCAGTACTAAGAACAGCCCTAGAAACTACCATGGATTTTCGCAGACTTTCATTTAACGAATATCCCCCTACTGAAATGAAAACCCTTCTGATCTTAAATTCTCCATCACATTCATCACTGTTAAAACAATTTCTTGCTCGGAACTTCTTGATTTATTACACTTCATTTTCCCGGAAACACCGCTTGTAAACCGTGAGGTAGTGTGACACTGCCATCATACTGTTTGCAATTTTTCTGCTGATAGCGTTTTAATCAAATGCCAATGAACTTGAGAATATTTGCCAGCAATAATAAATGAAAAGCAAAAGAAAGTGTGTAATGCAATTACAGCGATGAGTACAAAGAGCAATTTAAATATGTGACATTGAATGTTTCACTGGTCGTATTTTGATTAAGTGTAAAGTAAAGTACGAGTATGAAAATGAATGAGTAATAAAGTAATTATATGGAAAGCAGTACGTTTAGGAAAATGTTTCAAGATAATTCTGAATTTACAATTCTTGGAAATGTCATGAAGTAGTGGAACAGCAGTAAAATGCTCCCACTAAAAGGAATTTGAGGCTTACGATTGCTCTACATCGAAATGGTAAACAGAGAGTGTCGTTTAGACGTTTGTAATTTTGAAATGATGATATGCGCTGTCGTGGACTTTAATTATGGTCTCACCTTCTGAAATTTGAGCAGAATTTCTGGCCTTCGCCGCTGACTCACTTGTTATAGCCTTTGGGGCTGTCTATTCATACACGCATACAGGTTGTCACAGGACCTACGTATAACTTATAATTCTCATTTAGTTTATAATTTTGCTTTAATAAGTGTTTTAAGTTCCGTCCCACTTGAGGCGCTAAACACCCGACGAGAATTGTATTCGTAAGACTCCGGAAGTACATCCGTGTATCCGTACATCCGCGTTATAAGAAACCCACCGATATGCCGATAGCTCTCAAGTACCCGAAGTAGGAAGGTAGTTCACGGAACCCGAATACCTGTCGAAGATACCTGCTGAATTCACATAGCTGCCGATTGTCCACATTAACGAATACTGTAAATTAAGTAAAAACGTAAAATTTTGGCCGAGAGTGGAACATCGACTGAGTTTTAGAGGGACTCATAAGGCCACAACTGAGCTATCTCAACCTTAGACAAAATCACGTTAAAACCGGCCATGATTGGGAACAATCCAATTATCCCCTCATTAAGGCGTTTATCCAGCTTAGGCTTTTGTGGTTAGGGAATTTCATTTTAAGTAAAACAAATTTTTTATCCCTCTCAATTTTCTATTTCTGCTCCCCCGGGAAGAGCGCTTGCCCTAAGAATTTCAAGCTCCTCATTTGTTTGTGAAGTGGCATAAAAGATACTTTGTCTATTTGAAATATTATGGTGAAAATCTCTTATACCCAACCGAAAGTAGAACACAAATCTGAGGCGACGATGCCTTAAAGTCTACTTTGTAGCTACTCGACCGTGAGAAGGACACTCGAACGGTTTCCATGGGAGACTGTAAGATATTGAATTCTTTTGACTCCCTATATCATCGAGAGAATATCGTTCAGGTGCCACTGGTTTATGGTTAATATAATGGAATCTTGGCCAGGGAATTGGTTGCCCACATCCCAACTTCAACGTCGCATATATAGGATTGCCCTTAAGGCATCCTTGTATCCTTGCATCGTTGTACCGTTCAACGAACAAAATTGTTACTCCAATATGTCTACAAACACAATACCGGCTGATTCACCTGTCTTCCTAGTTTCAACAGAAAGCATGGCCTGACTGGGGGTTTCCTTATCAATGCGTAGAGTCAAATCACGTACATAGATGGCACGAGTAGACAAAGTAACTTGGCCTTGTTTAACATTACGGCGCCCTAGGGCACGACCATATAATCCAGCTATGCATAACATCGGGGTAACTTAAAACTACCCCGAGTCATTACTTTGTCCAGCGCCAACTTTATCGTTGGTTGTTTCTAAACTTGTTCCGAAGCCATAAATGCTTCTTTTGCAAAAAATAAGGTCCCTAAATGCATGGCCTAGGTGCATGTAGTGGTACCACTTTAGCTCAACTGGAGCAGGGTACTGCAGAACCAAACTAAGGAGTCTTTTCAATTCGCGAGCGCTTTTCCAAGTTCAATCCAAGATTTCACATTCAATTAACTTGAATCTGAAGAGCCAAATAACCTGTACCCGCGTTTGCTATCCAAGGAGACTTACGATCAATTATCGCTTCCTTTCTCGCACTCCTTTGGGATAGATTTGGTAGAGAATTTAAGTAAAAGAATTAATTTAGTTACATTATTCCCAAACTTCGATAATAGATTTAAAACTCTGCACTAAAAATGCCACGGCTTTTTAACCTTTCCCAACATGGCCACCACGGCTTTCTCGATTATGCAACTGCTTCCACCAGCATTTTAAAACGCGAGAGCTGTGCCCAGCAACAAATGGATCGATTACTCTAACAATCCGCGCATTCAAAATTCCCTTGAAGAACCTGATCAGTTTGTTGCTGGAAAATCTTCTATGGGAAATTGGTTCTTCTAATTTCCTAAAAATATCCGATCTTGCATTTAATAAACCCAAAACAAAAATTGTTATTTGTTTCAAGAAACTTTGTTGTCAACCTAAAACGGGTACAATGTCCGGCCATTGACACTGTTAATGGCAAAGCGAAAAGGTATAAAACAAAAAAAGCCAGTAAGCAAATTAAAAGTTTGTAGTTTTAGTTTTGTTGTTGCATTTTTTTATGGAAAAGTACAGGAAAAAATAAAATTAAAAAACGTTTATTAAAAAAAAAACAAATTTGTTGCTGACGTCAAGCAAAAGAAAAAATCTTATGAAATAAGGAGTGGGTGCAGCTGATAGTACAACAAAGCCAACATGTGATATCAGTTGGGAAACAAAAAAAAATTGCAAAATATGCCCAGCAGTTATGAAGGTGGGAATAAAACCCGCCTTAAGAAAGTGATAAGCAAAATTTTTATTTCAATACTAGACCTCTCTTCCACATCAATAACCTGGAAGTACAAATTGCAGCCTATTGATGTTTTTGCACTGGTTACCGGACTAGCGTTTTGTAACCTACAAAGAGGCAATTGATTTCCCTTGTAGTCACAAATAACTCCTCTAATGGCTCATGGTTGCTATGAAACTCACTAATTCTGTGTGACAGTCGCCAGAACTGCAAGGTAGACACAATCTGAAACCCACTTAAAACGGCTTTGTCAATTGTTAACTTGATGAGTAATTAAGACCATTGAAAGCACCTGCTATTAGCCTACAAAATATTAAGAATTGTTTAACAAACAAAAAAAATACAACATATTAAATCGAAAAGGCTTGCAAGAATATAATATAATGTAACATTCACTCCCTTCAAACGATTAATAGAATGACCCATAGTGATGAAACAGAGCCAAGGCCTAACGAGTTTTATCGTATATTTTGACATTAAAAAGAAGTCAAGCTATGCAGTCGTGAGATAGAATCTCTTCTATTTTGAAGGTGTTTGTTCTTGTGCTCTCATTATGTTACACTCATTCTCGCAACAACGTTTCCATATATTTCTTGAATTTAATGCAATTTTTTCTAACAGAACGGAAAAGAAAAAGAGAAGAGAATTGGTGTGTCTCTGCACTAATAAGAAATCTATACATTAAAATCAAATGAGAGCGCTTGTGGTTACGGTTGCAGCTTTTATTATGAGCCTTCTCTCTCGCAGCGTTAAGTGGTTGAAGTTGCAGTCGTATTCTGTTTCAACACATATGGAATCATGCAAGGCATTGCGTGTTGCAGAAATGGTGGCCATTCAACTTCGACTCTACATACTGAAAAACCTGTGGGCCAGGTGTCAAAAGCGAGTTCTCTTTTCTCCTCACTCTCCCAACAGTAAAACAAAGAATAACAAATCCAACCGAAGGTCCAGCGTTTTTACAAAATTAACTTCCTTTTCTGTCATGAATAACGATCTTTGTCGTTTCCTTAACACAGTCAAGTAAGACCCAAATAAGCGCCAAAACTGCTTTCCATACCTCATAGAATATGATGATGAGAAAAGCTAAAGTTTTATTTATGGTGTTTTCATTTGTTAAATAAAATGTTGCCCGGTTAAAGAGTACATGCTTACACGCCCATTTTGTTCGGAATTTTATACAGATCATAAAAGGCAATGCCTTGTATAATTATTAAGGGCACACTGCAAAAGAAAATACCACCTTTTGTGAACATAAACTTATTTTGGGGACAACAAAAGGGCAATCAATTTTGCCCTTTTTCTAGAAACGAAAACACCGAGAGATTTGAAAAAACGTTGGGAGTTTATAACGTCAATTAGATCCGCAAGCTAGGGCTTTTCGTGTACCTCTGCCTTAGAAATGGAATGGTTCCACGTACTTTCTGTGAACCCATCCAGGGATTTTCAACGTGACCACAAGCAAGCCTACGATTTCTAGCCTCAAGCCAGCGATAAGCTTCAGTTTGAGAACTTGGAGACCAAAAAAGTTGCCAAAAAAATGGTTTTGGCTCATTCTTGATAAGTTTCACTAAGAGCCCAACTTATTTTTTCTTCATTTGTAATCCGCTAAATGCTATTCGGCCAGCTATACACTGAAAGAAATTAAAGCCAGTGGCATATAAGCCCAGAAGTTTGCTTAAGTTTGATCGGGCAGCCTGACTTCCTAAATTTGTTGCTGTATTTAGGGTCATAAATGGAAATAAATGCTGCGAATGTTGTCTTCAAAGTCGTCGAGAATCTATGGCTTATCGATGTTGGCTAACTAGCGATTTTATACATCCCCACAGAAGCATTAAATCTAACGTCTTTAAATGCCAAGCAACGGTGCAAAATTGCATAATTTTCCCCTCATTTAAAATATGTTACGAATAATTCGCACGATCAGGCCGCAAACAGTTACATTTACTGTATTTAGTGGTGCCCCGACAATGCCTGCAGTGGTTTTGTTTGTAGACGTTGTTTTGGTTTAACCAAAAACATGTTTCATCGCTGCATAACATTTAATAATTGGGTCCATTTACCGAATATACGGTATGCGCGATGATCATGCGATTATGAAACTGAGTCTCGGTTACCAAAATAGAGGTTATGTTTGGTTGTGTCATGTTAAGCAGTCGGCTGGGCTATCGATAATGTTGGCTAGTAGGCAGATTTTGAAGTTGTTCGTTGAGTCGCATGCCCTAATCGTGCGAATTCTTCCCGACCTTAGCTCTCGACTATCAAGATCTAATAAGTCAACGTTAACAAAAAATATCTAATAAATATTTCACCACAACTCATTTAAATTTTCAGTTCTTTTAATTGATAAAAACACACACACACACATCACACTTCTATAAACTCGTACTCGTAATCACGACTAATTTAAGCAAAAATAAATAAACAAAATATTCAAACACACTTAAAATCCATTACGAAATTTCGTTCGCAAAAAAAAAAAAATCAATTATTACGCATCGCAACACAAACATCTGCTGTAATACGAGACAAATTCTATACAATATTTTCTCCAATGAATTCCAAAAGGAAGCTGATGAGTTCAATGAACTTTTCCACAAAAAAGTTGCCCAAAATTTTTGTTTACAACAAACACGTCAAAATAAAGTGAAATAAAATTCGAAAAATAAACGAAACAGAATGAAAATAAAATGCGTAGAAAGTTACTTACACGCACTGTCTTGAGCTTAATGGATTCCGGGTCTTATTATAGTCAGAAGTCTAAATGAATTAATTCATTTAAATGAATCTTAGGCAGGCAATTGTGAAAACGGTTAACGGATTTGTCGAAATCGAAATATCCTATCTATAATTGATAAGCCGAGGGGATAAGGAGCTAGAAGAGGGTATGGCTTACTTTTCATAAATTTACCCATTAAAAATCGCCGAAATAAATCCATAAATATCGGCTAAAAGATTTCACAAATAACTCGATAAGATCGCCAAAAATAATTCAGTAAAAACGGAAAATCAAAAAAGGAAATCAAACTTAAAAAAAAGGTAAAATGGGGAAAAAAGCAGGGAGTAGAGAATAATGACACTGAAGGTGGCACCGAGCCAAAACCGATTTGTGCCCAAACCAAACTTGATAAGGGATGACGTTCCAAAAAATCACTAGAATTGCAAAAGGCGCTAAACTGGAGAGAAATATAAAACCTCTAAAATAACAACAAATTTATCAAAAATTAAATTCAGAAAAATAAATCAGAGAAATCTGTTCAAATCCCCAAAAGGTCCCGTCTGAATGCAATTCAAAGCTAACGTCTAAGATTTAGGTATTTGCTAAAGGGAGACAACAATGCAAAAGTTCTTTACGAAAAATGCAACATTCAAAACACAAAAGTATAAATAATTAAGATTAAAAAAATTTAATTACTTCAATTCTAAATTGAGCTTAGTGTTGACACATATGCAATTTAGCTGACTCAATTAGTATTTCAGAGCATGACCCGACGATGATGTTTGTAACAAGCGTGTAATCATGTGTTAGGCGTTTTTACACACACAATGTTTAATTACCACCCTAAGAGGAAAGAGATAGCTTATAGAGGTAGCAATAAGATTTTCTGTCCCTTTTCTATAATGGTGGTAATGTTGTTGTAAGTTGTGGGGTCCAGTTAGTGGCCTATTACATTTAATATGTTCATTTTACAAGCATTTTCTGCTTACTAAACACACTTAACCAGGGTTGCATGAACAACTTGTGTTCAATTTATGCTGCAATTAAGTACTAATTGCTCAAATTATTAATTAAGTATTTTTTTTTGTGGTAAACTGCGCTCAATTACGGTCTTAGTTGAGAAAACTTGTATTCAAATCTTACAATACTAATATTAATTATTGGATTGAATTAGGAAAGCCCTATCGCTAGGCTCAAGGTATCGATTCTTCTTCGCTTTGGGCAAGCGAGTTGGGATTGTGTGCAAGTTCTCATTACGAATATACAAAGGAGCGCTGTCTATTTGTCGTCACATTCTAGGCTGTTTTCTTTGTAATTTATGGTTATTCAATGCGTTTGCAGAGTCCCACAATGGAAGGGCCTCTGTACATATTGATTTTATAATACTCCGATATAATAGAACTTCATATTCCAAAACCAAGGTTGAGTTTTGACTACTGAACCGCTATCTTCGCTTCGGTACGCCTATACCATGTTAGGCGCCGGTCTAGATGGATTCTTAAATAGTTAATGTAATATTTCATTGAAACAAAAATAATTTTTTTTTACTGCTGGACAATATTGTCTTCTGGGCGTAAAGGTTACAGGAGAACATTTGGACGGATTAAATTTTATCCTTAACTTTTAACCATTTGCTTAGCAAGCCTTCTATTTTGGAAATAAGAATCTATAGTAGCTGAGCTGCCAACGGTAGCTCTTATAAATGCAGTCTATAAAAGTGTATGTACACATAAGTATTCGGACGTGTTGGGCCAACACTGTTGGCGTATCGGCTGTAAATATAATATACAGCAGCGGCCCTAGAGGGACAGTGTTAGCTTTATTGTTCTTTCGATGAGTAACCCTTCATGCGATATTTGGTCTAACGCCTAAAAATTGCCTAAAAATAAGGCTAAACAGTAATCCTATTTCTCAAAAGGCGATTTGATAAGGGTAACGATATTATGGACTGAACAAGCTTCGATAAGCTGGGTAATTAGCTAAAAGGCTAGCGTATTTGCCTGCTTTGGGAATCATGGCGTTTATCCAACCAACTCTTAGGATAACATTAAATATGAACCTAATAGTTCTCACGGCATAACATAGAGCCCATAGTGCGCTATGATTCGGGAGATTTTATAAAACTATATTCCGAGGGTATTTGGAATTCAATAGATAGTAACAGGGGACACTTATATGCGATGCGGTGGTATATGTAGATATATGTGTCATTGGGGGTGAAAGCTTTCTCAAGATGGTTTGCGCAGGCAATCGCTTTTTCGTGTGAGTTCTTGACCCAGGTGTGGTTCGCAAGTTTTAGTGGGGCTTGAAAAGCGATAGGGAGTTTGATAATATCAGTGCTTTTAGTTGGTTCCGAATGGGTTAAGTAATTTTAAAAGGCGAACTCTTGTTTAAACCTCAATAATTCACAATGTTCTTTAATTAAAGTTCAGTTAAGCCTTCATTAATGATGAGCAGTTGTTGTACTGCTACCTTCTTAGCCGGCTTTTGCCTAATGAGGAAATCAGTGTGTGTGTGGATGGCTTAGTTGGTCTTCCGCTGAAGGTCACATGGTTTTTGTGTAGCAATCTTGGCTGCCGAAGTGATCACTTCTGTCAGATGGTCAACAGCTGACACAATGTCGACTGAGCTTCTTGTGGAAATGTTGTGCGACAGATGGGAGCTTATATAAATATTCTATATCTTCCAGTTAGTGTTCAACTCTGTTTAGCCGAAATTTCATTAAAATCCCTCTAAATTCATTCAAGTTTTTATTCCTTTCCAGCTCTGGCAGAAGTTTCTTGCCTCGTTATTTTATTATGGAGAATTAATTGATGTATTGCGTTTAAATATCGTCTTTATTTCTGGAATAATGCAGGGATATGATGAAGTAGGTGTTGGATATACAAACGCACACACACACACACACACACACATACACTTACACTTACACTATTTTGGGCCATACAGGCATTTCATTTAAAATCTTCAAACTCCGATTAAAATTTGTTTGCCTTGTTGCTGCCTCTTCATGTTCAGCATAAACTTTTGTCCTGTAGCAATATTTCTAAGAAATTTTGTATTTCAGTTATTTGTGCGTATTTATTTAATACGAGTAGCACCTATTGTGGGCTGTCTTTAGGGAGAGTGTATAGATGTGCTCAATCATATTGACAACAACATGTTGTTGAAAAGGTTCATTGAACTTTTCTTCTTTTTTTGTGGGGGTTTGTGATGGATTGGCACTTTAGGGACAATTTGCGTTTTGGCAAATTTTTTTTTCCTTTTCCAAGAAAACAATTTGGATTTTAATATTTTATTTTGTAATCCCAACAGGGCTTTGCAATTATATGTGACACGACAATGTACAGGGTGTCGGCCGGGAAGGTATACTACTTTGTTTTGCCGCCGTTTTAGTAAACATTAGTCTTGACAGTTCATATTTGGCAGTCGTGAAGTAGAGACGGGGCAAATTTATTATGGAAAAATATTCGGTAAACCAATGTGTTTTTATCGTTAAAACATTTTATCAAAATCAATCATCGATTACTGTGACGATGAGAAAGTTGCGTGAAATTTTTGGGAGAAACAACGTGCCAACAAGACGCACTATTTATCGTGTAGTGAATGATTTCGAAGAAAGAGGGACTGTAGCTGATAGGCCCAAGCATGGACCACAACCTACTGCAAGATCGGATGAAAACATTACTGCTGTTCAAGAAAGTGTTCAAAACAATCCATCAACCTCAGTTCGACACCGTGCTCAGTAGCTTGGTTTTCTAAGAACAACTTTGGCCACCATTTTGCACAAAGATTTGCATTTGTTTCCATTTGAGATTCAGTTGACACAAGAGCTTCTTCCAGAAGACCATTTACGCCGCCGTACATATGCCAATAGGATGCTACAGCTCGCCCATGACAACCCCGATTTTCAGGAAAAAATCATAATGAGTGACTAAACTTATCCCTATAAATTTTAACCGAGGAGTGTCAAGTCGCCTGATGGCAGCGGTCAATTAATGAATGATCTCCGTGAGATGATCCAGTTGCCACATTTTGAGCGTTGCGTTACTTGTTCGGCATGTAACGTTGTCTTATAGGAACTACAGTTCAGATATATCGATGCTGTCAAATTCTGGTTGCAAAAAGTCGAATAAAATTGCTCTATACCAAGGACCATTGACGGTAACGATGTGTCTTTCGGCATTTCGAAAAAAATATGGTTCGATGATGCCGCCTTGCTTGCCGCTGCTTCATTGACGCTTCATTCAGCCGCTATGTGGCTAAGCCAAAAGTCGGCATCCATCTGTGATGCTGATGTTTCCTGATGCATTTCCTGACCACATTTACTGAACTACCATCATATTCTATATATATATTAATGTGGGAAGATATCGAAGCCGACCGTTGATTTTATTGGTCCCCTTTCTACCACGAATGAATTTCAGGCATTCGATTTGTAATTCGTGACTAACTTACTTTCATCGATTCTCGTGCTAAAACTATCGTTTACTCATGACTGTAGCGATTTCAGACTGTCTACTGCTAGCTGTCTTCTTGCTCATCGCAGAGTCTCTTGTAATTACTAGCATTCGTCTAACGCTAAGATTCCCCGTAACATTCGCATTTAACAAGTGTCTGCCCGTGTTCCTGAGCCTTATGCTAGCCAGTGCGGAATATTCACACGTAATGTGTGCTACCGTCTCAGCCTCTTTCAGGCATAGTCAGCAAGTATCATCTTCTTCCTTGACCTGTCACTAATGCAGTTACCTATTATATCTAAGCACCTTTCTGGTCTTCCTGCCGAGGGGCTCGCTGAGCATCATTCGAGTGTGTTTACACTTGATGGCACTCATCCATGTTTTGATGTTTAATGAGTCTACCCATTGTAGGATATTTACTTGCACTAGGCAATTCTGATAGTGCACCTCCGGGTTCTGGTCCAGCTGTGCCTATGTGTTCTTTAACTCACATTAACGTTGTCTCATTCACCGTGGCATATCTGTTTGGTTTCAGAACACATACCAGCATCAGTATGAAGTACAGTTTTACTGGACCTTCCAGCGAGTGATTATATGCATGCAGCAATCCAAGCAATTCTGTCCGGTAAATGTACTCATACTCCCCCAGATGCACACTATAGGAATTCCATCGGCATCTGAGTCTCCCTAACCGTTTTTCTAACGAGGTCTAGAATACTCTTTTGCTCGCTGTTCGGCCAAGTGCTGAGCCAGAGGGAATATTCTATAGTCGTCCGGGTACAATTTTGGGTTACCTCAGTCCAATGGGGATCTAGTTCCAATGCCAACCGCAAAATTAGTCGAGTTGATTCTTTAACGAGGCCCAGTTCATTTCAGGATATTTTTGGATACAGTAACTCTGTTTTCTGATTGGTGGCTTGAGGTCCAAGACTCACGCTCAAAGTTTTTCACAGAGCGACCAATTGATGGCCAACCTTACGTCAAAATTCACATTGCGTATTTACAACTGAGCCGGAATTTCAGGGAGTAGTTTTTAATAATTTCCACATATTGGGCAGGCGTACAACAATGCATGATGCAATGGCAAACCTTAATTAAAATTTTGACAGCTGGATGGCATTTATGTATTCCACAGTTTCTCAAATGTAATAATTGGACATCATTTTACCACTTTCTGGTCACCCTACACAAGAAGTTAAAACTATAAGGGATTTTAAGAAAAAACAAAAGAAAAAACTAAAGTTTAATAAAATGTGTTAATGATTTCTAGCCACCTTTGAAAATTCTAAAGAAGTAAAATTACATTAAAAACAATAACCAGTTTGCTTGAACAAAAGGAAAAACCATTCGTTAGATACTTTTTCTCGAAACAAATGAAAACTCCTGGATACACATTATGTTAATCAGTTTATAGAGCAGCTGGAGAAAAACTCTAGTCATATTTCTTTTTTTCTATTTGAGGAAATTTAAAAAAACCACCCTTTAAAACAAGAAAAAGCGTAAAAGAAAAAAAACACATTAAATTACAGATGAAAACTCGTAACGGGGCAACATGTAACACGAAATAAACAGCAACAACAATAAAAATCCACAAAAAAAAAGAAAAGAAAACTACTTAAATACATGCAGCTCTAAAAAAGAACCTTCAAAATGTATTTCAATGTCAAGTAACCCCCATTTTCAGTAACGTAGCAATTTACGAGAACTCATACACAACCACCAATTCAAACACATACACACACATAAACAACTGTGTCTTGTTAAACAAAAGGGACGTTCCAAGGGATTCCACAAGAGTATCTTTTTTACACACAATCTTAACAGAGAAGGAAATCAAAGCACGTACATGGGTGCACGCCAAAGAAATTAAATGAAGAATAGTGGCTGCGATGAGATACAGTAAAAACTTTTATTGCAATTGAGTAAAGAAATTACAAGTTGAATAAAATAATGTGAAAGATTTAAAACTTCTTAACAATTACAATTGCGACAGCCAACGTCCGACGGCAACCACTTCGAAAGCGAGAACGACGAATTATGATTAAGCGACTGTCGACGGCTTATTGGGTTACAGGCTATCACAGCTTCTTGAAAATATAATCAAAAAGAGAGGATCGCTTAAATAGGACGCTAATGTTGTTATAAACCATATCAATATCTTTCTTAGGTTTCTTCATTCCGCTTGTAAATTCCACAATATTCACTTCCGATCCAACAAACTATATATGTTGCGGTTCCTTTTAAGTCTGATGTCCGCCTGACCCATGTTAAATCAACTTTCAGACGGCACTAGACAACCTTCTTAAAGCTTCGGTGAATTCTACTTATTTGATATCAGATTCCAAATTCCTCCAAGAACGAAATTACACAAAAAAATTACGAAAAATTCAAAATTTTGCGAAAATTTAAAATTCACCCAAAATTCAAAAATTTACCAAAATTTGGAAAAACTAAATGCGAGAAAAATAAATGCTTAATAATAATTTTAGTTAACAGAAATTTTACAAAAAAAGAAATGGAGAAAAACCGAAAAGTCACCAAAAATTCGAAATTTCACCAAAAAAAAAAAAAAGAAAAATTCGAATTTTTTCCAAAATTTAAAATTCACTAACAAATCAAAAAACTGAAATGCGAGAAAGATAAATACTTAAAAACTAATTGAATTAACAGGCATTTTACCGAAAAATAGAAAAAACCCAAGTTTCACCAAAAATTCGAAATTTCACAAAAAAAAAATTACGAAAAATTCGAAACTTTGCCAAAATAAAAATTCAAATTTAACAAAAAATCAAAAGACTGTATTGCAAAAAAAATCAATATTTAATAAAAAAAAACAGAAATTATACCAAGAAATACGAAAAAGCCGGAAATTCACCAAACTTCGAAATTTCCTAAACAAAACTAAAATTTACCAAAAAAAACCAAAATTTTTCAACCAGCAAAAAAATCGATGTTACACAATTATATAATCAAATTTCACAAGTCTCCGATATCACCAAAACATTTAAAAATTATTAAAATAATAAATTCTACCAAAAATCTAATTTAAACTGAGAAATATAAAAAATTTAAATTTCGTTACAATTTTTGAATTTACCAATACACGAAACTTTGAAAATAAATCAAACTAGTTTTCATCTGTATGCCATCCATAAACGACCCATTAATTAGTGATGCAATTAAGCGCTGATTGCTCTATTTATTAATTGAGTTCTTGTGTGCTTAACTGATTCTAATTAAGGCCTTAATTGCGTAAATTTTCTAATTGTGCAATTAAGATGCATAATTAAACATGGTTTAATGCGATTTTTGATTTGACGCCCTTTTCTAACAGCTATCCCTTTAGATATTACAAATTTTAGCATTGTATATGTTTTAGGTTTTTTTTATTACTGAAGTTTTTTTTTTATTTAAGAAAGTGACATTTTTCTAATTTAGCAATATTTTTTTCCAAGCATATAAATGCATATATTAGCAGAGTTACTGCCTTTCTACTCACGTTAAGTTCAAGATGGTCAAAATTGCACCCCCGTAAGGTGAAAAAAATGCAATTAAGGTGTTTTACTTTTTCCAATTCATGCAAGCACTACACAACAGTATTCCCTGAGCAATACACCCTTATTTCAAATTCGCCTTCCAAGAAGACACCCAAACCACCCCACAATGCAATAATTTTTTTTTTTAATTTGTTTCTCGTTTTTATTTTAAAGCATTTTCTTTGATTTCCTAAAGAATTTCTGTGCATTGAAATGATTTTATTTTGTATTTTCATAATTTGTTTGCATGTCGGTCGTGGTTGATTGGCCAAGAGAAAAAATTTCCATTAAAATCTTCATGGTCAATGTCAGCTTTAAGACGATAAAGATTTTCTTTTTTCATAAAGAAAATAAATAAATTTTATACAACGCATTGCAACGCAGACATTAATAATTTTTGTATGCGGCACTGAAAGTCAATTTTGTGACTTTTAAACAAAGAAAGAAATTTAAATTAAAAAACAAAAAATAATTTTGAGAGAAAAAAAAATAATTCATTAAGAACTTTGAAATTCAGAGCCAGGTTTGTATCCACTTAAATGTTGGTAATTAAGACTTTCTAAAACAAACGAAAATGGAACAAAGTAATCACAATGAACTACAGTTTTCTCTTTGGAGCCCTTAATATGCCCACTGTATTCTTAATTAACAAATTATTAGCAACATAATTGAAACAAAGTTTAACAAGTGCAGCCAAACTTTAAAAGGGAAGTAAGAATGCAAAACAAAGCACTAAATCATAAAATAAGTTTAAAATCACAAGGAGTTGGCAACACTTGCTAGACATAAAACAACCCTGAGCTTTAATTTTTAATTTTGTTTTAAAGGGGGCACATATTTCGCAGCTACATGTTTCTTAATAATTTCCAGACAATTTCAATTAACTGGTTCAAATTAGTAGTTTCGACTGTTGATCCTTATTTGGAAAAATCCTTTCAAGTTTCTGTTAAAAAAATTTATTTGAAAAAACTCAATCATTTGATAAATAATCAAAAATCATTAAAAAAAGTAAAGAAAGAACAAAAGAAAAATTACGTCACTTTTTAGGAATTTCGAAAGTATAAAAAAAGAATGTTTAATAATTTTTAAATATTTATAAATCAAGCACTAACACATTCTAAAAAGAACACAGGCATAAACTATTTTAGCCGTTTGATAAATTGCCTTTCCACTGCCTTAGTTAGTTATTAGTGTCTCCTCTCGCTGTTGAGTTTACAAAAGTTGATAATATCTTTTGATCAGTGTAACCAGATCTATAAAAAAATGCTACAAGAAATTTCAAATGCTAAAAAATAATGCCACTATTTTAGGAGTCTTCTTTTTAATACTATAAATAGCAGTAAGTCATATTACTCAGAAACTAAGCAATAGAAGAGTAAAACGAAATATTAGAGTTATAGATATTTACGGGTGCGCAAAAATTCTTCGAAAAATATTAAGTCGCTTTCACTAATATCATTTTGAAATCGGCTCTCTATTTCTGGCGATATTCTTAAAACTTTGGAAAAATAAATGATTTTTTATGCAAAAATCGGCTTCTTTTTCTAAAACAATCGATTTGCATCTGTTACACATAAAATGAGCCTTATTTTAGCGAAATCAATGCACAAGTTTTGATTTTATTCACAATTAATTGGCTGTACTTTATTTACACCAGCGATGCCACATACATATGCACACAACGTTGCCACCCTTCCGCATAAAGAGATAAAAAAAATAAACTGAACAGAACAGAAATTGCAGTTAATTAATTTTGCCTCCGCTTTTCATAGACAAAACTTTTCTGAAAAGCTAGTAAAACTATCTTCGAAACTATGACAACAAATCGTCGCCGCAAGATGGTGCTGCTAATCAAAATTTGTTAGGTTTGTATCAGGGTTGCATTTTTAAGCGCATCGGTTATCAGTGTATTTTGTTCGCTATAGAGGTGAAAATTTTAATACTTTTTTAACCCTTCATTGTGCTACTTTTTCATTCGAAAAATTTATCAAAAAATTCTCAATAGCCATTTCCGCTGCTATCCACCTGAAATTGCTCAGCCCATGTACCCGAAAGTACGCTTTCGACATCTTTCACAGCCACTTGCTTGAAGAAAACAAACCCATCGTTTACATTTTATTTCAAGTGTGTTATTCGTCCCTGTTCTGTATTCCGAGTGATTTGAAACGCGTGGAATTGCTAAAACACTCGAAATTAAACAATCCCGAAATTAGCTGTTCTGCATATTCCACATATTTTTCCTTTTTTCAAAATTATTAGACAATATTTATGAAAACATAATTCTGCAAAAAATTTAAGTTAAGTGTTTGCTGAAGAAAACCGGATTCTAATTCACACCGCCAACCCCTTTTAATCTTAATAAAACGAAAGAAACTGTTTGGAAGTGGAATACAGAACATCTAAAACTTTTTGGAAATTTACACTTTGCAATAAAATATTGCGGATTCGGAATACAGAACAGCACTTCTTGTAGACACCTAATGTAATTAGAATATGTTACTTTAGAATTTTTCGATGGTCGGAACGATTTTTGTTGGATTTTTGCACTTGTAGAATAATGGGCAAGAAATATGCCGCCTCTGTTTCCCTATAAAATTGCTAAAAATTATACTTGACTAAAACTTTATTTGCCGTTTCATGAATTTGCTCGAACAACGTTCTTAACCGTCGAAACATTTATGAGGGGTTTTAATGTTGATTATTCAACGCGCATAAATGCTGCCTAATTGACGTGACGTTATGCAAACCAATACACAAACATTAGCAACAGGTAGCCAAAGTTAGTGATGCATTATAATTCTCAGTTAGTTTATAATAAATTTGGGATATAGTGTGAAGGTATGGCCATGAAAAGGACAACAGTTGTCGCTACCGTATGGACTTTGTAGTTTCAAGTGGACCACTTGAACTGCAGTAAGAGAGCTTTAACGATTCTTGTTCCGGCCGTAGTAGTATCGTAGACCATAGTTTTTCCGAATACAAGGTCATCCGAAATTATTTCGTATTAATCGTAGTTTTCTTGCCTGTCGAATATCTTGTATTACCTTGGCTTAGTCGTATGATAGACACATAATAATCTTATCCATCTTGTTATTGAATCGTATATTGCCGAATACAAAGTCCCATGAAAATATCTTTTACTTGCTGTAATATAGTAGACAATTATACATCCGTAATAGTTTCGTTACCATCCCTGGAAGACTGGGCGTGTAACCCCAGCTAGAAAATAAAACTGCGTTAAAAATGTTAGAAAAAATGGAAAAGTATATGAAACTATCTTTTTCATGTGTGTATATTGAAAATGTTTAATTTATTAAAAAAAAACGCCAAATGTTAAATGAAAAATTTACAACTGAAACAAAATTGAAAATGCTAAATTTAGCTTCAAAAATGCCAAAATTGTCACACTGCTGTTGATGTTTTATGGCAGTGAAGTGAACTAACTTCTCTCTCTGCCCTTTATCGCTAAATATGAACATAATTTTATGGCAGTAATATTTTCAACCACAAATTTTGTCATCAAAAGTAAAACAGAGAGATAGAAAATGAATTAACCTTTAACTTCACACTAATTAATAGCACTAACACTCACACACACACATATACGCAGTTAACTGCACAGTGTACACAAAGCCACGCACGCACATTACAAAGAGAAAATATGTACTCACATGCAGTGTTGCCATCGACAAACATTTTTCAATTAAAATTTTGTCAATAAAAAAATCTAGCAAAATTTATAAACAAGAAAGAGTACTTTCTTTCCTTAAAACAAAAAATAGTTTCTTTTTGCAGAAATTCAAAGCTTGGCAAAAGACTTTAGAATTTCCAAAAAATTATTTTCTACAAACCAGAAAAGTTTTAAAAATAACGAAAGATTTTGTTGAAATGAATTTAATGCATTCCTGTACAAAGCAAAACAATCTACAAGGCGCTACAGAACCAGTGTTTCCCGGTGTAATCTATTTAATCCGCCAGACGATGTAACGTTTTTTAATTTTATTTTCTAGCTGGGATTAGAAGCAGTTACCCTAGGGTTTCAATAAAGGACTGCTTTCTTTAAGACGTAACTGGCATTGGACGCACACAGCTATTTTGTTAACAAGACTATCACAATGTTCGCGGGACCTTGTATTGCAAAAAAATGTGATCGAATATACGATAACTTCGGCAGAGCTTATATTCGTATACTAGACGACTATACTCTATTAGATACAAGAGAATCTCGGGAGATGTATTCGAAAAAACGACGGTCTACTATTCTACTGCGGGCGTAACAAGAAAAACTAAAGCTGTCGGGCTACAGTTCAAGTGGCCTGCTTGGAAGTACAGTTCATACGGTAGCGACGACTGCTTGCCTCTTCATGGCCAAACCCTCACACTATACCCAATATTTTTTTATAAACTAACTGAGATTTATAACGGATAAATAACGTGTATTTTGTATTTATTAATACTTTGGCTACCTAGTACTAATGTTTGTGTGTCGATTTGCATAGCGGGTGTGCATTTTTAGGTTTGTATATTTGTTTCGGCACGTTACAACAATAGAAATAGTGTGATGGTGCTTTATGGCAAAATCTAAAACTCTGTGTAAAAAATGCAACATTTTTGTTTAAAAATGTTCGTAACAAAGTTTTGACGTTAGTTTATAAAAGCCTTAAGTCAGGTGGTTGTTTAGTTAATATTACTTTAAAACTAATCACGAGTTGACCATTTCAATTGAACATTATCAGGAACTTATTGTTACATCTTGCAAAAGTTTTAAAAATTTTTATAAAAACAAATCTTAGCGGCAACACTTGTCATGTGTGTAAGTGTAGGGTGTATTTTTAACCGCTTGCGTTTTGAAATGTTAAAAAAAAAACAGAAATTTTGCTAAACTTAATGAAATATTTTTTTTTTGCCAATTAGTAAATGCTTGTCATTCACTTTTTACAGATTTTGTCATGTGAATGTTGCCCGTGGCTACGACGTAGTTGGTCCATCCGTGAGATCAAATTTTTGCATAAATTTTCCAGCATTACGGGCCGTTTCTTATAAATGGCAGCTGTAATACTGTCTCCCAAGGCTGGAAATCTGGCTGGCTTGTCCTTGCACACGAGAGACCTCACGTATTCCCACAAAAAAAGGGTCTAGTGGGGTGAAATCGCCTGATTTTGGCGGCCAATAGACTGCTCGAAAACGTGAGATTAATTGCTCACCAAACTCGCCTCTCAATAGGTGGATGGTATAGCGTGCCGTGCGGCATGTGACACCGTTTTGTTAAAACCACATGACAATCAAGTCCAATGCTTCCATTTTGGGCAAACAAAAAGTCGGCAATCACCGAACGGTACCTTGATTCATCGTTTTTGAAGAAGTACGGTTCAATGATGTCACTGGCCCACAAACCGCTTCAAACCGTGTATCTTTCAGGACACATTGGCGGCTCTTGAACTGCCTGTGGCTGCTCTTCACCCCAAATTCGACAATTCTGATTGCTAACGTACCCATTGAGCTCAAATTGAGCTTTGTTGCTTAAGACTACTTTTCGATAGAAGCCGCATTGCCACATGTCACGAAACTTTTCTTTACACTGAAAAACCAAATATCCAAAAATGGTCACCCGATATAACGGCAAACTGGACAGCAGGTTATAAGGAAGAGTCAAATTATAAAAAAAAATGTATATTGCATAGCTGCCCACTTACAAACCACACATTTTGTTTATCTTTAATAAAATGAGTACCTACTGTGCTTATTCCAAAAACGCACACACCCCAACAAAACAGCCTTAAAAAAAATGTTGGAATAATTAAAGAAAAACAACAAAAATTCAAAGCAACAACAGGCACCTTAATTCTTGATTTAAAGAGGTAGAGAAAAAATATAAACCAAAAATCAGTTATACAACAACAAAAACAACCCAATTATTGTATCTCTACCAACAACGAACGGCCGATAAACGCAGTCACCATTCCCAAAGAACCATATAAACGAACTCAGCCACAACAACAACAACAACAACAACAGTAAAACAGCCGAAAATATTAACAAAAATTTCAATAGCAAAGTTCAATGAACTCTGCAGACAGAGCAGCTGGCAGAAATTTACTCAGTGTTTTTTGTTTCTTTTTTGGGCAAAGCTTTTTTTGATAAGTGTATTTATGTATGTACAAACTCTCTTGTATGTATGTGTTTATGTACTTGGGAGTATGGTGTGTGTGTGTGTGTGTATGTACATAAAACAAAAAAAATAAACACTCACAAACTCATGCGCACAGTGTTCAGTTACTATGCAAGTATGTGTGAACTTACACACATCCACACACACACGTATTTTCATTCATCTGTATGCATGCACATCGTTTTGGGATTCTTTGCTTTACTTTGCCCTTAATTTGCTGTGTTCTTTTTTCTGGTTGTGGGCAAAACGATGGGGATGGGGAGGGGACAGGTAGTAAATACAGTTTATTTTATTATTTTTTTTTTTGATATTTCATACAATAAATTTTTATTTATTGTAAATGGCATTAAAACTTAATACATACAATTTGTTATCTATAATCGTTTGTATCAGATTTGATTTAAGTTATTAAAATGTTCTAACAAAACAATAATAATTTAATGGAAAAATATACGTTCAATAAATTAATTCATTTTTGATATTTTGATACAATTTTTAAACCATTTAAATGATTTAACAACCATCATTTCTAAAAGAGACTAAGTCATATTCTATAATAAAATCTAAAATTAGTTGGCACTTGTGCGCCAACGTAGCATTCGACTAACTGCCTTTGGAAACACAAGAGATACCTGCCTGTTTCCCCACCGATGTGCCAGCTGGTGATAGTGAAGGAACTTTTCACAAATCCCAAAATAATATCACATGATTTTGCACAGTGTTGTCATATTTCAAATTCAATTTCTAGGAAAACGTCAACATGAAAACGAGAAAAGTCAATTTGGTGATATCTGCCATCGTCATCACATCATCACAGCCATTTCGCCATTCCTTCAATATTTTGTTGTAACCTGCATGTCAAATTGTATGTAAAGTGAATACAAACTTTCCTACGATCGTCTTAAAAATTGTTTTAGAGATTCCAAGCCAGCCGTGAATTTCGTACAAAATTTAAGACTCTAATGAAAAGCAGCTCTAGTGAAGTGCAAAATTCAAAAAAGAACGCCAAGATTGATCTAACCTGATAAGTACTTAGGAACATGGATTACATTTCAAGGCAATCACCCTAAAACAGGCGCGGATTGAGGGGATGAAAAAAAGAAGTTGTCAGATACAAAAAAATTTGAAAAATTTAACAATCGTTTGTTGTCGTCAATCACAACCATCCAACGATTCCTAAAAGATCGCAAAGATTTTATTTCTCCTAAAATCTTCTCCCCCAAAAGCGGCAGTTGAATACTATGATGTTCCAGAAAGTAACAAGCTGCAGCCGGTTTCACTGTAGACCAATTTTGCATTAATCTTTAAGGCACGAAACCTATTGTGTTTGACTTTAAGGAATGAAGCAAAATTTTCGGTATTGAGGGAGGATCTAAGGCACTATCTTAGGCAAGACAGCTTTGCTCTTTTTTTAATTATAGATTCGGAGTCAGTCCACAGAGAACTAGCATGATTATTTAAAGAGACCAATGGAAAAAGCCTTTGTCATTGAAACTATCGTTTACAATTTTCAAAATGTTGACTCAGATTTGCTATAGGCTTCTGCTTGCTTTGTATCTTTGATTCCTAAAAGCAACAAAGGCTTCTTCTTTTGTCATGCTGAACTGAATACCCATAGATCTAGTGACCCGAAAGCTGGCACTAAATCTAGTGGTTCGATTAATCGCTGTCAATGAGTGGGGCCATTAACTATTGTGGGATTCCAGAATTGTTTCTTGAGGGGAATTTGATTTCTGAACCACAGAAAACCAGGGGTCATCAGATGGCACGGAACCCCGTTAGGAGCACGGAGTAGGCGGGGGTGTCCACATATGGGAGTTCGGGGTCAATTTATCCTTCAGAATCCTTCAGAAAGGGCCCTGCAGGCTGAATCATCTATACTATAGAATATTCGAGAGGAATATTCGGATTTCACCACCAGCTGCGTTGCAAATATGTCGCTGACAAGAGTCAGGTCCATGAATACCGAATTTCCTTAAATCGGATGAAAAGACATTCATGAAGCACCTTGAATTGGGTGCCTTGACATGGGACCAATATGAGCAATTGTATGGCTGATAAGCTAACAAAGAGAAGTAAAATGCTGCATGACTAGCATATTGATGGATTCTGTGGCATTCTCCTCAAGAAACCCACATGTGTAAACACTAAATAAATTTGGCGCAGTTTAGACAGGGCTCGAACTACTGTTGTGTTAAGATTTCAGAAGGCACAATTAAGGGAAATCGTGACAACGATTACTGGACATTGTAGATTTGACAATAACCCCAAGAGCATGGGGTTGCTTGTAAATCACTACCGTAGAAATTGTCACAACGAGGAGGAAGAGGAGACAGTAGTCCATATCATCTGCCTCTGCCCTGCATTAGAGAGCCTACATCAATCTCATCACCGGCGAACGAGCTTCACTAGCGTCTCCGAGATATCCTAGGTAGGACTACAGGGATTACACTCCTTAATAAGGACGACCAACTGGGTTCGTAATGAATCCAACCAGCACAGCGGCACAAATATAGTGACCACTCTCTATACTAATGTGTTTCTCAACTTGACGAAGATTAAACTTTACGAATTTATAAAAAGTTCAAAGTAAACTTCTGATTTACATAATTTTCTGCGGAGTGGAGAGACTGCAGCCACAATTCAATGGCAGTGTTTGAATAGAACAGACGTGGGTCCAAGTTTTTTTTTTTGGAACACGTTAATTTTTAATCGTTTTAGAGGGGACAAATATGCCTTTTCCCTTTCCCCTGGTCCCACAAATTAATTAGAGCTTTAAAATGAAGGGTTAATTCTCCATTAAAACTTCTAGGGCTTTTCTAAGTGAAGCACAAATTACTCCCGATGTGTTAATTTCTATACTTATTTTCAAGCAACATTTCAAGATCATTTTAGATTTCCGAATTTAATTGTTATGATTTTCTTTGTCTGCTGATTAATTAAATATATTTTCTTTTAAACAAACATGTGTGAGTATTTTAAAAAAGGAAACAAAGGCCGTAATAATTAATAATGATGACTAACGGTTCTCTTTCTTTAAAAGCAGCCATATGTATCTCAAAACATTGATGAGCGGCACACAATTTAACATTAGTCAAGACATAAACCAGTGAGTGAAATAAAATTTATGAATATTTGAAGTTAAATGAAAATTTGCAATATTATTATTTTGGATCTTCTTAAACCTGCTGATCACCCAATGGAATGATGGGGTTCTCCGTCAATTGTAAGGGAGCAAATGGATTAGGAGAATAGTTCTTCTGTGTGCCTGGATATTTTTCAATTTCAAAGAAGAACAGTTTGCTGTTAGAATATTTTAAACCTCTTTGCCTCCCTCCCTTGCCAGGTTTACTTGACTTTTTTTAGCCCGTCAGCTGGCTGCCATATAGCTCCTCGTGGTGGCGGCCGGTAAAGAGTCTGGCTAAATAAGTCAGGCTGAGCGGAAGTTAACAATCACTTATAAAAAGTCTATCATTCAAGGTGGAGCAGCAAACACCAGGGATGCATGGTATCTAGTATGCGAACTCTGGCTACCAGTCCTATCTCCAGTTTTAATACACACTTACCCTTGGCATATGGAGCTTTCTGTAGCTGACTATTTCTTTCTCCATTGCAGGGATGAATCTCTCTGTAAGAACTCCGGTATTTATTGGCCAATAGGGGTATTCTGAAGAGACAAGAAAACCTCCCCCTGTGCGTGTGATTGGTCAGCACTGTCTAGCATAAAGCTTTGGACTTCACTATAGTCAAGAGTAAACGCTAGTGGTAGAACAAGTCTCGAATGAAAGTAATGTTGCCTAAAATCAATTCGAGTAAAGAATGGGGTTGAAAAGGGACCCACAAAGTTAAGGGTCGGCTTCGATATTCCCCCTAGATTAATAATAATATTGATGATTTAATGAAATATGTTGTTGTCACCTGAACGATACGGCATAAAAAGCCAAGGATCGAAACGCTTAGAGAACGCTTAGCACCCATTTTGGTTTATATGTAAAATTAATGCCAAGATCGAACATGCAACTGCCTCTGGTGAAAACGAAATATAATTCTTATGATTTCTTATTCAAAACCTGTCTCCTCTTCTACTGCTGATTAAGAGAATTAATCAGTTTATTGAACTTGATTTTCATTTTCTTTTTTAAGTCTTTTTTTTTTTTTTTTTGTTCAACTAGAAGACGTAGTAAAAGTTTTCTGTGATTAACGTTAAAGCTGTTGTTGTTGTTATTATCATTTCTTTTTTCAATTCCATTTCATTCTCATTATAAACGCTTCGTTGCATCGCACTATTTTTATTTAAATTTTTTTTTTTTTTTTTTTTTTTTGTTTATAAAAGTTGTTGATCTTGATCATGACTTTTATTTCAATGTTATGCTGGTTATATTTATGTTTCCTTTTTCCCCTCTCGCTCTAACACACTGCCCTAACGCCATTTTGATCAGCTTCTCTGAAGTAACAAAGCAAACAAGACAAGAAAAAAATAAACTTAAAAGTCATGTTTTGGTTTGTTTGTGGAGAAAGAGAGTTCGTGTGTTGGACAGACATGTTGGCTGATTTTCTAGTTGTTTTACTTTCATTTTCTTGTAATTTCTTTTTTCCGTTTCATCATCAATAAACAAAAGCAAAGAAAAGAGAATTCAATTCACTGTTTGCGCTGGTGTTAGCTGCGGTTGTGAAGTGTTTATAAAGTTTATTAACATTTTGTTAACTGCTGCTGCTTGCAGCCTTTTTCTCATTCAATGAGTGATAAGATAAAGGAAATTATTAGTAAAGTTTTTTTTTTAATTATTGTTGCTATTGACTTAATAATTACATTGGGTGCCGGGATTGCTGGCGTTGTAACTAAAAAAAAAACATCTTTGGAATATTGAAATCCGATGCTTGGTCTCTTCAAATTTCTCTTGCTCCTTACCGGAAACTTGAATTCGGGAATAACACCAAACTCAGTCTACCATTTGAGTCGGAGGAATAATCGAATGTTCGACAGGAATATTCGACAAGCGAAAGGCAGTAATAGACCAAGCGGAGAGAAGTAAACACTGTCTTATAAAAATCCCTAATCCACAGTGGAACAATATACGAGTAGTTGGTCTCTAGTAATGAGAACTTTGGATACTCAACCATGCATATGGAGGTCTGTGTGAATGGACATATTTTTCTCCATTTCTCGTGGGAATAATAAAAATTCTCTGAAGGAATTTTAGTTGTTCAAGAGAAGAATCCGGAAGAGATGGACAAAAATGCCTCGCTCAATGTAGAAGGGTCAATCTCTAAGGCGCTAGACCGTGAGATTTCTATAGGGAGAGTTTAATCTCTGTAGCAACTCCGGTGTTTATTGGCCAAAGGAGGAATTCTAAAGAGACGTACAAGAAAACCTCGCAAGACATGGACAAGTTAGTATCCAGAGATACTCCTGAGGTAAAGGCTGAGACAGTAGCGCACATTGTGTGCGAATGTCCATGGCTAGCATGTTAAATGTGAGTGCTATGGTGGACCTAAGCCTGAGACAAATGCTAGCAATTACAAGTGTCTATGGGATGAGAAAATAGGCCAACAATTACCAACAGTCGACCGTCTGAAACCATTACAGCCAAGAGTAGAGGCTAGTGGTGGCATGGAGCTTGAATGAGAATAAGGCAGTGGTAAATTAAAAATCGTTTGCCTAAAATCAATTGGTGAAAATAAGTGGGGCGAACAGGGACCTACAAGGCAAGCGATCTGCTTCCATACGCCCCCTATATTATATAAAACCTTCTTTATGAAGTCAATACCAGGAATAGTCTTTCCACTGGGTATAGTGTCTTTTGCATCTGTTTAACCCACCTAACGACAATAAATAATTTCATGACAACTATGCAGGGTATGTTTCAGGAAATGATGCGAACCCAAAACATGCATCTGCAAGTTTTGCTTAGCAAAAAAATGAACCAGTTAAAAATATGCTTCTGGAACGCTAACGGGCTCTCCCAACATAAATATGAAGTAGAACACTTCCTGCTAGCACATGATATAGACATACTATTAGTCTCTGAAACACACTTTACTATAAAAAAACTGCTTTAGAATTGATGGATATTTTATATATGACACCAAACACCCAAGCGAAAGGGCATGTGGTGGGACTGCCATTACAGTCCGAAAAAACGTAAGGCATTTTCCATTGCCTGAATTCAGGGAGGACTTTTTGCAAGCCATGACAGATTTTAAAATTGTAGTCTCATCAGTGTATTGCCCGCCTAGGCATAAAACCGAACACCATGAATTTGCCAGGTTCTTTGCTACGCAAAGGCAAAACTTTATTGCCGCTTGGGATTACAATGCAAAGCACACATATTTGGGATCCAGACTCCTTAGTCCTAGAGGTAGGCAGTTGTATTATACAGTTCAAGCAAACAAGCTTGACGTCGCATCTGCCGGTAAGCCCACCTATTGGCCCACAGACCTTAATAAGTTGCCAGACCTTATTAATTTTGCTATTGTAAAAAAACATCAAACGCGACCAACTGTTTGTTAGTTCGTCCTATTTTACACGACAGTTTGGTCACTGAACCTAAAACCCTCAGTTTCTACCCGAACAGGAAAACGAATTGGTTAAAATATAAAATGTATGTGAGCTCTCACTTATCTTTGAACATACCACTGAGAAATCTAGCTGATATTCAAGCAGCTGTAGACCATTTTACAGACGTCGTGACTGCCGCAGCCATAGCTGCAACGCCAACAAAGCCATCAGCTAAAATAATATCGTACCAGGCATCAGCAGATTACTCGTCATTGAGAAAAAAATACTAAGAAGACAATGGCAAAATAGTCGTTTTCCACACATAAAAATGCAAATGAACATATGCCAAAAAAACTTATGCAGTAAATTGAGACCGAAACACGAATTCGTTATCGACAACTTTTTAAAAAACTTGGATCCAATGAAAAACAATGACTGTAGCCTGTGGAAAGCTGTAAAGCACCTACAATGTCCTATTGTGGTAAATAATAATTTAGAAATAAGATTTTAATACTTATTGTGAATTTCTTTTAATAGAAAGATTCAATAAAATAAGATAATGTATAAAAAAAAACCTAATGACGAGAAATCGAATACGAGAGTTTCTAAACAAATTTTCATATTTACGCTTTAATTTAATTTTTAAAAAGCTTAAAGAGCTCACAACTCACCTAATATGTCTTTGAAAATGCAGCATTTTCTATCAGGGGTATAATCCGTTTTTGCAATAGTTTGATATCACCATTTTGTTAATCCTTGCAAGTGTTGTTGGTTTTAAAATAATTTCAATAATGTGGCAACACTCTGTTTGGTTTAAGCAGTTTTTTATATTTATTTCACTTTTTACTTTTAAATTATAGACTTTTTAACGATTTCAAGATGCAGCAATTTGATTCTGTTCATTTAACACTTTTTTTTAGATTTCTTTGACTTTGTATTTTTTATTTGTCGACTTTTTTTTTCTTAGAACTTTTTTTATTTTTATATTTGATTTTTGTTTTACTTAATATATTGAACTTATTTCTAAACTATTTATTTTATGTGATTATTAATTGTTTTTTTTTTTTAATTAATAATTTAATTTTTTCTAAATTATTTTCGGTTAATAATTTTAGATTGAATTTTGAACACAATTAGGTATCGCTTAAAAATTTACAAATCTTTAGGTTTTAATTCTTTTCTTTTCGAAATTTTAAACCAAAGTTTACATTTATGTTTCAAACTTAATTTTATTTAGAAATTAAAAGGATTTATTTTAAAATTTTTTATATACAATTTACAATTAAACACACTTGTTTAGAGGGCAGAAACAGATCTGAAAAGAGAAAAGAATACTTCATTTGTTGTATATAATAAGACAAAAAATCTCAAAGTTAGATTTGAAAATTAATTAATTTATATTCACTCTATGGCATTAAATGATCGGCGAAGTGAAATAGTTAAAAAGAAATGGCTACACTAGCTTTAAGTAATGTGTCTACGCAACACGAGAGGCGCTGCAGGATTGTGTTTGCTTTTGTATCCTTCTACTTCACTGCCTGTCTTCTCTATTCCATCTCTACAAAGAAAGTAACACAATTATCCAAAAAATAATTGGTAGGCATAAATTGCGTAAGTGTGTACGGACGACGTCTTCTCCCTGAAACTATTTGTAGCAGCGTTTCAACGCTTCAAAGGACCAGATTTTAATGTTGCCGACAAAAAACTTTCGGGAAGGCAGCACAAGTTTGAAAATGAAGAATTAGTATTATGAGCTGCTGAAACCTGATGCGACTAGACTAAAGAGAGTAAGAAAAACTTCCAAAATAGGCTGCTAGATACGAAACCGTAAAAAACTATTTGAGGAACAGCAGAAAGTTTTACTCCGCCCTGCTTATAGCCTAGAGCTTACCCCATCTAACTAACTTCTGTTTCGTTAAATGCAGAACAACCTGGCTTTACTATGATTCACTTCATTTAAAAATATCAAAAACTGGCTTGATTCGTTTCTCAGCAGTTTCTTTAGAGCGGAAATCATCTGTTCGCAGAAAGAGCGGAACAAGGTCACAGCGATGGACACCTTAACCCTTAAATGGCATCGTACTTAAAAATGTATTTGTCGACCCAATATTGTTAGGGTAACTGTAAAATACCGGGTGAATCGGTGTTCACCGTTTCGCCTGTGACGTAATCATCGTTTTGCGTTAATGTAGCTGAATATCAGAAAAATATATTTAAAAATTACTGATGAAGTTGGTTTAACTATAACTGGCAGTTACGGTACAAACTCTTGATTATCACACCGCACTAGAGAGCACTATTAAGCATCCTTGTCTTATTAACAACAGTTTTAGAAAATAATGTTCCGAAAATGGTTGGAGTAAGAGATCCCCACTCAGTGGTGGAACGATGTGTATGCTTTCGTTTCTCTACTATATAGCAGTCTCTATAATCTCTGGCCCTACTTAAAGGAAAACGTGTGAGGATAGATTGGGCTCCGATGGCAACGAATTGGCCAATCAAGGAACGGCCCGAACCTAGACGTGGCCGAATATTTAAATACGTTAAGGGAATGGCCGCTAAAAGAAATGATGCGAAGGTGGTCTAACATAATATTCGTTGGCCCTCAATCGATAAGGGAAGGGCGAAGACATTACTGGCCGATATCTCTACTAGGTGGCATCATAACAGGGCACTGTATGATTGGACATATGTCGGAGTATGTGGGAATCTCTCGTAGTGAGAGCTGCAGAGAGAGAGAGAGGAAGAGTCTGTTCAACACCTTCTCTGTGGCTGCCTGGCTCTGCAAGAATACAAGTCCAAATATTTTGGCAAAAGATTCCTTCACGAGCTGGACTGGACCGAGAGAGCTCGTTGCATGCGAGCTGCCCACCTAACCTAACCTAGTAGCAGTATACTCCCAGAATATGGCTGGGCAATTACGATGTATATTGCAAAGCTAAAAAAACGTTTCTGAAATAATGTAGAATCTTTAGGATTTACAGCTTTCCAGAAGTCCAGGAACGGCTACCAACAGTAATGAACTTTCAGTTGGTCGAACGTAAAAATATTTCATCAAGAGATGCAATATACTCGTCATTCCAGGCGCTCGGCTAGGAGTGGATAAGCTACTAGAGGAAGGGAATCTTAAGTTCCCACAGCTAAGATCTGCTATGAATAACTAAAAGGCTAAGGGTCTCTAGTTAAACTGGAATCGGTCGAAAATTGGAAGAATTAAAAATTAACTAAACATTGGTTGAACACGACTGACGTTAGGTGTCATCACGGCATGATCCAAAAACTTGACCACCAACGTCTGGCTGGGATAAGACTTCAACATAAAGCGAATTGCTTTGCAAGTAGATAAATAACAATGATAGAAAACTCGGTCAAAAGAAGTAGCGTCTCTTCTCAGCTCTAGCTAACCTAAGACCTTGGGAATATCTAAAGATGCTTTAAATTTTTGTTGGTTACATTTTCCTTTACTCCGGCAGACTAGGATTTCTGCCTGACGGAATAGGTTCCCATAAACTTTCCGATTTCAAAAACACACTGATAATATAGGACGGAATAATAAAATAAACGCATTGTCAACTTCAAACGCCTAGTAGATGAATGATTCACTCCTAGCACCCGCTTGCGTCTGTTTATTTCTAAAATTTATGTCAAATAATTTCTAGTCGCTGCAGCTAATTTATTTAATCGTGTTTTTGTTTGTTTGATTGTTTACTTCAACAAATTCTTATCTGGCCGTAGTGACTTGCTTCCATTCGTTCGTTATCATTTTCGTTTTCTTCTTGTTCTTCTTCGTATTTTCGAAGGTCAATGACCGTTTGAGCGAATTTTGTGTACAATTTTTGTTTATAGAAATTGACTGTGTCTTTTTGGGGAAGGAGAAATTAAAGTGATGGCAAAATAAATAGAAACGCGCTCGTAGATGTTTCACCCGCACAATAAGTTTGAATGGGCCGCTAAATGAATGACGATTTTTTCTTCATAAATCATTTCGTGCTCCTATACAATTTGTAAGAGACAAATTGTGTAATTAAGAAATAAGAAGGTGACAGTAGGATATGAAACTCGCTGACTCAGTGGAATAGCAACGCAATGTGGGTTCTGTGTCATTGTTATTACAATGGAATGTACTCCAATGAAATTAGGGAACCTGATACCCGAATATAGGTATGAAAACAACACGTCCTTCAATAAGCGCTCATCTGTTCGGGGTAGATTGGCGATTTGACTACAGGGAAAATTCGTTTCATTGCGGTAATGTTCATATGTGAAATAAACTTCCTGCAGAAGTCTTTCCTGCCACTTGAGAAAAATGTAAAGCGAATGTCCACAAACACTACTCCCGCTATCCTCCCCTGAGGGCTGGTTAAAAAAAATAAATTATAAACGGCACTGTTTTTTTTTATTCTAACTCCACCCTGAGCTTGAGTCCATTGTAAAACCAATATATAACTATGGCACTCAATTGTGGGATAGAAGCTGCGAACAGGACAGTCTAGGCTTTTAGGACTAATTATTTGCGCCCCTTGACACATCAAAAGTGAAAGCATCCATAGAGAACTGAAAGATCCCATTATCTAAGAAGAAATAAGAAAATACTCGAACAAATAGCAGCTAGTGATCCATGCTATTCTCTCTCGGGATTTATTGAAGAACAGAACGCCTTCCCAATCGCCAGACCTCAATCCCATTAACCATCTCTGGGATTTGTTAAGTAAAGAAAATTCGCCAACACCAAATAACTTCGAAAACTTTGCTTAAAGAAGTTGTGCAGCAAGAACAAAGAATGATCGGTGGGTTTTTAACCCTTTGGGTTTTGAATATTAAAAAAACACAGAAAATTTTCAAAAGTGAATGAAATATTTATTTGGGCCGATAAATGAATGTCTGCGATTTACTTCTTAAGGAATATTTAAAGTAAATGTTACCCGCGGCTACGAAGTAGGTGCTCTATCCGTGAGTTCCAATTTTTGCACACTTTTTACAGCTTTTTGGCCGCTATCTCACCAATGGCAGCTGTAGTGTTGTCATCCAGGGCCAGGATTGTGGCTGGCGTGGCCCTGTACTCGAGAGACGTCAGGTATCCCCTACAAAAAATAGTCTTATGGTGACAAATCGCATGATTTTGGCGGCCAATGGACTGCTCCAAAACAAGAGCCTCTCAATAGGTTCATGGTATCATGGCACCGTCTTGTTGAACCCAAATATCAAACCAGTCTAATTCTTTCATTTTGAGCAAAAAAGTCGGTTGCACGGTACCTTGCTCCATGGAATGTAACTTAGTGATTTTCATCGTTCTTGAAGAAGTACGGTCTAATGATGCCACCGGCTCACAAACCGCGCCAAACAGTACATTTTTTCAGGCAGTTTTTCGATAGAAAACACTCTTCTCACACAGCACGAAATTCGATAACAAAATTCAATGAATTGCAAGTGTTGTTCCTGGTTAGTCTATTCATGGTATAATGGCAAACATTACTGAGCATTTTTGGCATTGCCACATGCCACGAATCCTTTTCTTACACTGAAAAACCAAATAGCTAAAACAAAAGTCACCCAAACATACCCAGGAATAAACAAGAAAATTTTGTACAATTTATGTCAAAAAGAAGTCTTGAGACTTCAAGGCTAAGCCACCAGCTATTCAAAATTGCAATTGTACGCAAACTTAATACTTCTTCGTTCTCAGAGATATCGCCAGACATAGTCGCGATATTCTCGACAGAACGACCAGTCCGGTGGCGGCCACAACCTACAAGGACTTTTTCGGCTCCAGTCTGTTGGAGTCCAGCAGCTAAGCGACGAAATGTTTGCACAGTTGGCGTGACTATTAAAGTGGTATAAAAATATTTGAAAATAGTTCAGAATGCTCTGGTGATAGTGTTAGTGCCAGCACAATACAAAGAGCCCGGCATGCAACTGGACTGTATGGACGAGTTCCAAGAAGAAAACCTTATATTGCGGTAATCAATCAACGTTGAATAAAATATTTGAAAAGATAACTTGGCACAAAGCGTCGAAAAATTGGGCTTAGATCGAATTTGGATCTTTCTGCAAGACAACGATCACTGCTAAAATAGTAAAGGAATGGCTGCTTAACCATACGCCCCCAACCACTCGATCTCAAACCCATCGAACATTTGTGGGAACATCTGGGCTGGCAAATAAGAAAAAGGGAAAAGCAAGATTCTATCAAATCAGTGATAGTTGAGTAATAGCTAAAAATTTCTCCCGAAGTTACTAGAAAACTTATGGCATCGATGCCCAAAGGACTGCAAGGAGTAATAAAACCAAATGGGCATTCACACCTAAATACTAATTATTTTAAAGTAACATTATTATTTTCATATAGAGATAATGTACAATTTCTTTTGACGCCTGGAATTTGTTGTTGTTGGAGTTTTGTTTTTTTAATAATATGTGAAAGATATAAAAAATGTAAAATGTTCAGTTGAATTATAAAAAAAAAAAAAATAAATTAAAGTCTTAATCATGAAAACCACAGTATCGAAATAAAAGAAATAGTTAGATAGACCTTAGATAGATTCTAACTGCCATGAAATTTTTACGCCTTTTTAGAATAGCTCTAGAATATCAAGTATCTTAGCCATTCTGTCAGATTTATCAGCCGCCTTATTATCAGAGAAATGCAAATTTTTAAGGATCAGCTGATATATATTTCTACTCATTAACTTGGTCGCAACATTTCGGTAAAGAACATTCGAGCTCCAATAATCAGTAATTTGTGGTCTTTGACAGTCCTAAGAATTTCTCAAAATAATTTATAGCAAGAGTCTTTCAATTGACATCCTGGAACATCTTGCAATATTTTCACAACTGGCGGCATAACGATTCGTTTCTGTCACTACTAAATCACTAAATTTATCACAGGCAAAAAAGCGATAAATATTTATAAGTGTAGCAGATGAGTTAATCAAAATTTTTAAGTCTTTTTTTCAGCAAATGGAAAGTCCTTTTGCCGACAAAACTCACGTATAGGTTGTACAGGAATTTCATCTTCGTCTTTAGAAAATTATGTTTCGCCATCGTTACTATCTTCCTCAGTCATAAACTCAGCATCGGGATCTGGACAGAATCATCTAAACAAAACTCTACAATTGATTCGCTATCACCAAAATCTTCATCATCTAGGCTGGTATTTCTTTTTCATTCATCTATAAAAAGATGGGATCTGTCGATCAAATATGACTGACACCCCATTTTATTTTTAAACTTATCTTGAAAAACACACTGTAACACAAAAACGATTGACACAAAATAAAACTACCAAAGGTCTTACTCCCACAAACTAACTTATAACGCAAATGAATTTTATCACCACAGAATGAGTGTAACTACAAAAAATCGTTGCGTTTGCAGGGAACATTTTAAAAATTGTCATTGTGGCTATTTTGTCCCATTATGTGTTGGGCCTTTTTTACTGACGTGGCAGTTAGAGTGTTAAAAAAAAAAACTAAATAATGTTTCATTAATTTAAAATTTTCAATATTAGTTTACTTACCTTTTACTTGTTTAGACGATATTTTTTCCCTTTTGTTGCTTTATGTCTGGCACTTTAAAAATATTTATTCCAACATTTCATACAAACTTTTTACAAAATGTTTAAAAAGCAGATGTATGTATGTAGCAGAAGAAGCAGCAACAACAAAACACGCCAAAAAGCATGTGGTGGTGTGTAATAAAATAAAGATGAAATAATATTCAATTAACAATAATAAAAACACACAAACACTCACTCGTGTGTATACAATATGCAAGAGAGGAAGAGTAATTTACACGTATAGAGAGAAAGAGCGAGAAGTAAAGTGAGAGTAAAGCCAGAAATGTAATTTTAATATGGCGTAGGGTATTTAAATTGAGCGTTGTTGATTACAAACTAAGCAAGCCCTTTTATTTATTTATTTATTTATTATTAATTATTAATATTTACACTTTAGAGTAGTATTTTGTTAATTTATTATGTAAAACTTTCAGGTATTTAAACATAATTTTAAAGTAAATGTACAACACTGCATTATGTTTGTTAAATAACGGGAAAAATAAAAAATTTTACGCGTTTTTGACGACATTTTATTTTTTATTTTTTTGTTGGCTTGCTAATGATGTTTGAGTAAAATTATTAACCTCTTGTACGTTTTATTATTAACATTTTTAAAAATACACTTTCCAACACAGGTTTTGTGATGATTTTTTGAAAAATATTTACATTTTTGTTTGTTAAGCACATTTTTGTTTGACATAAAACTTTTAATGGTTTTCACAAAAAAATAAAAACAATTGTTGAATTTTATTGATATTTTTTTATTTATAAAACAATTGAACAGTTCTAGCCGGGTTTCTAAGCTTGCACATTTTTTAAAAACTTGTGTGATCTCGTTGTATTTTCTCTCACTTAAACCATAATTCTGGGTTATTATTGTTTTTCTCTTAATATTTCGAGATCTATATTTCAATATTGTATTTAATTTTTTTTAATTGAATGATTTATGAATAAGTAGTTGTATCACGGTTAAATAATGTAATTGAAAATCTTTAATTTTATTTTATCGTTTTACAAAATTTTTGAATTTTTTTGTTTCTTGGAAACACTTTTTTAATTTATTTTTTAT
Source organism: Phania funesta (assembly GCA_963932375.1). Taxonomy (NCBI): domain Eukaryota; kingdom Metazoa; phylum Arthropoda; class Insecta; order Diptera; family Tachinidae; genus Phania; species Phania funesta. The sequence continues at coordinate 10,453,125 of OZ010655.1, read as the reverse complement.
TTTTGGTTTGGCGCTTTTCTATAAACATTCAGTTTGTCACATTAATTTTTTTTCTTAACAAGATTTATTAATTGCAGAAATTTTTAAAAAACCATTTTTTTCTAAATTTATGTACTTCTTCTATAGAATTTGAAAATTTTTTTAGATGACTGCTAACTTTGCTTTAGCGCTCTTTTATTATACGCTTTTTATTTTCAAGAAATTTTGTTTAAACTTTAGTTCTTTATTGGAAAAAACTTAAGGTATGTGCTTCTTAGAAGTTTCCTTGATATTTTTAATAATTAATGAGTTAATTTTCCACTATATGTTTGCCATTTAATTCTTTATTTTCAACTATTGATGTCTGATTTTTTAAATATTTCACCAACATTAGCCGCACCTTTTCAAGTTTTGTGTGAGAAAGCTCTTAGTTGTTCAATTTTTTGATGATCCTGCCTTAATGTCTATAGCTTTTTGTGCCGTTCTATTATTTTATTTGGTATGTCAATTAAGTACTTTCGTACTAATGTGTATTTTATTTTGTTCTTTTTTTAATATTTAACCCTTAAAGTATGCCTTGACATTATTTGATTGTAATGCCTTAACATAGACCGTGAAATGTTGAAAATTTCTTTGGGATCAACAAGTTACTTGAAAGACCAAAACTTTGTTAACTAATATAAGTATTGCCAATCCAATAAAACTCACTCCTTCGAATGAAAGTTACTTAAATATGACTCCATGAATCAATAACTAGCAATAAGTACCTCTAATTTTAAAATTATGCTCATTACAAAAAGTAGTAGTAGGTCTAATCCTTTTAAAACAGTGGTAGTTCTAATCCATAAAAAAAGTAATAGTTTTGCTCCGACTATGATTTTTTTAAAAGACGCCAAAATTAAGCCAATAATAAAAAACTTAAGAAAAAGGAAAAATTTGTCTCTTTTTGAACTCCTTAAATGACAAAATCGCATTATAAAATAAACTATTTCTACAAAGTAAGAAATCTACTACTTTTTTTTAAGTGCCACAATTACAGAAATTTTTAAGCAACATAATTTAAGAACATATTATTAGAGTAGTAATAAATCTACTACCTTTTACCACCGCCATAAATTTGATAAAATTTTATTAAAATTTTATTCAGTAGTAAATCTACTAATTTTTATTAACTGCCTATAATTTGATCCCTTTTTAATAAAATTCGCATGTTTTGTTATTAAAGATGTTAAGTTTGATTTTTTAACTCAAAGAAAATTTTTAATAAAGTACTTATTCTACTCCTTTTTTTGAAAAGTACTAAATTAAACGCTATAATATAAAAAAATTTTTTTGATACCAACAATATTCTTATATTCCTCTCTAATCTAAAGAGCTCAGTGTTCGAAATATTATAAAATTAACTACTTTTCTGCAAAGTGTGGCAATGTTTAACATGGTGTACAAAATTTGTACTCTCTTCAAGAAAAGCCCCTAAATTATAAACCTTAAAGAATTTACATCTTTTTTGGAAGATTAAATATTTTCAAAGTTCATTCTACTAAATCTACTCCTTTTTTTTAAAGTTTGAGAAAGTATATTTTTAAACAAAAACTTTTATCTTTTCAAGAGATTCAAAAGTATTTAATTGAAGGAATAAATTAAAAGTTTGTAAAGGAAAAAATCTAATTAAAAAGATAGATAAAATGTAGTAATCAATATACTACTTTTTTGGTACAATAATAAACCCACTTAGTTTTGAATAAAAATATCTTCGACATTATTAAAAGTTATATCGATTTTCGAACATGTATTTAAATAAATAAAAAATTAAATTTGCTACCATTTTAAAGTACTGCAAATTTAAGTACTCTTTTCTTCTTCAAAGAAAGTTTTTACCAGTTTTTTGTTTAGATAAGCAATTCTAACTAAATATTTTGAAAAATAGTTGGATTATTAAAAAAGTATTTAATATACTAACTTTTTCCAAATAGTATTTAACCTAATCGTTTTTCCTAAAACACTTATAGCAAATTTTTGTTGAAATTAATTTTTAAATTAATTTTGAGCCTACTAGTTCTTTTCAGAAAAAATTGTTATTGAAAATTTGTGAACAAAATTAGTTTAGACTAAAGAAAATCGAATCTACTACATTTTTTAAAAAGTACTAATTCTAAAAAAAAATTATTACGAAAGTACCAGATCTACTACTGTTTTTCCTGAAGCTCTTGTTAGCGTAAATTTCTAACAAATTTCTCATTTGAAAAATGAGTGAATATACTACATTTCTTTATAGAGGTTCTTGAATCAAACGATTATAATTTTATTAAAAAAATTTTTGTTTTGAAACTAATTTAAAGTCTAATAGTTCTTTTCAGAAACAATTTTCAATTAAAATTTCTTGAACCAAGTTGATTTTGAATAAATAAAAATCTACTACATATTTAAATAGTATTAAATCTACTACATTTTTTACAAAGCTATTAGTTATGCAAATTATTTTAAATTATGATTTGTATTGTACAAAAATGATTTTTTGCAAAAGTACCAAAGCTACTACTTTTTCCTAAAGCTTATTTTTTCATAAGATTAAAAAGATATAAGTTGTAATGGAAAAATAACGTTTAAAAACAAGGGTTTCAATTTGAATTGGAACAACTCAATATTTTGAAGAGCTTGGTGGCTTAGTGATTTGTTTCCTAGATCGGATTGTACTGGGACTCCACCTTTTACGGCACCAGTACCTCTACATTGCTCAATATAAAGAAAATAATGATGCCTACTAAATATTATTGGAGGACTAGTTTGGGAAATGCTTTGTGTTTTCTGTGGTCTATATCCGGGTTTTCTTATACTTCAATATCAGTTTACACAAGTAAGCCTTTTGATCATTATTTTAAGTTTTTCAAGTATTAGAAAAAATAATAAAATGGAGTTAGAAATTATTTAAAAAAAAACGTGTCAAATTAAAATCTTTTCTGCAAATTTTGTTTAAAAAAAATAGTAAGGGTTTTTGCTGATTGGGGATTTCAAGGGCTATTAGGCTGATCAATATTCCATTCCTTTACGCTGTAATCCCATCATTGCCACAGCTACAAAGCGCTGAGCGGGCGATAAGCAAAACTGTAATCCAAAGAGGTTAACTGCTGAAGAACACTTGTCAAGCACTTAAATGGTTAAATTCTAAATATTTTTAAAGCTGTTTATGCTTTTAGCAAGAAATTTCAAAGTAAAATAGATTTCTTTCCAGCACTTTCTTCTTTAATTTTCTGCCACTTTTATTGTAATATTTTTTTCAACAATTTTTTTTTTAATTTTGGCAATTTTCTTTTCAAAATTATGGCAGATTTTCTTTCACATTATTTTCATTTATATTTTTCAATATAATTTTTTTTCTTTTAACACTTTATTCTTGTTTTATTTATTTAATTTTATTAAACAACATTCTCTTATAACAATTTTGTTTAACACTTCGATATCGGCTTTAATTTGTTTGCAATTCTATTTTCACGTAAATTTGCCAAAACAAAATTTTCAACTTCAACCAGGTTTTGTTATTTATCAATGATAGAAAAAGAATAGTTTTTCTTGCTACAAAAAATTCGTTGGTGCAGAGAGTGCGTTTCTTTGAAAAATTATTTGACAAACCGCTCGATTAAATAAAACGCACCGAACGAGGCGCGCTTACGTACTCATCAACCAGTCAATGACAGTGATATGGTAGAATACTTCACAAACTGTGTGGAGTACAGTGTATTTTTCTCACCGAATTCAATAAAATGGAGTAGGCATGTGTGTGTGTGTGTTTGGTTGTGTGTGGCAACATTTCATTTGTTTAGTAAAGGAAAAATATGAGCAAGCAACCATTTTTAGCTGTATCATGCTCTTAACTGTACATATACAATATACTCTCCAAACACTCTCTCTCTTACGTTTTGTTGCCGTTGTTCTTTAGTATTATTTAAATGTAACGTAAATGGGTGCAAAACGGACGGGCTTCAAAAACATTAAGAGAAAAGTTCATTCACATTGTTGGGCTAACGAACGCTAAGTTGTAGGGTTTTGTACTTTTATTTTATAATGCTGATTTTGTGTTTTTGTTTTATTTTGTTTTGCGTTTGCTTTGTTTTTTTTTTGTTTCTTTTTGCTTATATTTTGTTTGGAATACTGTAGTATTTCTTTAGTTTTCTATTGTTGTTGTTATGTCATTGTTATATGGCTTGCGTTGCCAAAGAACAATATTAATGTCACACATATCAGTTTGATACAGAAATTAATATTTTGTTGTAAATTAATGAGAATAGGAATTGATATATAATAATTATAACTTTAAATACATATTGACAATGTTTGATTATCAGCTGGCAGGAGCAAAGCTATGGGTTGCCGTAACTGAATGCACTGTCTGAAGTTCTTACTTATAATTCCCTGTGCTGGTGGCCGGTAACGGGTTCCTACGTCTGCTAGAAGCCTGGCTAAATAAGTCGAGCGGAGAGAAGTTAACACTCTCTTATAAAAATTCCTAATTCACGGTGGAACAGCATACGCCACGAATGTGTAGCCAAGAGGCTGCTTGGTCTCTAATATGCGAACTCTGGCTACCAGTATGATCTTCAGTTTTAATACAGACTTAGCATTACTCGGGAAAATTATATGAATTCTCTAGAGAAACTTTGGTTTTAATTGGTCAATGGATGATTTCGAAGGATACGGAAAAAAACGCCTCGCGAGAGCGGATCAATTTGAAAGATACTTCTAAGGCGTTGAGCCATGACATTCAGCAAAGGATGAGCAATGGTGCCTCGCAAGAGGTGGATAGGTTAATCTCTGTGGGAACTCCGGTTTTTATTGAGGCTGAGACGGTAGCGCACATTGTGTATGATTGACCAGCACTGGCTAGCATCAGGCTTAGGACCACGGGCAGACACTTGTTAACTGTGAATGCTGTGGTGGATCAATTACAAGAGGCTCTGCGATGCGGAAGTAGGAAAAATTGCTTTAGTAATATATTTACTACTATTTTAAAGAGACATATTATCGGTTTAATACAAAGAAATCTTTAACTAGCCTTTAGGCTTAATATACTATTTCTTTGAAATTCCAAGTATTTTTATAATTTAACAAAAAAGTAGTAGTTTTGCTACTTTTTAATACCTTTTTAATAACCCAAATTAACAGGTAGCTTATTAAACAATCAAAACAATTCATAATAATGAAAGTTAAAGTAAAATATATGTTAAAAAATAGTAGTAGATTTACTACTATTTCAAAATAAAATATCGCAATGCGAATTAAAAAAAAAACAGCTTCCAAATACTTTCCTGAAATTAAACGAAATTAAAACAATTAAAGTAAAATACTTATCTTTTGTGGTTTTATTCTTCCTAATCAATAAAAAGTTGTGAATATTAATTAAAATATGTATAAAGTACAAATGAATAATTTAAATAAATAAATATAACAAAAAGGTTAATGGCCGTGCTTAGCATGCGTTTTTATTTTGTTGTTACTTTTATTTGTTTTTGTAGTCTCTCAATATGACTTTTTTTGTTGCAGTTGTCTCTTATGCAAGTTGAATTGTGTCATATGTTTGTAACTCTTTTTATTGCTTTGCTCTTGACATTTTTGTTGCTGATGGAAATTTTTTTTTTAGGAAATTCCAAAGAGAGTCATTAACACAAAAAAAAACGCTTATTGCCAAGTAAGCTTTTCTTAAGCCAGATTAGGTTTTAATAAATGGCAAATAAAGAGTTGAAAGAAGAGCTACCGGAATCTTGCCTAACTTCACTCGGTTGTAGTCAAGTAATATAAGTGTGTAATCAGAACTCCAGGCGGGGTGACCAGATAAGAACAATTGGAAAATAAAGATATCATACCTGTTTCGCTGGCAGGGCTTCAAGTGATTTCTTTGACAAATTAAGGGCTCCGACCAAAATTTTCTGCACCCAATTAGCGAACTCAGAGCGTTGTCTATGGTCGTAAATTCTTGCTCTAGTACTCTATTCTAATATTAAACGGATGTAGACCAAAAATAGAACCGCAAAATCAGCCGGACTGCCTCTCGGGAGATGTTCAATTCAGCTGAAAATCACCGATTTGACCATTCTGGGTTCTTTTTAATACTGGCCATTACGGTGACTAAGTTTGCTGTATTATGCACCAATGCTATGTCTGTTTGATGGCTTAAGGTGCAAAAGATTGCATTCACACTCCATCTTTTTCGCGGTGCAATGATTTTTGATGATGGCGACCGACTTTACGAGAGGCATGAAATGGTGCATGATGTTTTTTTTGACAGCTGAAAGAATTGAAAGAATTATCTCTACTATCTGGTCACCTTATCGCCAGCACAGCTTCAGGTCTCACTGAAACCCGAGCGCTTTAAAGTTTGACATGGGATGATCGGAAAATTTATAGTGTCTCTACAAATTTCTTATAATACTGCCATTAACGAATCTGCACGAACATTAGCTTGCAAGCACCTCTATATTTTAATGTGGGGGGATTTCGAAGTAGACCGTTTACTTTATGGGTTCCTTTTTATTCCTTGCTTTCCACAACCAATTTGTAATTTACGACTACTTTAGTTTCATTGATTCTCATGCTAGCGCTAGCCTTTACTATTGATTCTTTTGTAACTGCTGGCATTTGTCTACGGCTTAGCCGCCTCAGTCTCCTCCTCAGGTTTATCTTTAGAGACTGACCCGTCCAACCCCCCAGAATTCATACATTGGCCAATAGAGATAGGAGTTCCTACAGAGATTAAACTCTCCATATCAAGCGAAGCTTCATTGTCCATATCGGAATCTCACGGTCTAATGCCTTAGGAGTTCCTTCTAGAGACTGCTGCGTCCACCCCTCGAGAGACTTTCTTCTCCATCTCTGCCGTTTCTCTCCCTCGGCCAATTCAAACCGGTGAGCCTTCAGAGAATTCATATAATTCATACGAGCTTGGGTAAAAAGATGCCCACTCACACAGAGCCCTAAATCGACTAGTATCCAGAATTCACATATTAGAGACCAGCACCCTCTTAGCCTCGCATCCGTGGCGTATGATGTTCCACCTTGGATTAGGGATTTTTATACGAGGGTATTAAGTTCTTTCCGCTCGACTTATTAAGCCAGACTCCTAGCAAAGACAGTAGTCTGCTACCGGCCACCGCCAAGAGGAGATAGAAACCATACCTTTATGCCTGCCGGCTGACGGTTGGAACAACCTCAAACTGTATATGAATTCTATAATAATATGGGTTATTTGCTCCTGAAGGCATTCCAAATAAGCTTATGTTTTGCACATAAGAAAGCTTTTTTAATACCCCCAAAAAGTTTATTCCCTCGACATCAACGCCAAGATGGCCACATTGAGATTGCGGATATACAATTATTTTATTCCTTTGGTCTGGTACTTGAACCTATTTTTTTTACAATCTACAACTCATATTACATCTTGCCTAGCTCTGCTACATTAATTGTACTTAACATACTTTTTGTTTCAATATGGCAACACCACAGCCAGTTACTACGCTTTCCAAACATCATAATGACGTTATTTTTGCCGGCCTATGATTACAAGTGGCAGTAATTTAGGTTCTTTCAACTTTGTTGTCAGTTGAGAGAGTTCAAAACAACGGGTCAATAACTGGCCGAGTTTTCTGCACACTCACACAACAATAATAACACAGGCAACAGCAGCAACAACAACTTTGAATTAAGAACAAAAAAAATACAACATACAAACAGCAACAAACAGAAGGCAATGAATAATTTTACAAAAATAACTTGAGATGTTTTAAATTTAAATGTTTTTTTTTTTCTTTACAAACATTCAATACTATTTTCGTACTTTTTTACACAGTTGCTATATATTTTTAGCATTTACTCACATTATGCAATAATTCCCAAAAACATTGACCCTTAAAGCAAAAACACACACACATTGACGATCTCTTTCTTTTACGCAGTAAACACATAGACGACTGCCGGCTACCGGCTGCAATCTGTCTATATTAAAATACACACGTTTATATGAGAACGATTATTTTGGCCACAACAAGGCAACACGGCTGCAGGCTGTTGTCCATGCCGCTTTTGTCGTTGTAGTCAAATTCAACAAATTTCTATTTTTGTTGGCTACAAAACAAAAACAATGCTGACTAAAGTTTATGTTCGGGATTGTAGTCGGTAGCCTACTGGAAATATGTATGATTTGCGGCTTACATCCGGATTATATGCACCTCTCCTGCCATACTTAAAGTTTCAATTCTGATTACCAAATTGATAGTGTTGTTTCTCGGCCACGCCTACATTCGAGCGAGCGGGGCACAAAAATTGAAAATTGTTCGCCCCCATGTATTTCGTTTATTTTTTACCTACTCCAGCATTTTATACATCAAATTAAAGCTTATTGTCTTTGCTTTTAGAATATATTAACAAAGTATGTATTTGATATTTCTCGATATTTTAGATAAATTGAAAAAAAGTCGATCATAAGGTTCCTTTTAAGTGTAGTTGACCTATTTCGGGTCCACACTTTCAGCTTTAATTTAATATGTAGTTCGTCAGTGTGTTCGTTATATAGGTAATATATAAGATATATCCAATTATATTTTTAGCTTTGCAGGCCAGTCCACCCACAGGATTTGTGCCTTGAAAAAAATGAATTTTAAAAAAGTAAAAATTCTAAAGTGGCACCACTGGACATTTTGCAACAGCTGTTAACATTTTAATATTATCATGTTGCTGTCGTTTTCATAATAATTAAGTAGCTGGCTACAGGGCGACATACAGCAAAACCTAAATAAGAGCGTTGAGCGTTGCGTAGCCACAGTACATTTGATGTAAAATGTATGTCTCTGAAAGCTTTGTAGCTACGTAACCTGCTGCTAACGCAGCGCTCAACGCTCTTATTTAGGTTTGGCTGATATGTAGTCGTGTAGCCTGCTGTGGCCAATGTGTTTAATGCCTTACACTTACAGTCTGAAGTACATACAACGTTAATTAACAGTTCGGATTTTAGCAAACGCCACACGCATACACACACACTTTTATCCAAAATTTTTTAATAAATTACAATATATTAATAAAACTTTTAAAGAAATTCCTGCCATAAATTCAGTTCAAACTTAAAAATTTCCGCATTTTGAACATGCTGAAAATGGATGGTATGTTTGGCTGTTTGTTTTCTGGTGTGATGATGACAATGTTTCATTTAGCGACAAATTCGACCAGCGCACTGTGGTACACGAGGCCGTCAAATTTCCTCAACTTTGCTTAAATTAATTGATTATATAATAGATAACATTAATTGTTGCTATTTAAGCCATCAATCGTGAAAAATTAAAATAATAATAAATTTCAGTTCCAGAGATGGAAACTTGATTTTTTTCCACCATTCTTTTAATCCTTTTTTTGCCAATAAGAAATTCAAAGCATCCCCCATAATTGTTTTTAAATAACCTTACAATAATATCTGGTAAAATTTTAGATCTTTGTTAGATTTTGATTTTTGCAAACTTGAAATTTTTTTCGTTCATTTTATTAAAACGATTTAACTTATTTTAATTAAAATTAGATTATTTTATAATTTAATAATAAAACGAATTAACATTAAGTTTATGGAAAATATATTTCAGTCTGCAAGCTCACTCGCTTGTTTAAAATAACTTCATATAATTCAAAGAAAATCGTTCTAGGAAGCCCTAATGGCCTGAATTAGTGATTTCTTACTGTCGAATTGTATTTCTCCTTTACAAATCTTGCGATAAAGCCAACCCCCAACATTTTCGGGTGAAGACGATCGTTTTGGTTTGAAATGAAACCACAAGACGGCAAGCATTAACATGGTCCTCTTCTGGAATGTCCCATGTCATATATTCTCTAGCAAATTGTAATCGCTATTCCTTGGGTACATTATTCAGCGGCGGATTTTGCAGGTTTTTTTAGTTTCAGGTATTCACAGCTGGCAGTGGCTCTTTTCACCGTTGAGATATTTACCTGGATGCCAGCTTAAAACCTGTTTTTTAACGCTGAAAGATCGGAGCTTGACGCAATTCTTAAGATTTTTTTCTTTCTAGTTGAAGTTAAAGTGGCTTAAATAATTGCTTTGCAGTTCTTTCCATAATTTTCAGTATCTTTTAAGTCCGATTACAGATTTCTGACTTTCTAAAATTTTCTGCGCAATGGCTTTATAGGAATATTCTTGCGACGAATTAACATCGATTTTGGTTATTTTCGCCCTATTTGAAATACTTTTCTTGCCCATTTTTCACTTATTTCATTTGAAAAAAGAAGGCGTAACTTGTAAGCGCTACGAAGACATGTCGATTGACCGGATTTTTTTTTTACACTAATTTAAAACAGGCCAAAAATTTAAAAGCTGGTTACTTGAGCAGTGCCAATTTTTAACTTAGTGCCGACAATTTACCATCTTGAACTAAATCTTTCTGGGCGACAGGTACCAGTTTTAGTAATTCCCAAAAACCCAGCTGCCAACAAAAATAAATTTTAGGGAAAGTAAAAAATAAAATGATTTTAGAAATCGCCATAACTGAGTGAACTATTAGAAGTTCTGACTTATATCTCCACGCGGTGGCGGCCAGTAGTGGGTTCCGGTCTTTGCTAAGAGTCAGGCTAAATTAGTCGAGCGGAGAGAAGTTAACACCCTCTTATAAAAATAAACGATGGAACAGCATGCGCCAAGAATGCGTGGCCAAGAAGGTGCTTGTTCTCTAGTATGCGAACTCTAGATATTAGTCGATTTTAAGTTTTAATACAGACTTCCTGTGCAGTCAAGAGTAAAAGCTAAAGTTAGCACAAGACTCAATGAAATTAACGTAGTCGTAAATCATATATCAGTTGCCCAAAATGAATTCGTGAAAAAAGCGGTTCGAAAAGTAAACGGGTTGCTTCGATATCCCCCTCCATTAATACAACCTGGTCTTGTTTTGCGATTGGATTTGGGTCTGTATTTGCATTGGATCGGTCTGGCGCTAGAATTGAAGCCGGATGACCGCAGACAATGCCAAGAGTTACCTAATTGGGTGCCGAAAATGTTGGCAGGAAAACCAGATATTTTTTCCAAAGATAATCTTGAAGCAATGTCAGCGAACCTCAGAGGCTGGCATTTGAATGATATTCCATATGTAATGGCTTCAAAATAAGTATATCTCATTCCGCTGTTGTTGTTTTCTTTAAGTTTAATTTCCAATCGTTCTTATCTGGCCACCCTATACTTAAAAACTTAAAATTTTAGCGAAACAGCTGACTTCCATAAAACAGTGTTTGATTATGTTAACTTAAATATATTCAGCCATAAAAATTATTTGCAGTCGCCTTCTGGCAATGTGTGCCACGGTGCAAGGTTTATATTCAATAATTATGTATGTTCAATATTAAACGTTTGTATGCGAGTCAATGTATGTGAGTCAACCACAAACAAGATGGCAAACATACGCATGCACTCATAAATTCAATTTATAGCACACCAACGGGTAAAAAGCAAAACAAAACAAAACAAAACAAAAAGCAGAAGAAATAATAGAAAGAAAAACACAACAGGCAAAAAAGTGTGATATCACTTTCGTGCATAGTTGTTGTTGTTGTTGTAGTCGTTGTGTTTATGACAGAGTTCAATGTTCTCAAAATCAAAACAAAACGCAAAAACAATTGAAAACAGAATTTCTATCAACGTGAAAGAAAAAAACATAAACACAAGACTCAACACGCACACAAACACATGCGCCGCATACAGATAAATATAACACACTGAATCGAGGGATAAAGAGAAAGAGATTAAGCGTTTATTAAAATTAGTTTATTTAAGAGAATTTACTCATAATTATTATTAACAGAGTGTAAGAGTTGCCAACGTGCGGAATGCAATTTGTAATGCAGGGAATGAAATAAAATGATTTTATTTCGTCAGCGAATCCTTGCACAGTGCTTCCGTTCAATATTAATATGTAAAAAATGTCTATATCTTCAAAAAATTAATAATGGTGCTGAATGAATAAAATTTGGCAGAAAGATTTATTTTCAAGCAACTTCTTTGGAGTAGAAAACGCATCATTTCGTTTAAAGTTTGTTGTAAATGAAAAACAATAAGACAGGAGATTGAAGATGTTGCTACGAGTCAATCACTGTTCGATTAATTGCGGTAGTCAGATTAGAAAATCCATTAAGGAACACTAAAACTAAGCCAGCTAATAGTCGTAATAGATATTTCAAGAAATTGCGAATGAAGCAGGTGAAAACATCCCGTGCCTAGTCATAGAGGCAAAAACAGTGTCACGTTCACCTTCAAGACAAATTATGGGGTTAAATTTTATTATTAATGTCCCATTGGTCTACCACTTTACAACAAGTGATGACACGATTGAAAAACGTTTAACAAAGAACAACCATTTTATTGGCAGCATAAACTCTTCTAGACCCCAGTTTTAAGCATAATACATTTCCAAGATCTACCAGCGCTATCTGCGGTTATAAGAGACATAGCGAAATGACGACAGTATTAGCTGTAGAAGCGACACACGCCTTCTATTGCTGTTGAATTCATGTTTTTGGCTCAGCATAAGAGAAAGAACAAGACGACTCTATAAATCCTCAAGATGAGCTAAGCTTTTTTGTGAATTTGATGTTTTTGAGTTGTTTGTTAAGTTATTCCAGTATTTTCACTTCGTTATTTGCCGTGATTTCACATATAATGTCATCTACGTATCATGCGTAGAAGGTTACTCCGAAACCAATCATTTGTTACATGTATTGTCTTTCCAGGAAGGACTGACTACTAGTTGACCAAGTCTGGATATTATTTGCAATGGCAAAATTCATAAGGTCTGGCAGCTTATTAAAGACTGTGGGCCAATAAGTGGGTTTAACTCCAGATGCGACATCTGGCGTATTTGCTTTAATTGTGTTGTTGTAGAGCCGTCTGTTCTAGAACTAGGATGTCTGGAGTCGATTCTTGATTTGATATTCCGACAGGGTGTTTTGATGTAGAATTTTGTAACGAATTTCCGTCAAAAATGACACTAAAGATGGCACATAGCCGAACCCGGTTTGTCTCCAAACCAAACTTGACAAGTGATTACGGAAATTTGTTCCGAAATTCTACAAGTCTAGAGTCCTTTGACAGTCAAATATTTTAAATAATTTTTTTTTCAAATTTACTAAAAGTCGTAATGATTTACTTGAGTTATTAATGCTCGCTATGATATTTCATACTTAAAAGCATTTTATTGAAGTATTGAACGTGAGTTTGCTATGTGAACAATTTAATAATATTACTCCTTGCGGTATAGAGAATATTACGTGTAAGGCCGAATTAATATTTTATATATTGTAATTAAGCCTCACAAAGTATTTAGAACTTTTTTCTTTAGTGTAAAAAAAATATTATTTTTATGTTTTTATGCCGGGTTTTATTTATAGCAATTTATTTTGTAATCGATTCTACGGTGCGTTGTTAAGCTAAATAAATTCCATCTGGCAATCCTACTCTCTTTACCAATCAAAAAAACCATTATTTGCGTTTTGGGTGTAGTCTGTAATAGTTTAGCATAGACTACAACCCCGGATACCAGTATTAACCAATCAAATATGTGTAAACACTGAAAAATAGCAAGTGTAGACAATTTGAAATGCATGTCAAGCTAACACACATCTGCTTTAACATGCATTTGTGCAAGAAGCGGAACTAACTATATTTATTGGCTGCATAAGCAAATCGAATTTTTAATTATTATAATTTTAATTCTGGTAATTAAATATATGTATATGTATTATAAATACTAATACTACTATGTGCTATCAAATTTGCTATATGCTGAAAAGCTTACATAAAAATTTTCCAAATATTTTTTTATTTGTACCAGGAGAACAGATCTGACTAGAAGGTAATTTTTTGTTTTTAACAATTTCCTTCAAATGCTTTTAACTCCTAAACTACTGAAAATTTTCCATTCAATTTTTCAGCCTTAAACATAGTTGGAGAGGAATCAGGCTGCCTGATCTATATGAAACTAGCAAATATATTAATTCAACAGGTTTTTTTAACCAACTTTTGAAGAAATTCACAAACCCCTTTCGAACTCAGCGACAATGTCGAATTTAAAATGTCTTTTCTATTATAATTTTAAATATTTGTTTTTATTGTTTAAATAATATTGTTGTTGTTTGTATTTTTGTTTTTGGTTATTGCTTAATTTTTAATTGTGTTTTTATTGTTTAGATTAAACTTTATAATGGATTTCTTATTTTTTTTATTATTTAATTTTTATTAAAAGCGATTTCAAAAGCATTTATAAATTTCTTACGATAAAAGCTTCAAGTTTTTGTTTCATTTATAATAATATTTTGATATTTTTTTTGTAATTAAATTATTGTAAAATTAAAATGTTAATAAACATATACACACATGAACAAATTATAGAAAAACAAATAGGGCCATAAGGCGCTCTATTTTCTTATTCATTTTAAATACCATTTAAAATTTTTAAATAATTTAAAATATGAAAATTTTAAAAAACAAAACACAAACTTTGGTAAAATTAAACAGTTTTTATACAAAAAAATTTAAATATAAACAAATTTCTTGTTCTATTAATTGAAAGAGATTTTCGGTTATACTTTTTTAAACTTGTGAAGTGCGATTAATTTCTACAGCTTGTTTGCTGGCTATAGAAAACATTGGTGGCGTTTCTAGAATTAACTGGCCCATCGATAGATTTTTTTCCTGTAGTACATAACGACTATTGGTCTACAAAAATAAAAGCCTGTCTAGCCATTTCAAGAGGTCTTATGAGCGACTTTAGCTGAGGTAACTAGCAGGCCTAGTGACTTGAAAGAATTCATTGCTTATCGCCAGTCAAAAGAAGAAGTTTGATATTGAATTTCTTTAAAACAGAGAAAATATAAACTTTAAAAAAAAAAATCTAGAAACGCTTTTTTTTCTAAAACAACTTCTCTAAGCTGGTTTAAAAAGCAATTTGTTATTAACACATGATTTTACATCAAATACGACAGAAGTGATTGTAATGGCAGCACTTGTTTAATGGTTCCATTAACATTTTTCTACCACAAGTTCTAAAAGTATTCCGAAAACATTTTGTTCCTTTTTGAAAATTTAAAAGACTTAAATAATTAATATTTATAAATTAATAGTTAAATTCTTGTTTGTCTTGTGGTAGCAAATAATACTTAAAAATTAAACAATAAAAGGTTTTTTTGAGTTTTTAGAAAAAAATATTAAATTCAAACATATAAATCTGTTAAAAAAATTATTTTTGAAGAGTTTTTTTTTTTTTGAATTTAAAACTCTTGAAGAGGATTTTTTTCATATTTGAAAGCAAATAATAAATATAAAATTTTTAATAACATTAAAAAATACTTGAGTAAACTTAACATTTAAATTATAATAATAATATTAAAAGAGGGAAAGAGGGGGGAGCTTTAACAAGTTTTTTTGTAATAAATTTTTTGTTGATGAAAATCGGTTGTATTTATTGCTGCGTTTGTTGATTTTTCTGTTGATGCTGAGTCTCATATCGTTGCCTTAAAGCTGTCAAAGCACTTAATAGTCTACTATTGGCTGCATCTAAAGCTGCTATCTGTTGTCCTTGTTCCTCGATCACCTTCTGCTTGTGCGACAAAGCCAAAGACATTTTCAATTGTTCACGTCTTAGCTCTTCCTCCATGGTTATTAATCTGTCGAATATAAAATTTCTGCTTTTTTAACAAAATTCACTTTCCTTATTTTTAAATTCTTCGCTTTAATAACCAACTCACCGATCTATAATACTTCGCATGGTCGATTCCGATTGTAGACTTAAATTATTGCCAGCCAAAGCTACGGAGGAGCCATTAGGTCCCTGTTGAAAGCCATTGCAACGTTGTAAAGCGAATAATTCATCACTGGAATCTCTAAGTTCAGCCTCATCACGATCCAGAGTGTGACGTAAGGTGTCTAAGGTTTCTTGTAGCAATTGAATTTCGCCATTTTGATCGAAGCTGCTGAGACAAGTGGAATTACTAACATGCTGAAAGCCGCCGTTTGAACTGTTGTTGACGTGAGTGCGAGGCTGACGACGTCGTTTGTTGCCCTCGTGGGGAGGACAGTGGCCTGTTAAAGAAAAACACACATAAATATTTTTTGTTGTTGTTGCAAAAACCCATATTAAATTCCAAAGTTATTTTCCCATAAGCAATTTATTTTCAATATAAAAAAAATATTTCCATTGCCATAAGGAAAAAATCTTCTAATCCAGACAATAGCTTTACAATATTTGCAAATATTCAGCATTAATCATTATTTTATTTAAAAAATTAATTACTAATAATAAAATACATCTTTTATCAAATTTCCCTTCAAGTGCAGTAACTTCTTTATGGGGGAAATTTTTGGTAAATTTCCTTTTAAGATCAATATTTGTTTAATAAATAAAAATACTTATAGCATGATTTTGATATTATATTTTACAACAATAGAATGAAAATCATTAAACTTGTAAACTTTCAAATCTGGGAAAAAAATTAATAAAAAAAAATTTCCTAAAGAGACATTTTTAAAAACGATAAATTTACAAAATAATAATACTAATATTATAAATAACAAAATTTTGCTTTAAAATAACAAAATTTTGCTTTAAAAATAAAATTTCCCTCAAAGGGAAATTTTTATGTTGCACAGAAATTTATGAAATTTAACTTGTTGAAGGTCCAAAGTAAACAATAAATTGTAAATATTACAAAAAAATTTACTTTTAAAAATTTCCCTTTAAAGGAAATTTTTATTAGAAAGGGAAATTATATATTTTTATTTAAAAAATTAAATACCAATACTAAAACACATCTTTTATCAAATTTCCCTTCAAGTGCAGTAACTTCTTTATGGGGGAAATTTTTGGGAAATTTCCTTTTAAGATCAATATTTGTTTAATATAAAAAAATACTTTTAGCATGATTTTGATGTTATATTTTGATACAATAAAATGAAATTCACCAAACTGTAAAATTTCAAATCAGGAAAAAATTTAATAAAAAAAAATTCCCTAAAGAGAGAGCCATTTTTAAAAACGATAAATTTACAAAATAAGTAATTTATTTTATAAACAACTGAATTATGTATGTATATCCAGGAAATATTATAAATAACAAAATTTTGCTTTAAAAATAAAATTTCCCTCAAAGGGAAATTTTTATGTTGCACAGAAATTTATGAAATATAACTTGTTAAAAGTCCAAAATAAACAATAAATTATAAATATTACGAAAAAAATGTACTTTTAAAAATTTCCCTTTAAGGGATTTTTCTTGTCAGTAATGAGAGCGCGTTTATATCTTGCTTGGTGCAGCAAGAGTACCGAAAATAAATTCAACTAGCTGTTTTGAACAGAAATTAATTTAATATAAACAAAATCTCGGCTATAAATATAATTTCCCTTAAAGGAAAAATTTTATTTACTAGGAAATTTTATGAAAATCAGAATACAAATGAAAATTCCACAAAATAAGAACTTTTGAAGGTATAAGTAGAAATGGAATGACCCTCAAAAATATTCCTCGTACGGTTTCCATTTTTGAAAATTATAAAAGTATTTTGCAAATTATGGAATTTTTGGGCATGACAGAACTTAGTAAGTGGGATATTTGTCTTTGTTATTCATATCATTAAAAGAGTCTTGCCAAATAAGGTGATTAACGGAGAAGAGCCTTATATGAAACCCGTCGTAATGAATTTCGCCTTCCGGTGGGCGCAAGTAAGAAATTTACGCCTTGTGTGGCAGCTAAGTTAAATTTGAACCCAACTCGTAAAATTAAAAGTTAATCTTTAGTGGGTTCTTTTGTCAATGTGGACTAGTCGGCACAAAACCACGACTCTTTATTTTTACTTCATTTATTACCTTTAGTTGCCATTAGGGTTGTAGATCTTACCTTCTGTATCAGTTGAACTATCTGATAAAGTCCGGGCCGAATCCAAACTCGTTCTGCGCTGATAGCGACCGTTGCCCTCGACTATGATGGAGGCAGCATTATTGCCATACTGCTGCTGCCGCTGTTGCCCACAACGCGAGGGATTATTATATATTGCCACAGTTCCAGGCTGATTGATACCATTACTGCCCGCTGAGGAGGCCGAAGATGATGTTAAATAATTGCTGCCATTATTAATCGGAGCATAAATATCCTCTCTTTTGAATTGGGGATTAGTGCGTGGCATACGCTGTTGCTGTTGCTGCTGTGTAGTGGCATTAAAACCTGGCATGTTGGAGCTGGAGGCTGAAGATGTACTGCCACCACTTAGAGTTCTTTGGGCATCCAAATGGCCGTGTGAAGGCGACTTTAAGAGTTTATTAACTGGGGCATAATTGTGATAATTATCATTAGAGAGTCTCTCCTCACTGGAGGAGGGCGTCAGAGGAGCAGCATTATTTAATAAAGCAGCGCGTGCAGCTACCAAGCCTGCACCATTGGAATTTTTCGTTGATCTCAAGCCAACCGCACCGCCAAACAATTGCTGATGAGCCGTTAAGCCAGCATTGTTGTAGCTACGCTGGCCGTGATGATGGTGGTGATGATGATGATGGTGGTGGGCTGTTTGGGTGGGAGGAGTGGAAGTATTTTGCAATTGATAGCTGGGATTTTTAAAAGCCAATGGAGTTGCTGCTGTTTTCTGTAGCTGTTGTTGTTGTTGTTGTTGTTGTTGCGACTCTATGGGACTTTGAGTATTTATACTTTGGTAACCAGAACTAGAACCATGACTCGTCTTGCCCGACAATTGTTCCTTGCTTTTATGATTGCTAGAAGGCTGCTGTATCTCCCCCACCACAGCATGTTCTTCGGCATATTTGAATAAATCATCCAAATCTTCTAGATTCATGGGCATATTCGAATTGGGATTTGATTCCCGGGGTCTTTGGTAATTGGGCATTTTGTGTGATAGAGGAGAACTGGAATGATCTGGTATGCCCAGGTTTAATTTACTAGGGGTACGATCACTCAACGTTAAACTTAAGGTGGAGTTGTTCAACAATCTTTGCTGTTGCTGTGGTTTTTGCTGTTGAGCGGCATTCAACATGCTGATAGCATTGCTTACCACACCACTCTGATTGATTTGGTTCTTTAGCAGCGGAGTAGGAGATTTCCGCACAAAAGCACTGTTGGTATCTAGGCCAGAAATTTGTATAAAATCTCCAGTAGATTCATCATAATTATTATTATTTCCCCTGGGTAAGGTGGTGGCCCGTAATTGACCTCCCAAGGAGCTGACTTCACTGTCGTTGCCATTATGACTGGCGGATGAGAGGTTGCCATTCGAACTGGTTGTCGTGTAATACAAACGATCCATAGTGTTTGAAGCGCTTGCGTTTGGAGCAGGAGGACAGTGATGGGTAACACCAGCCGGCATAAGTAGTTGCGAAGAACTGGCTATTGAACTTTGGCTTTGTGCATGCTGTAGGCCTCCCGTATAGGACAAGGCCACAATACTACTTTGGGAATTCGAGTGCCTTTTGTCCATTTGGGAAAGACTGTGTTGTTGCTGCAATTGCTGCTGCTGATGTTGTTGCAACAAACCATTTACTGTGGGATCATTGTAGCGGAATATATTCTTTTCTAATGAGCTGGGCGTCAGAACGCCACGCATGATGCCTCGCTCGGCTGGTACCGGTTTTGTGACTACCGCATGTTGAGGTTGAGCCAATTGGGCTTGCTGCTGTTGCAATATACCTTGTGTCGAACCACCACCTGCAGAGCTGCAAGAAGTCATCATTTCATCGGGATTACGATTTTCCTGATTTTCACTTGTAGAAGAGGTGGACATCAGCATGTTGTGGCAGGGCAGATGTTGCATATAATTGCTGCTTTCTTTGGCTTTGGTTATTTCGTTCAGTATGTGGTGCATGGGTTCTAGATCTTGTTGCCTAGCCTCTGGTAGTTTGGTAACACTTTCGCTAAGCAGCATGTGCAAAATAGACAGCTGTTTGCCTTGATCTATATATCCAGCCCAATCTAAAATTGATTCCGGAGTAGAATGTTCGGGCCGGGTGGAAATGTTTTGTAAAAATTCCTTCATTTTGGGAGCCTCTTGTTCCAGGAAATCGTTAAGAAATTCCATAAAATTCTCCTTACCCTGGAAACGGGTGAAATTGGCCAAGGTTTGTAAGGTTTTGGCCACTAAGGTTAAATTACGTGTGGCGCGCGAAGAGGGGAGCTCTGAAAAACACAAAGTAAGAAATTTAAATAAAGTTTTGAAAGGCATTCTATACATTACCATTGGTTATATTAAAGAGGCTCGGCGACAATATGGCCGGGCACAAGAAACGTAAAAATATGGAGGCTGATATCAAATTGTCGGCCATATCCTGACGACCTAGTTGTTCCAGTCGCTCACGGAACGTAGCGAAGCAGTTGCGTAATTGGGGTGGAAAGTGCTTGCTCGACTCGTAAATACACTGCCAAGCATTGCGTACAGCGGCTCTCAAAGATGCCTGTTGTCGTTGGAGCGAACCAGTCGCTTTGGTGGGATCCACCTCACAATCACGATCTGATTGTATGATCTCATTAATGGGTCCAGCCAAAGTATCCTGCAAATACTGTTCACCAGTCAGCTTCAAAAAGGCCTCCATACTTTTGGTGGCCAACGAATTGCCGCGGAAGGTTAAGCGTTGATCACCCACTCTTAACAAATCCAAAGCCACAACATCGGTCAAAAAGGCCCCTGCCAAACCTTGGGCATGCATTAACAACACCAGAGACTGGCCTATATCTTCCTTAGCTTTCACCCCTATAACCGGTTCCAAGGTTTCGCACACTTTCTTATAGTTTTCCTTGAGATAAGCCAAAAAATCGGCATAGACATTGATTGGCAAAATGTCAATACTCTGGAAGCGACACTTAATGCGCAAGGTAGGTATTACCTCTTTGCCATTACGATTAAGACTATCATTCTTCTCGCTGAGTATTGGATACCAATCTTCGGAAAACAAACGTGTGGTCACCTCGTGTATGGGAATTTTAACCGAACCAACAAACGTGTGTTTATCGCGTTTCTTTTTCTTCTCCACCTCCCGGAAAACATTCACGGTGATAACATTTATGTCGGGTATATCGGGAAAATCGAAATATTCGCCCCAAAAGAGTAAGTCGGTTTGTAGTTTAACACTAGTACGGCCATACAGGGTCTTATCGAGATGTAATTCGCAAAAGTATTTTTTCTTTGGTGGTAAATTTTTGGCCTCGTAAATCCACATTTTCAGAGAGTTGTCTGTGTGGCGGGAGTGTTCGGCATTCGGTGCTATCGATTTACGCAACGAATAAATCCAGAGATCACGTTCCTGGCGTGAACCGCAAGAATAATAACGTTCTCCGCGTGGACCACCGCGTACTTGAAAACAGTAGCGGCGTCCTAAAACGGATTGATGAACAGGTGCCACACCCACGGCACCAGTGCAAGAGAGATCTGCGGAAATTATAAAAAAAAAAATTATCTTATTTCATAAAACAGTTTTGTGCTGATTGATTTTGTTTCAGTCGCATTTAATATAAATTATAAATTTCTATGCGGTTGTATTTTGGAGGAAGGTTTTGGTTTTATAACTTACCGATGGTTGACATTACAGCATGACTTGAGAGCAAGCTTTCATGAGAACGAGAGCCTCGCAAACCGCCTGAACCGCGTTTAGTACGTTCAAGTTTTGTCACAGACTTTGTACGTTTTAGGGGATTCGATCTGTAAAGAGTAAATATAAGAAAATTTAAAATTTAAAAAAAAAAATTAATTTAAAAAAAAATTATTTAATTTCTGTTTTAGGGTCTTCCATGCGTAATTGATTTATCACTAGGTTTTTTGCTTAATTTAAAATTGTCACCCTCAAATAAAGTTTATTTGAAGCGTTGCAGAACAATCACGTAACCATTTAAATGCTGCTCTGATCACGTAATATGTGTAAGCGATGAAACAGAACTGGGGCATAACGATTTAACCATAAGAAAAGCTAAGTTATGCATGCAGTCGTGGGAGAGAATCTATTTTATTTTGAGGGCATTTCAACGTTGCCATATATTCCTTCAATTTATCATGTTTAGGCGCAACGAAAAATGGAAAGAGCACAGAAATGTATTATGCATTAAAATAAATTAAGAAGATTTGTGGTTACACCTACTATGCGCCTTCTCCCTCTCTCTCTTTCGCACAGCGATGAGTGTTTGGTTTGGAGACAAACCGGTTTCGGCTATGTGCCATCTTCAGTATCATTCCAAAAATTGTCTAGGAACAAGTACAACTTGTCCCAATATTTACTTAAGAATAATCTCTTCAAGTATAAAGGGGTTCTAAAAAGAGTGGATTGATGTTGGCCGTCCAGGGTGCACTGTGGTTTCGGCGACGTCTGTGAAATTTCTAGTCTCTTGTTGGATCACTGACGCCCATGCATCATAGCTAGTGTCACGATTAAGCAGCTTTTGCGAGTGGATGCCGATTTGCACAGTTTTGGTACGGATTTAGTTCATACACCTTGGAAAACAACACGGTCAGCGGTACCGATTTCTTATGAACCAAACATTTACTTCAAGCACGACAGCACGACAACACACACGCCCAGCACAGGCAATGCGGCAATGTTCTGTTCTTGGAAATATTAACATTTTCAATTACAAATATTTAAAAAAAAATTATGAACTGTTCGTTTTTGTTAATAATTCCTACCAAAAGCTTAAGCTGGAGCCGCTCCTGCTCCTGCATAATGGCTTCAATAGCCATTTTGTGCCTCAGTTCAATTTCAACATCAAACCAACCCACCCTTGTTGAAACCCCCTTCATTTGTTGGGAAAAACAATTTCTGGCTGCTTTTTGTCAGTCATTAAAGTGTTTATAAGTTTTTGAAATTCATTACAGTACTTCCCTTTTATTTCCCCCCTTCTCATTACTAAGCCGCCAAAAAACCAATCAAGATTTCTTTCTTGTCTTCTTTTATTATTTATCTGTGTCTTGGTTTGATGCCATTTATTTACTTAAAGAAACACACCCTTAGGAAATGCTGTGATAACTTAATTTATTTTGCCGGCAACTGGCCAAGAAGGCAGTCAGCCAGTCGTCACTTCGTACCAGTAAAATCAATTAAAAGGAAGTGGTCATAAAATGTGGCACTTTAACATAAAATATCGTCCAACAATGCTGGACAAAGAGAAACATGCACTGAATTGTTAAACAATAAATGTAGAAAACCCGACACCAATGACATTTATAAACTGATTTAATTTTGCTGTTGGTGCTACTAAACTTTGTTTTTTTCTTCCTTTTGAGCCAGTTGATGACCTCATGAACTTTTAATAAAATCAATGAAAGATAGACGACAATCAACGAAGCAACAACATCTCTTGCGAAGGATTTAATCTAAATTAAATACGTTAGCGAGAAATTTTATACACTGCCTGATATTAAATTAGAGGACATTTTGTCAGAAGTTAAGTTTGCAGTGAAACTTATCTTGGGTAACAAAAAATTCCAAAAAGATATCAAACAATTCAACTAAAAGCTTTTGGAGTATAGAGCGGGGGTGGATAGATTTTGACGTTTTATTTAATTTTCATTTCATTCAATGAAATTTTCAGCCAATAACGACAAAATATCACGGAAATGTTGAGCAATTTGTGCAGATGATCAAGGTTAGGTTATTTTAGGTAGGCAGCTCGCATACAGCGAGTTCACTCGGAGACCATTGGGTCCATTGTGATGCACCGGTGACCATCTATATACCACCACAGTTTCCTACAGACCCCCAGGATCGATCTTCAGTCGGTAAGAGCTTCTCGCAAAACTTATCAGACTCGTCAGCATCCCTAAGGCAGTCCAGGTCCTGAAAGAATCTGTGGTCCAAATATTTGAGTCTGCGTTCTTGCAGAGCCGAGTATTAGCAGAGATGGTGTTGAACTGACACTTCCTCCTCCTTATGCAGTCAGCTTCTGCAGCTCACACCACAAGAGATCCTCATATGCTCCGACATTCGTCCAATCATAGAGTGCCCCGTTATGATGTCAGTAGAAATTTTATGTTTTGAGACTTCAGTTGGATTAACTTCAAACTCAGTTTAAGCTGTAGTTTAAGTTACCTTAAAACCAGCACCATTCAATGGATTAACTGCAACAATTTGCAGGTATTTTTTGTGAATTGTTTTTAAGATTTCTTCTTTCGATTATTACATTATTATGGCTTGAAGCCAGTGAACCAACAAATCAAGTTAACAAATGTTTCATGACTATCTTTTCCAACTTTAAATGCCTGCCTCAAACCTCGCGTCTGTCCATTTTTCTAGCTCTTTTTGTTTTCCGTTGTGAGGTTGAATCTCTAGTCATACAGACACCAGCTGTGTTGCTTTGCGGTTAAGCCTTTGAATTCACATTTGGGGAAAAAAGAAAAAAAAATCGACAAAAAACTTGTATCATGAATTAGTGCATGCAGCTTTGAGGCAAATACTGTACGCTGTTTGATGGAGTGCACAAGTGCAATAGTGGTTTGATGTATGACACAGTTGCTTATTTTGGGCTTAAACGGTTTTTGTGGAAGATAAAAAAGGGTTTTTGCAGGAGATCAAACATAACAAAGTGTGTTTTTTTCTTTGTTAGTGCCGGTAACTGAGTTAATGTAGGCTTAAATTTTTGGTTGCATGGACAAAATATTATTTAGGGAGTGTTTTTAACGAATATTCTGAGATGTTGTTAACATGATTATTTTTGTTGGGGACATTACTAGCGGTGCTATTTATTCAATTAACTTAGTTTTCTTTTTGTCTTTAAATTTGGGTGTGTTGTATGAAAGAAATTATTCAGCAGGGAATAATGGCATTTTAAGCTTGAATATTACACGAACCTAAATTAATTAATTAAACTCCCTGGGAGCTTTGGAATAAAACATGTGCGTAAAATGGAGCAACATGAACAATAAGTTAAGATGATGTATAATAAACTAAATAAACAACGAATTTAAATTTATAATCTGAAGAAAAAAATAAACAAACCAGATTAAAAAGAAGTTTTTAAATGCATTAAAAGTAATAATGAAAAATATTTTATATAACCAGTTCCAACCCGGGTTTTAACCGTTTCGTAACATTTTCAATTTGTTTTATTTTTACACAAAACTAATTTCTTTTCGTTTATTAAATCAAATTTTATATGAAATTTCGCATATGTATTTTGAAACAACCGATTTAAATGGTATTGATTTTTTTTTTAAATCCAACAATTTTAAACATGTGAATTATATAAACGACAAAACCGTTGTCAAACCCGTTCAAAATATTGGATCTTACTGTAATATGTAAACCAAAGATTTTTATTGCCCATAAAATCGCATAACCTTTTCAAAACCCCTATTAAACCGGTTACAAATGTAATTAAAAAAATATTTATCAAAACGGGTCATTAAAAGTAAAATATCATATGGCCGAATCAAAACCGTTTAATGCAATTTAAATTAGAAATTATATTATTTTTTCTCAAAAAAAAAAAAAATAAACACCCTAAGTTATATCAAGCGTTTTAAAACCGATCCAAATTGTATTTCAAGAAAGAAAAAATATATTTTTTTTGGGTTTTGTATTTAAGTAATTAAAAAAAAAAAAAAACAATAGTAACAAAAAAAAAAAATTCAAATAACCGGATAAAAACCGGCATGAACCCGGTTGAAACCGTTTTAAAAATTTTGCTAACTCGATTACCTTGAAAGTTTCTAGTTAAAGAATTTTTTTATTTTATTTCCAAACAATGTATAACCATTTTTTGTTTAAATTTCAAAAGCCTCTTTAAACCCGATTAAAAACAACAAAAATATGTTGCCAATCAGAGAGTGGAATCGCTATAATGTGTAGACCGGTTAATTTGAAAATCTCAATTAATCGTAAAAAACAGTTGGTTCCTTAAAAAAATTGTTTTAATTCGTAAGAATTCCACACATTTTGGAAACTTCGCTAATTCGATTTTTTTTCACTTAGAGGTCAGTGTAACCGCTTATAAATCGTATTCGGAGTTTTTTAAATTAAATTTAAAACTCTGGTAATTGTTTTTTTTTTTCATTTTAACCCCATTTAATCGAAATCTTGTTACTTCGAAACTGGGGTAATTAAAAAAAAAATAGCTGACCCCTCGCGATCCTGGTTTTAATCGGGTTATTAAAACTTGCCGAGTTTAAGTCTTCAAGCAAAAATATTTACATTTATGCCAGAATTTAAAAATGGATGTTGATTTTTAACTCTTATAAAATCTATAAACCGGTTACAACCGGTTTTCAGATACTCGGTTTTATTTTCTAATTTTGGGAAAAAATAGAGCTTGACATTGTGTAGAACAATTTTTTTTATTTTAAAATTCTTACCTTTTCGAAAAGAAATTTGTAAATCTTGATGTTGTATTGTGCTCCTGTTGATTTTGTTTTTGACCCAATATGGGTGTCGCTGGTGCTGAGCCACGCCTGCATGCTTTTTCATATGAAGTATCTAAAATAAAATAAAAAATAATAATAAATTAGTTAATAAAAAAGAAAATAATTTTAAACTTGAATTAGAAGAGGAAAGTTTTTGCTTAAAATTGAAATTTATGGTTGGAATAAATTTTTTTTTTTTTTGGCTTAAAGAAATCAATTCCCACGTTTTTCACAAACTCTTTTTCTAATAACACAGTTTTATCAGGTTTCAATTAAATGTTAAATGTTTAAGGTGGGAAGAAGATTTGTAAAAAGTTACACAGGCAGATGAGAAGATAAAAATAAATTAATTAAGAAAATAATTCTTAAGAGTTTTAATTTTTGGGCAAAGCATTTGTGTTTAATAATCAACCATTGCGAGCAGTAAAAAATATAATTTGGCATAAAAATATGTTGGCGAAGTAAATTGCCATCATTTGTAGTCAAGTGTGCAGGTTTCTGCTTTTTGTAAAGAAATACATTTAAGTAGATGACATAAGAAAGTTAGAATATTAAATTTAGCTAAATAAATTTAAGCTGCTTTTCAAACCGGTTGTATGCATGAAAATCCATGGTTACAACCGGTTTAGAAACCTTGCAGTAAATATTTATATTATTTTCATAGTTTTAAGTTTTTACAACCGGGTTTACATACATATACCGCTGTAAACCGGGTTTACCCGGTTTTTAAATTAATCAGACAACTTTGAAAAAAAATGTGTTGTAAATCATTGAAAAAATAAAACTTTGTATTAACGTTTCAAAGCCGGTTTGGAACCGGTTGGTACACCGATTTATTTTTTATGGTAAATTTATTCGCCTATAAGTTTAAAACCGGAAATTATTAAACAATTTTTAGAAAATTAAAAAACCCCGTTTTTATCACTTCTCCAGAACGTTTCGTTCTGTTTAATCAAAATTTTAAAACTCGTCATCTTCAAGCAAACTTTTATTCAATTTTAATCATTTGATTACATTTCTTAAAAAACCGATTAGAACCTGTTTAAATTATTTACAAATCGTTTAGAATCGGCTAAATGAGAAAAAAATTTTGATTTTGGAGTAGACGTTTCTTAATTGCCTTTAATTTCACATAACCCTTTGAAACCCGTTTCGAAAAGGTTTAAAATTGTTCTCCAATTTCCGCCAAATTGTACACATGTATTCAACTAAAATATGGGTCTAAATCAGGTTTAGAATATAGGGATCGTATAGTTGTATATATTTTTTTTCGAATTACAGTGAAAACCGTAACTGTTTTACGTTCCTTCTTCATAATGACCTGCAACTTCAATAACCTTCCAATTACTGGCATGATATTATAATTTGAAACATAATAGAGACTTGTCTGACAGTCTTATATACTTCATTCTATTCTATTTAATTATTGTTTTTCCTATATTTCCCACTTGATTGTAATATTTAGATTAAAAATGTTGAACATATTTCAGCGAACACTTCAGTCCTAACTCTCAAAGTAACTACCACTTTTTAGATTGATTCACACAAAAACACGAGAGACTAGAATATAATGAACAATAATTACAAGCGGCAGATGGAATAAGACAAAAGACCGTTGTGAAAAATAGTATAAAAAAAAACCACACACACCAAACAACATGTACGAGGGGTCTTAAAAGTTCGCATATTTGAATAAAAAAATTCAAAAATTTATTTTTTTAAATTAAATATTACAATACAATTACAAATCATATTCTAACTTAATTAACAAAACAGAGAAGAGGCTAACAGG
The DNA here is from genome assembly GCA_963932375.1 of Phania funesta. NCBI lineage: Eukaryota > Metazoa > Arthropoda > Insecta > Diptera > Tachinidae > Phania > Phania funesta. The sequence goes on along the minus strand of OZ010655.1, from coordinate 10,424,962 downwards.
CAGAATTTTATGGCGTTTTCTTTTCTAAAAAAAATGTAACATCCTTTTCTTATACTCGATATAAGTTTATGCCCGCAAAAGCTGGTTAGATTGTACCCTTAATAAAGGCAAAAGGCATTGCCGTTTATGTTTGTATAAAATCTGCATACAAATTCCAAATAATAAGGGTGCATTAAGCAGGTGTCCTTCAACAAGGCGACATTTTATTTAGGAATCGAAAATGCCTGTTAATTTCATACATTTAATCCTATTCGTTTTTAAATTTAAAAATGGCGAAATTTTTTTGCATTTAATCTCATTTCTAAAAACAGTCCTATATTTTCACCCCTTTTTGCCACTAGCTACATTCTTTGCCTACTCATTTCTTTATTTTTTTTAACAGCCACTAATCACATAATCCGGCAACTATGAGCTGCGAGATATCATAATGTAAAATACAGTCACGATTTCCCAGTATTCCATATGCAAGTTACCGTATTGTCTAGACGTTAGAGCAATAACTACCATATGGTGATTTCGCTTCTAGAAAAAATTTAGCATTTTTCCCACCTTGGGTATGCTCGAAATATACTTCCGCCCACACAAGGTGTTTTTTTTTTTTGTATTTTACCCTTAATAATGTCAGAAGGTATTTAAAAACGAAAACGCCATTAATGTTTAAAAGAAAATTTGGACTTTTTTTGAGCAATAACTAAAATGTGTGGAAATCCTCATGCCGTTATGTTCGCGATAATAAGATGATCTCCACTTTCTCAAGAATCGTTTCTCGGACAAATCTAAGACCGCCATAAATTTCGCACTTTACCAGAGCCACACTAACGCCATACGCAGACGATTTTGGGCGTTCTACACGTAATTCTTCCTTGTCAGAAAAATATAAGGTCCGAAATTTCAGAAAATCTCTTCGAGAGTCTCACAAGCGTTGCTATTTTCCATTCTTTTAATAAATTTTTCCATAGGCTTGAGGTTATGTCGTCAAAACATACCTCTTACTGTGATGGGGTAGTATATTTGACCGATTTTATTTGAGCTTTCTTGTCTATATTTTGAGTGTTTGCAAATACCAAATTCCAAGTACCGGCCATTTTTTAATTTGTCAAAAATTCTTTCAGTGTTGCCAATTAAGCGAACTTTGTTTGTTATTCCCCTCGTAAAGAAGTCGTTAGAGAAACAAGATGTTAGAAACCGTTTGTCAACAGCACAAATTATTTATCTATGTTAAGACTTAATGTCTGCGTTTGTTTGAACTAAAAACTTTAAAGCGAAAAATTTTCTTTTAAATTCTTCAAAATGTTCAACAACGATAAAATAATGAATTTCAAGTCATATCCACGTTATAAAATTGTCTTTACGCTGATTATTAAACTCATTCATGTTCAAGTATCTGGTGGATAATTTAAAAAAAATATATCTGATTACAAAAATCATGTAAAGCAGACATTAAACTTGTTTTCAATATCCAGCAGTGTTTGTGGTAAAAATAAACGTCCATTTAATTTATGGTTTAAGTCAAAGATTTTAACGAATTTATTGTAACACAGAGTTTAATAATTTATGCACAATGTTAATAAATAAATTTACAATGGAAGAGAACATCGTAAAAAATACTGTAAATAATAAAGTTTGACACAGACGTAAGAGTTAAAGACACTTAGAATATGGGTTTAAAGATTTGTGGTTAAAAAACCGGTTAAAAGCAAATTAAGGAAATTTGTATTTCAGAATTATATGAAACGGTTTGCGAAAATTTCAAATAAAATTGAATTAAAAAAAAAAACATGTCAGAGTAACATTTTTATTAAATTCTTTTAGTAAGGAAATAATTAAGCTTTGACCACAAATTTTGCGAAAACGGGTTCAACCGAATTAAAACAGTTTAGAAATAAAGTTATAAACTTTGGTGTTCATACATAGATAATTTAGCTTACTCAATTTGCATTTGACAGCTAAAAAGCTATTCATGATCATCGGTAATGTTGTTGTAAAGTATCGCGTCTTGTTAATGGTCTATTAGATTTAATGTGTTAATTTTACTAGAGTTGCATTGTGAATTGAATTCAATTTATGGTGTAATTAAGTACTAATTGCTCAATTTATTAATTGAACTCTTGTATGGTAAATTGAGCTTAAACAAGCCCTTAATCGCGTAAATCTTCTAATTGCACAATTAAGGCGCATGTGTAAACATTCTATAAGGAAGTTAAAAATAAAATGGAATGAAAATAGATCACATCCGGACTAAATTCTGAGAAAATTATTTTAATGTATTTCAGAGTTTGCTTAAGAAATGGCTCGAACCGGTTCAAACAACTATGGCCACCTTAATTTGAGTTATTGCCCTCATTGCCGTATTAAACTATATATACTAAATTTAATAAATTTTCCACTGACCTTTTAACCGGTTGAAACCGAGTTCAAAAAGGAAATAACCGGATACAACGGGGTTCAAAATTAGAACTTTAAATGTTAAATTCAACAAATTATATTTCAATACCGGTTCGGATCGAATTAGGAAAAATTATAAACGGTTTTTTGGTACTTTTGGTATCGATTTTAAGCCCGACTATAATTTGTGAATTTCAGGATTTTACTTAACCTTTGGGGAAGTTAATAAAATGGCTTCGAAGTGATTATTAATCGGTTAGTAAGAATTTAGCCTTAAAACCTATTTTACACCAATAACACATAAAAATAACTAAAATTTATTTCAGGGTTTCTTCTAGAAACGCCTTGAATCGGCTCAAACAATTATGGCCACCTTTATTTGAATTATCGCCCTAATTTATTTTAACGCGTTTTAAACTATATGTATGTATATATAAATTCAATAAATGTTAGTTTGACCTTTTAACCGGTTGGAACCGAGTTCGAAACTACAATAACCGGATCCAATGGGTTTTAAAACTTTAAAATCGGCTCAGATTAAGTTAAGAACAATTATTAGCGGCTTAAAATACGTTTGGTTTCAATTTTAAACCCGGTTATAACCGGGCTTCAAATAAAAATGTTTTTTTTTTTAGCAACATTTTAATTTTATTAATATTTTACCAAACAGTTTCCTTAAGCCTTTCACTTGCCATAATCCAACACCCATTCAAATTCAACATCAATCAATGTTGTTTCCTTAAAAATACTCTACAAATCTATTGATTTTGCTATGAAAACTGTCATTGTATTTGATTAAGTCCGTCTCATTTAAATCCTTAAAAATAGTTTGTATAATTGAAAATGTGCTTGGCATACTCAACACAATTGTTTGCAATTACAAAATTAATATGCTGCTGGTGGGCATTCAGCAACAATAAAAATCTATTTTAGAATAAAATTAAAATAAAAAAAAAGAGAACAGAAAACACTTCATATTAATCCAAGACATTTCTATTGGCAGACACAATTAAGAAGTGTGTTGTAATATTTAAATTAAAAAATGTTCCAAAGTATTGATTAAACTTGTTATGCGAGAGAGAGAGAGAGAGAGAGAGAGAGAGGACCAGGAATTTTCGAAGACAGTTTGCTTGAATAATAATTTTATTTTGCTGCGTTTAAGTTTTGCAGGAGGCTTTTTGGCTTATGCTTCTTTTTTAGAAAGACAAAGTTGTGGTTGCTTAAAACTGCAGCCGCAAAAGTAACTCCTCTAACGTTCATTAAATACGCAAAAACTTAATGATAATGTGCGTTTAACACGCAATGTTACATTGCTGTGCTGGGAATTGAAAACTAGAAACCAACTATACGTATAAAAAAATCACATAAAGCGAAAACACATAGCTAGCGTTAAGCGACAAACGACGAACAAAAAAAATGTGTAATTTACATGCGAAATTTCAATTCAATCTGCCTTAATTAAAATTTACTATAGTAATTGAAAAAATGTAAGCGAGAGATTCTGTAATCACATAATAAGCGTTAAGCGACAAGCGATAGGCTGCAGGGCTTCAAATAAAAAATTTGATATGTCAAAATAATTTAAATAATTTCAGATATTCGTTGTGTTTAAAAATTTTCAAACAAAATAAACACATCTTTATATTAAGTATTTACGAGGGCCGTCCGTCCTACAACCGCCGTAAGACTCTGTTGATATTGGGATGGTTTAGTTTCATACTATTTTAAACTTTCTTTGGTGAGGGAAAATTGTAGGTTTACAAATTTTTCTATAAACTACGTACGAAAAATAAAATGACTTTGCCGGGCACTCGAAAGACTGAACCCCCCCCCCCCCCCCCCCCCCCCCCCTTTCTTCTTTCCCTTCTCTTCTATAAATTCAAGACTTTGAAAATAAAACTATTCCAATGCAAATGTCGACTAAACGTAATACTAAAAACTGTCAACATTAGGCAGCTAAAGTTTCAAGTTTGGCGTTAATAAAAAGCGGAAAACACAGCTACCATGATACCAGCACTTGTCTTTACAAATTCAACCAATATTTAAGCCAAGATACCCCCTCGGCAGGAAGGTCATTAAGCTGCTTAGATATAATATGGGTAGTTAAAGCTGGATTACTGCGTGTTGTGACAGGTCATGGAAACTTCAAGTATCATCTGGCTAAGATGAAACTTGAAGAAGATGATACTTGCAGACTGTGCCTGGGCACAGGCTGAGACGGTAGCCGAATTGTGTGTGAATGTACATCACTGGCTAGCATAAGGCTGAGGTCCAACAGATGGTTTTGGTATTTTTTTTTCGTTTACTTGTGTAAAAATGCAACCCTGTTAAAATGAAAAATCTTACCGTTAAGCAAATTGTCAAACTGATTGGGGCTATATGACTGTCAAATTGCGATCGCTATTTTTTATCATACTCGTAATATAAGGTTTGATTGAACACTATAACACTTTGTCAATTCATTTGAATTTTTGACAAGTCGTTTTACTCAATCTAATAGTGTGAAACGCTCTTGGGAAGCAAAGTTCACACATTTAAAATTTTGGCAAACAAAATGAACGTCTTTATGCAGTGGTGATTATTTTAAGAAATGAAATATCACTTTGGTAAATATGGCAAGCTAGACGAAGATTTAGTGAAAAATAAGGGTGATTTTGTTTAAAATCTAAAAGGTAATTCTGAAAGCACCCTCGTTTTTTGCTCATTTATGGCATTTTTCCTGCTATTTTATTCCATTATTTCATGTGTTATTTATAAGTTTTTTTTTTAATTTTTTTCTGGATTAGGCCAAGTGGTGATTAAACGCATTTCAATGTGCCACATTCCACATAAACGAGTGAATAAGAGAATGTGTTTAAGGTACTTTTCAGCAGCTCAGCTACCACGACGCCGTTGCCCAACTTAAGCCATAATTTCGTGTTGTGTTTTAGTAATAGGCCGCCAGATTGTTTGTCTTTTGTTTATTTCTGTGTCTTGTTGGGATTTTGCAGTATGCAGTAACTAGTTGTTGTTGTTGTCATGGTCGTAACAGTTTTTTTTTCTTTGCTTCTTATAGTTGTTGATTTCAGTTGTTCCAAAACCGATTTTGCTAAAGTTCTGTTTTTATGGTTTTCGTTTAATTTTTGCTTTCCGATGTTTACGTGTTTTCTTCTATTGTTTTTTCTTTTTCTTTTTTGAAGTATTTTAGCGAATGAAGAGTGTAGTGTGTACAATGATTTAACTTTTGTGTTGGATTTTGTTTTGTTTACACGAAGAAATTCTTTAAATTCAAGACTTGAATATGAAATTGGTGTTTTATGAACGCCAAAGTGAATGTTAAAAGATTTTTATGACTAAAAATCCAGAATTTGAGTCAGAAATATTTTTTTAAATACTGTCAATTCCAGGCCTCTCAAAGGGTTAATTTCATTGATTATTTTCTTTCGAATTTAGAATTTTTTTTAATATTTTCTATATCTGATTTCATTTCAAAATTGACCAAGAATTCCACAAAAATTTTTTTTTAATGAAACGGAAAAACTAGCTTGTTTCCTAACCGGTTATAAACATTTGTTATAACCGGTTTAAGAGCTTTGAGCAATTTTAAAATTTAAAACTCAATTCAATTCAAACTGCATATCAATTTTCATTTAACAATTTTTAGTTAAGCCTTTAAACCTTATTCTTGATTTAATATTACGAATATTCGTTCCGAAAATCTACCCGTAAGACAGTTTCGAAATTTTTGTAAATGCTCAAAATTGTGAGCACCTTTCATGAAATTACAAGGGTGGCTTGTATTTATTTAGATATTTGCTATTACTTTTTATTTCAGATTTTACGTATTTTACACGAACCGGTTTAAACGGGATAGAACCGGTTAATAAACATGTTAAAATCCCATATTTAGGAGAAGAATGAACGCCAAATTGTATTTAGAACAATTTCTGACAAATGGCCGTTAGGCAGTTTGGAGGCTTTTAATCTTTCGGTGCAAGAGATTTACAAATTACTGTCTATGAAATGGAGGGATTCTCAACGGCTTAATTGTTAAACGATTATTTAACATAATTGCAGCTATTAATAAACTAAATATAACAAGCAGGGTCCATTTAATTAAGTTTTACGGTATTTGTTTGCTAAACGGTTAAACCCGGTTGGAACCGGTTATAAAATATTAAATTTTTGTTTCAATTTTGGCCGTAGCGGGCTGTCAGCGGCGAACTAGTCGACTTGTATATTTGTTTAACAACTGCTTTGGGAATTTTCTTCACTTTCTTCACTTGTTTCCTGTAAAAATGCAAGCAACCCTGATATTTTAAAAAGTTTCAGTTTCCAAACGAATTTTTTGACAGTCTAATTACGTATTTGCTTTCACATCATAATCTCATTCTTATTTTTCTTGCAATTTTCACCGGTCCTTTTACTCGATCGACTAAAGCTTTATTTGTTTAGTTAGGATCCTTTCAAAGTGAACAATATTAATTAGCCCATTCGCTTTCCTGCAAATCTTACCTTTTGCATATTCAATGCTGTAGCTGGTCGGCTCATTATCCCAAAATTCGTAAAACATTCGCCTGGGTGTTGAAAATATACGACTTTGGGAAATATTTAAACCCAAGGATTGGGAAATGTCAAAGATTTTTGCATAAAATTCCATTCAGCAGAGCAAAACCATTGAAAATTATTTTATTAACTTTATATTCTCTTTTTTTTTAATTTTAAATAATAAAAAAAATTGAACAGTTTTAACAATAATTGTCCACAAAATGTTGAAGCAAGGTAAAGGTGTTGCTCTTTTTTTGCAAACTTTACAATGACAACTGCAGCAGCAGCAGTATAATGAAATTTGACACTTAGAGGTTAAAACAAAGTTTTATAGAGGAAAAATAAATACGTTGTTATTTAAACGACCATGGCAAATAAAGTTAACAAGCCAGAAATGTTTTATATTAAAATATTTATTTATAAAAACGCACAAACAAACGGCCAAGAATTTTACTTCAATAAATCAAGAATAAAGACTTGACAAACAAACACTGTTCTCGAGCAGATTACAGAAATTTAAATGCAGATTTCGAAGAACCCTCTACTATTTTTTGTTTGTTTTGGAATTCTTTAAAGGTTTTTATTATTAATTTTTTTCTAAACTTTTTTTTTTTGTTTGTAATTTTAGGTTTGTAAATAAATGCGCGTTTTACAAGATTTTGATCTGCACTAAAATGACCTGTAATCTCGATGCGTTTGCTAAGAACTAACTTCAAACTAAAGGCCATGTAAATAAAACTAGAACTAAAAACTAGTGTCATAGTTTGGCCGGCCTTTTAACCTTTGCTGGCATTTCAATGTAAAGGAAAGAGACAACTATATTGAAAACAAACCTAGACGACGACATATGCTTACAATTTTTATTATCAAATCTTCCATATTTTGTTTACTTTTGTTGTTTTCGAAATTCTTGAGTATCACCTGCCTATTTTAAAGATCCCTTTTATCAGCAGCGCATGTGTGTGCCTGTGTGTTTGTGGGACTAAGTGTGTAAAAAGAGAACTTCACAGTAAACAAGTGAAGATCGACAATCGTCATTGGAAGATTAGACAGGATTCTCTAAAAAAAAAAAAAAAAAAATTCAGGTACTCTGCTGATTATACAGAGGGTTATTTTTTAACCGTTTGGGTTTTGAAGTGGGGAGAAATAAAATTGCAAGAGTGAATGATATATTTATTTGACCCGATAGATTGAATGTCTGCCATTTACTTGTTAAAGATCATTTCATGTAAATTCATGCAGGTGCTTCCTCTGTGAGCTCCAATTTTGTACATACTTTTTCCAGCAGGGCTGGAATGGTGAATGGCTTGTCCATGTACACGAGAGACTTTACGTATCCCTACAAAAAATTAATTGCTCACCTAACTCGCCTCTCTAGAGGTTCATGGTATCGCGTGCCGTGTCGCATGAGGCAACGTCTTTTTGAACCCACATGTCAACCAAGTCCAGTTCTTCCATTTGGACTATTTTTCGTTTGTTTTATTCATGGCAAACCTTACTGAAAATTTTATTTTACACTGAAGAAATTTACAGTGAAAAACCAAATAGCAAAAAAAAATCACCCAATATTTTGTTTACGACTGTTAATGTCTGTAGCTGTGTGTGTGTGTTGATCTCTCTACATGAGTCCCTTAATCTCTTTTATTAACAAACGTACGCTGTGCACTCCTTGGGAATTGTTGTTTAAAACACGTAATTTTGTAAGATGTTTTAAAGCGGGAACCTGTAAGGATTTTAAAGCATCATAAAAATTAAAAGAATAGAAACGTGGAAAGGAAGTTTAAAAATCATTTGTAAGTACAGGAAATATTTTTTGCTTAGAGAATATTTCAATGACTTAGAGCTGTGTTTCATTCCCTTTGAAAAAATGTTTAAGAAATCTTCTTTAGAAAGTCTAGGAAGTTAGTCGCTGAATTATTTCCTGTTTAAATTAAAAAAGGGTTTATTTGCCATTTCTACGGGCTAAACTAAACTGTGGAGGAGTTTAAATTGCAGCGTTCGAGCCGGATCGCAACTGTTAGAAACCGGTTCGGAAAGGCCAGAAACCGGTTCGGAACGGTCAGAAACCGGTTCGTAAGTGCTAAAAACTGGTTCGGAACGACCTTACTTTTTAATCCTGTTAAAGCACACATTGAATAAAATTTTGTTAAAATTTTCTTAAAAACAGTTTTTCGCTAAAATCGTTCAGACCGATTATCAAACGGTTTAACGAATTTCAAAATTAAAATTCTGGTTTATTTAACGTTCAACCCATTTTACAGCGAAACTTTTGCATATAAATATATATGTATATACCCAGAAGAATTATATGATCCTTCAAAATTTCCTAAATAAAAGTGAACTGCTTAGATACGGCAGGCTATTTTTTATGCAAGAAATTTCTTAAAATAACTCTTGTTGGTCACCCTCTTCTTTCTTAAGACAAAATGTTTCTATTTTTTTAAATTTGTCTGTTAATTACTATTTTATATATTTCGCGTAAATCTTACATTTTAACTTATTAATTTGCCGAACTTTGACTACCTCTTAATTTAACTGTTAAAATTAAGTACTTGAAAAAGCAACTACGCCTTCCCTTTTGCTTTTAAAACGACACCATTCTCCCACTCTCGCTTTAGAACTGTTCGTAAAATTGCAGTGAATGTCAAACTATAAAATTATTGGTACAGAAATCGACTAAAAGTACTAAATCACTTTTCTGCTTTTTTTATTCCAATCATTTCAATGTCGAATAAGAATTTCAAATGAGTCTTATTAGATTCAAATATTAAAAAAAAAAAATCCTTTCACTTTTGAAAGCCAACTAAATTAGTAGTCTGTTCAGACAAGCACATTAATTAAGTTCGTTAAATTTTAAATTGAGTCATACATAGGTAATTTAGCTTACTCAATTAGCATGTGATAGCTGAAAATGTTTTCATGATCCGGCAATGATGTTTGAAAAGTGTCTAATAATGTGTAGAGGCGCGAAATTTTCAATAATATGAAAGAGACGGCTAAATTGGTACCAATAAGTTTTGTTATCTCTTTTATTTAATCGTGGTAATATTGTTCTCAACTGTAGGCTCTAGTTAGTGGTCTATTACATTTAACGAGTTCATTGTACAGAATTTTCTGTTCACTAAACACACTTCACCAGGGTATCGCATGGACAATTTGACTAATTTCAACCATTTATTGAGTTCTTGTAGGGTAAATTTAGCTCAAATAAGGCCTAAATTGCGAAAACTACGTAATTACAAAAGGTGCGTGTTTGAACATACTATAAACAATTATTATTTTCACAATATAAGAAAAGAGGAGCCTATTTGAAATCGCCATTACATCAGAGTGGGCGGGGTTATGGTCTGGGGGTGATATAACATATAACGGGCACAATCCAGTTAAAATTTCAAAGTGCAAATATGACTGGAGAAACTTATAAGACTCTGTAACAACCAGCTTTGCTTAAAGTAAAAGATATTTTTGACCAAATTCCATGAGTTCTGCAACAAGATAATACTCCTATACATAAAGGAAGAGTTGTAAAAAAAATTATTTCAAACCAAAATGTTCGTCTTCCCAATTGGCTACTATATTCGCCTGAACTAAATATCATTGAAAATGTTGGCGGTTGGCCTGACCGCAAGGTCTACGAGGGGGATAGACAATTCACCAATAAGACAACACTTATTCGATTATTTATCTCTCGATTATTTAAAATGGGTGCTACACCCACTATTGAGATGGGTAAAATATGATCAAATTGAGATACTGCTAAAATAAACTTTAAAAAATTCGGAAATGTTTTAAGTGGTTCTAATCATTTGATCGGGAGTGTATTATCTTGTAAATTACTCCTTATATACAAGCAGTTGTTTTTGTAATTTTGTATTTTATTTGAATATTTAACGATTGTGTATCAGCGATGTTTCTTTTTATACCAGAAATGTTTGAATTTTTCGTATTAAATACAACCCATGCTTAAGAATTTTGAGCATAATTGACACAAAAATTTGGATTTCAATTTTCTGAGCAACATTTGGGGCTTTATTTTCTAAAATATTTATAATAATTTCTAATTTTATTTAAAAAAAAAAGAGAATTAAAAAAATATATTCGACATTTGTTTAAAACAATTTAAGAACAAACCAATATATTTATCGGCAAAAAGAACTAAATCCAGCTGATTACGTGGGAGGCCTAAGAAAGTAATGGTGTTTTCTTTTCTAAAAAAATATGTAACATTTTTGCCCTTTTGCCAAGCGCCGTAATTGCGATTTTGCTATTCGCCCATTTGAAATAGCGTCCCAAATACAACTCGTCCAAGAACTAAAGCAGGCCGCCTGCCACAACGTGCATTTTTCGGTGTGAGCGATTTGAGTTTCACTGCAAAAATTTGTACAGTGACGAGTTAAATGGTGCACATTTTGGCATCCAGAGGCAAAATAACCTAAACCAATCCAACGCAACCAGAGAAATATACTGTTTGTTACAGCTCATAGGCTGGCGGAATCAGAGGTTCATTGTTTCATGGCGAAGGAAACAACGAACTTCGTTCATTCAGGTTGCGTTTTTTTAAGCAAAGTGCGACAAGAACTACTTGGGGTTTCACAATTAATTAATTAAATCATTCTAGTGACAGGATGATTCTTCAATGCAATTAAGGCCGGAGAGCTCCAGGAGTAGGGATTAAGAAGAACAAAGCTGCTTGGGGAAAGCCGAGCTGAGAGCTTGGGAAGTGAGCTTCCAAACCGTACTGTGGAAGGAAAACACGTGAGGGAGTGAAATCAAATACCCTAACGGGAATAACACGAGGACATTGCTGAGACTAAGTAAATATGGAATTAGTAAGATAGTGAGTGTGCTGATGTCCCCCTCAGGTTTGAGGGCACATCTACGTGATGAGTACAATGCGTGCAGATGACGGAATACTTCCTATACCACTGTCCGGCTTTCGCACAGCTAAGGACCCGTTATTTCGCGTCCGACACTTTAGCGTACGTGTCTCGATTGAGAGCCATTGGCTGACAATTATTTAGGAGGTTTGTTCGGGAAACAGAGTTCCTATGAGGGTGAAGACATTTTCAGAATGGAGACCGCACAACGAGTGGAAGTATTCGCCCTAAGTGTATGTCTAAGGGCTAGGAACGAATTAGGTACCATAGAGTGATACTAAGAAAAGAGGCCGCTGTGATCTGTACTCGTAGAAATAGAAGCTAGTACGTAGCAGAAAAACTGATGTTCTTATTAATTAGCAGCGGATGAGATACGAATCCAGGTCACTTAAGCGAGCAAATGCTTAAGAGACAACGCGCTAACTACTTAAGTCACAGCATCACTATTGCGATGCCTACTTTCTATGAGGTAACAAAAGGAAATCGTAAGACAAGACTTTTATTAAACATGATTCATCCATAGTCTCTTTATAACACCTCCTCAAAAAGAAATTTTCAGAAATTTCTTTAATTCCATAAAAGTAACGTAACACACACGCCCACATCTTCTTCACTCTTAAACTTTCTGTTTAAGGCCTTCAGTGTTTAAATACTGCGCGCAGCCGTTCGCTCTCTTATGTCAGGCATAAAATTTCTAAAATGATAAATTTTAAATTTCCAATTTTGTTGTTCTTGTTTGTTTTTAAACCGATGATTAAATATGACACCATTTTAATATCTTTCTGTTTACATTTCTATTCATCACTATTCGTTTTTGTTGTTTGTTTTTTCTTCTCATGCGCACGCTAAAATAAATATTCCGTATGTACGAGTATCCCACCCCAGAGCAGAAGTGGATTTCATAGCTGAAAAGAAGAACTGTTTTCATTTTCATTGCTTGATTGAAAAAAAGGTGAAAAGTGTTTTGAACATGAGAAGCAAAGAAAAAAAATATTTCTGGGCAAACATTGCTCTAAGCTAAATAATGTTTTATTAACATGTTCTTAGCAACCAAAAAACAACAACAACAAAAGACTGTTTGTACACCTACATTTTTTCATTATCTTGAAAATACATTTTCGTTTTATGGTTAAGATGCCCTACTGCTGATATTTGGTATTAAAAGTTTGAGCAAATGTTTGAAGAAAGTTCTGAGTCAAAATGTATTGTTCTCCAACAACCCTAGTCCATGGAATGTTGTTTAATGGTGTTTTCTTTTCTAAAAAAATGTCAAATTTAGTGCACAGAAGGTGGTGTTTTTTTTTAGATATTACCTTTAATACTGCCAAAAGGCATTGCCCTTTTACATTAACTGTATAAAATCCCTGATCATAAGGTTGTATTAAACATGCACTTTTCAATAGGGCAACATTTTAATTAAGAAACGAAAACGCCATAAGCAACAAGAGTTTTTTCTAATTAGCGGAGGGCCTCTCCTTTACAGCTTATATTTTCAATGACTCACAGGTCCAACCGGAGTTAGCAGAGCATTTCTAGAAAAGTTAACCTCCAGAGAACCTATCGCAGTACAGTCACCGAAGTACATGTTCAGAGATCTCTTCGTTAATTTCCCATAATCTGAATTTCGAGCCATTAGGGCTTTAAAATGTTTTCAACGAAAAAGAGACCGCGTGAAAGTTGAGCAAAAGAAATGCTTCATTGTTGCCTGCCATGTTTTGAAAATAAAAAAGTTAGTAAACTACATTGACACCGTTGCTCCAAAATCCCATTGAAATAGCGTCCTCATGAACTCTCCATAGATTAACGACAGACACTTTGGGCGCCCTTAAACAAGTCGTTACAACAATTGGACACTTCGAGAAACTCTTTAGAAATTATTCTATCAAGAGATTTTCATCTTTATCGCTCACCAAGTTCAATTGACTCAGGCATCAAAGGCCACTGATACCTGATGAAGTTCAAGGGCAGTGTTGGGACTTTGGGCCGTTGGACTTATTCATTAGGTCAAGGGTCGCGTCAAGGTTATCATTGCCTATGAAAAGCGATCCCATATGGCACACGAGTATTCCGGGCCTAGTAAGGAAAGAGGTTAGGTAGACCTAGATGCCGATGGAACATATGAGTAGAAGAAAAATAGCCCAAAGGCTACATCGGACACTGAATGCGGAAGGCGTTATACACAATAAATGTTTGGAGAACGACCTCAGCATTTCTACTGATGACTCTCTTATGGACGGTAGGACAGGCGCAGCTGTATGCCCAGCTGAGCTAAGCTTATCCTGTAATCTGCGTCTGGGGGAGTACGTGTCCGTTTGCCAGGCAGAACTACTTGGGTTGCCGCTGGTGTTAAATCACCAGCTGGCAAGTCGGGTATATCATGCACAAAAGTTTTTATTGCAGGAGGCAAATGAACGTTTAATACAAAGTAGTGGAGAAATGTGTCCTAAAACTAAAGTGCCTCAGTGAATATTAACGTCGATTGAAGGACCCATAGGCACAGCGAGGAATTAAGCAACAGACGAACTAGCAAGAAGGGGGTATGCTGTTGACTGGCCTAGTGCGAGTAAAGGTCCTACAAAGGCCAGACTCCAAGAGCACCTCGGCCAGAAGAGTTACGGATCATGGAATTCAATTCGAGGCACGAAGGAAGGTCGCAAAGGAACCCATAAAATAAGCGGGTCTGCTTCGATAACACCTCTACATTAATACTAAGGAATAGGGAGCCTAAATTCAATTGTTTGAAGCTGATTTATATTTCTGTCCAGAACAATCCTGCTTTTCGCATTGAGATATAAGGAAACCCAAATATTGTAAGGTGACATATAAATGTTCAAGGTGAAATAATTGTAAAAGTGTTCTCAGGAACAGGGAAAGTTATCTCAACTTTTTCTACACTTTAGTAGTGCAATTCTTACTTTTTATTGGAGTACTGTATCTTGTATTGGCTTCAGGTAAAATGAGAAAGAATAGACATTTCACATAAAGAGAATTTCAATACAATAAATCATTTCGCTGGAAGAAATTACGGAAATGCGTAAAACTCTAATATTTACTATTTTTCGATAAGAAATCTTGATTGATATATTCATTCACATCGTTGCGGAACACATAGGGCCATAGTCAGATATTACAATATCTCTAAAACTTCTTTGAGTGGGCTATACTCATTCCAAAGAGTGGGCGTATAGAGACTCGGAACCCTTTTTTGAGAGAACCAGCTACTACTATATAGCATAGAAGGAGAGCTGCTATCTCTCTCTCTCTCTCTGCTCTCAGCACTCTTTCTTTCTTTATTTGAATTTCCTAACAGGAAATAAACATGACCTGATTGTATCTGAGTGAGTATCTCTAGGGGGTTTCTTTTGATTAACCAGCATTTTTTGGTTGATGTTGATTTTCATTATTTTCTAAATATCTTTTATTAACATTTTCTTATTCATTGCGGTTTTACAAAACCAAACTAGTGTTTGGAATATTCTTTTTTAGAAAATTTATGCAGAGTTTTCTTTTATCTTACGTAAATCCTCATACTCATCCATTGAGTAAAATGTAAATATTGGCTTAAATGCATTTTGTTTTCAATGGAAGGATTAATAATTTCCATTTGTGTTTAAGCTGTTCAAGGATTTGTTCACAGTTACAGCTTACTGCCATAAGCTGGTGCAGAAATTAGTGCTTAAGGTCCTTGTTTATGCCAAAAGAGCTCAACTTTGTTTTGCAGGGGCAAATGCAGAAAGTATGGTTGGTTGCCTGACCTGGGCGAGTTTAAAGTTCGACGCAAAAAAATACTCAGCAATAATTCGGTAGCATGGAATTACACACTTTATTCAGTTTTTTGAAAAAAAAAAGTTATGGTGTAATTCAGTTTTAATTACTTTCCTGTTCAAACATAAAATTTCCCTGTTTAGTCTTCCGATTCTTTGCGGTTTTTTGAACAATTTGCCTTTTATCCCGTTTTCTATGTCTCCTCTCTATCCCCCGACAACATATTTATTTTCACATCAGGAAACTAGTTGATATTAATTTTTTTGTGTAACCGCTAAAAGCGATAATATTACAAATATTAACCCAGTTTTCTCTTCCACACTCTTCTATTTAAAATATAAGAAAACAAAACGTTTATGTGTTACAGTACACAGTAAGTAGTTCGAGTACTTAGCAGTCATAATACATGGCTTTAGCACTAGTAATGCTCTCTATTGTTTCACATTTTGTTTTAGTCCATAATGTGGATGGATGGATGATAATGATGGCGTTGTGGCGTATGTGGAGACAAACAATACTCTCGTTATTATGATTTTTATTAAAAACCATCATGTTCAGGGACAGTGAGTGAAAGAAGTGGACGTATGGGTTTATAAACATAACGGAAAAGCAAGAGTTGCATCCATCGAAACTCTTACGAACTGACCTTAAGTCCGTTGTATTATAGTAAAGGTACAGTGTCATTCCCAGCTCTAAAGAGAAACTCAGTCAACTGATCCGATGTCTTATAGCAAAATTGTGTTAAGCGATGAAGCTCATTTTTGGCTTAACAAACAAAATTGCCGCATGTAGAGTGTAACCAATCCACAACAGACCCTACCGTCTGCATTACAACCAGATAAAGGCACCGTTTGGGGCGATTTACACGCTGGTGGCATTATTGGACATTATTTCTTTAAAAAATGAAGGCGGAGTCCGCATTACGGTCAGTGGAGATCTTTGCCGCTCTCCCTGATCTATAATTTTTTGCTTGAAATTGAAAACACGAATGAAATTGATCCACGCGAAATGTGGTTTCGACAGGATGACGCTACGTGCCATACGGCGACAGCAACTACAGATTTGGCCAAGCTTAAGTAGGATTCGAACCAGGGATCTATTGAGATTTTAGAGCAGGACATTAAGAGGCCATCGTACTCTTGACCTGCCTATGCCGGACTGTGGGCGGAGATCTTACTACAGCCTCTCCGAAATATCCCAGTGGAACTAAGAGAAATTTATTCTGATATAAGGAACAGCAACTGGTATTAGGCACAGATAAAGTGACCACTTAATTCTTCTTACATACTACCTTTCCTCACCTTTCTTCATTCTTTACATTTCAATGCTTTTCTCCCTCTCTCTCTCTCGCTCATTAGTTTTACTTAGGTAACAAAAAAGGGATCGGATTTGCCGATCAACGTGGGCCTGTGTTGCAGGCCCCACGAAGCCTTTAAACATCTTGATGGAAGGTTCTTCTAGTGAACACGCCTGTAGGCTGATCACATTTCAAGGTAACAAGCTACAAGGAGATCTAAAGTTGATTTCTGTTTTGATTTTCTGTTATCCCTTGCCAAGTCTGGAAAGAATCCGGTTGCGGTTATATAGTATTTGTATCATTGAAGCAGAATTCGAAGGTGGTGGAAAGTAAAGCTTTAGTTTTATTAAGGCGTATTGAATCTATGAAGCTTAACTAGAACTTTACAAATTATTGCGAAATTTCAACACAAGCATTTGGCAAATGCCATGGATACCTTAAATAAATGGAGACTAACATTGATAGAAGCTTTTTAATAGCTTTCCAAGTTGTTTAACTTGAGTCCTGGGGAATTATTATGATGTTTAAAAATATTTAGTCGTGACAAAAATTATGTTTTGCCGTCGGTCTTAATAAGTTTTTTTTTTAATAATTCAACACAATAAAGCAAGTTTACGTTAAATTTTTCCCTTAACTGTACTAACTAAAGTGAAAGGGAGTGTTTGTTTTCTTTCGATTAAAGACCATCATATATTAAAAGCTTTTTTTGTATTTTATTTAAAACTAAACACACAATATTTAACGCCACAACAGATAGTCCCAAACAAAAGAGGACAGAGAAGAAAATGTGACAAGACATGAAATAAATTTGAAGAGAAAAAAAACTTTTAAAATACAACACAGAGCAAAACTGATGCCTTGCAGTAATTAAAAAATAAATCTGAACAACAAATTGCATAACTTTCTTTCCTTAAAATAATTTTTGTAGTGAATATTTATAGGAAAGCAGCATGCCCTACCCAAATAAATTTGAAATAAATTTAAATATTTCTGGGCTGTGAAAGCATCAGATGTTTTGTTTTATATTGACGCAATTTTATAGAATATAATCCGAAAATATAACAATATTTTATATCTGGTCATTAAACGAGGCCGATCCGAAAACGTTGCGTGCCGTAATAATTGGCGTTACTGTTAAAGATACGTCAGACAGTACTTTTATACCTACCGGTTGAGTCCAACTCATATATAGGTGGTTTCAATAAGAATGCAATATTTAATATTTTTCTGGTGCGAATTGCAACTCTGATATTTAACAGCTGATATTTAACAGCTGTCCTCTAAGATATGACTATTAAAAATGCAGCGCTACACAACAGAAGAAAGTGTTATTATAATGTAAAACCGATTGAGTTAAAACTGCTCGCGAATTTCGCGGAATTTTCGGTCGATAAAGAGAATGTGTTAACAACTGGAAGTGGTCAACAAACTGGGTCTATTATGAATAGTAAGTTCCCATTGTTGCTCTAAATGAGAGTGCTGCAGAAAACGCGAAAATATCGATTCGGCAGTGACTGTAAAAAACATGAAGCTGGAGGACTTGTGCTCCTACCAGCAGGACAGCGCATAACGGCAACAACGACAAACTCCTATTGAGACACCCTATATAAGCCAAGCAAGTTTCATCTTAGTTCTGCTCTTTTGAATAAAACAAATAAAATATTGGGTGGCCTTATGAGCTCTAAAAATAAGCTTCGCATTGTTCGGCCAATTGATCGGGACTGAAACATAGGTTCAGAATATAAAATCAATAGGATCAAAAGGACGAAAAGGAGCTTCTGGTTTTTACTAAAATGTTCCTTCGAAAATTTTATTAAAGAAGACTACTTTGAAAAATTAAGTGAATTTTTCGCGTCTATTTTCCTTGCTAATTTGAGAATTTTTGCTACCGGCCTCGCGTATGCCAAGAATACAAAACGAACGAAATATTATTTTTTCAAATATTTCGCTGCAATTTTTCGTGCTCGTTGTTGCTTAAGAAAAAATCTTTGGGGTTATTTTTGGCATCATAACAAAAGGTGTTGGTTGGGGCATTTGTTTTTTCTTCTTCTTCTTCTTACAAGTAAAGTGGCACCCGCATTTTTTCAGCTTTTCAATATAATCTTTCCACAAAATTCCATTTCACTTTAAACAAAGCACAAGACAAAGCCCAGACCAGACACATGCATTTATTTTTTCTTTTGTTTCTTTACATAAACGATTCTTCTTCCAATGTGCTGGCACAACGACTAAACAACACTGACTATGAATCTATTGAGGACTTTTACTGGCAGCCGATATTATAATAAAGCACACAATATTATCTTGAATCTTTGTAAAATGAGCCCTTAAGAGACGATGGATACACTTCTCTGCATATTGTTCATTAAAAATGTGCACGTCTATTTTAAAAAATGAATTGGTATTTTGCTTAAAGGTTCTTCGGGGAATCTTTAAAATCTTTTTACTTATCGCAGAGTTAATGGAAATATTTTTAAAATGGATTGAGTGGATATTTTGTTTGTTGCAATCGGAAAGGTTGCAGCAAGCAAATTTAAATGTAACTCGAGCAAATTTTCCAAGTAAAACTAACAACGATAGAAAATCTACCGATAGTCGTAAAATTTGTCTATAAAACATATCGATAGCAATCACATTTTCACTTATCAATAATCGTTACATTAATTGAAGAATACTTAATGTTAGACGTAAAATTCTATACAGAAAATTTATCGATAGCAGAAAGACTGTATTGAAAATCCATCGATGGCTCTAAAATTTTCTATTGAAAACTTATCGATAGTCCAAAAAGTTCTATAGAAAACTTACGGATAACAGTAAAATTTGATGGAGAAAACTATCTTTAGCTATAAAATTCTCTCTAAAACTGTAGATGTAAAGTTCTCTATACAAATTTTCTCGACAGCCGCAAAATGTTCTAAAGAAAACTTATCGATAGCCGTATTGATGTCTATAATACATTTAGCGATAGCCTTCAAATTTTTTATGGAAAAAATACCGATAGCCGTAATTATTTTTATAACATTTTTCGATAATTCCAAATTGTATTTGAAAATTTATTGCATAGTCATAACATTTCCTATAAAAAAACCTATCGACCTTTCTATAAAAACATATCGGCAGCAGTAACATTTTGTATAGAAAACTTATCGATATTCATAACCAGAAAGTATATGGATATCCACAAAATTTGTTGGTGAAACTTATCGATTACCGTCAATTTCTCTATAGAAATTTTAAAAATTTTATATAGAAAATTCTTGTTTTGATATTCCGATAGGGTGTTATGATGTAGATTTTTGGAACGAATTTCCATCATCCCTTGTCAAGTTAGGTTTGGACACATATATAGAAAACTTATCGATAAGTCATAAAATTTTCTATACAAAATTTATTTATAGCTCTAAAATTATATGTAAATAATTATTTTTAGTCGGTAGAATATTTATCGTTAGCCGCAAAAATATTTATCGGTAGCCGTAGAATTCTGTATAGACAATTTATCGACGGCTGCAAAATACTCTATAGAAAACGTATTGATAGCCGTAACATTATCTATAGAAAATTTATTGATACTCGTAAAATTGAACGATAACCGTGTACGGACAGCAGTAAAATATCGATAGCCGTAAAAATGGTCTACAGAAAACTTATTGATAGCCGTAGAATTTTCTATAAAAAATTTATCGGCTGCCGTAAAATTCTCTACACAAAATAGATCGACCGACGTACATAATTCTGTGTAGAAAATTTATCGTAGGCTGTAAAATTTATATAAAAAACTATCAGTAAAATTGTTCGTAAAAAACTCATCGATAGCCGAATGTGTCGCTAAACGTAATAATTTTTATGAAAGTTATCGATGATCGCAAATTTTATATCGATAATGTATCGATACCCTTGAACTTTGTTAAAAAGCACTTACTAATAGCCATTAAATTTTCTATAAAAAACTTATCGATAGTTATGAAATTTTCTATAGAAAACTTATCAGTAGCAGTAAAACTTATTAGAGAAAACTTATCGATAGCTGATAAATTTTTTATGGAAAATTTATCGATTGCCGTTAAATTTGCTATAGAAAATTTATCGCTGGCTCCAAAATGGTTTATAGAGAGGTATCGATAACCGCACATTGTATTTAGAAAATATTTCGATAGCCGTAAAATTCACTATCGAAAATATATGGATGACCGTAAATTTGTCAAAGCAATTATAGTTTACTAAAAAAGTTTCAGTTTCTTAAACTTGTAACTTCTTTTTTTTCTCTGCCCTACCACACCACACTCTAACACAACATGTGATATATGTATGTATGTATGTATGTAGGTATATACAACTCTGCCTAAAAAATGTGGTGTGTAAATATTTATGGCTGATATGTATAATTTTAAATGTGTCGCGGCAAATAAATAATGTTTAATGTTCTCTTTTTAACTGACACAATGTGACACACAAAATAGGCTGGTTCTCTTGCATGTGTGGACACGTTTGTAAAATATGTATGTATGTTGCTTTGCTTTAGTTAATTCTACTAAATAATTACATATATGTAATTTGTTGGCAGAAGACAACTTGTGTTTATTACTGGTGTGCTGTTAGAACATTTGGAAACGGTGGTGGCCTTAAATAAGGTCAGAGGAGATTTTTTAAATATTTAGAGGAGGGACTTCTGTCAGACACATGTTTTTTAATTACTTTGAATTGTTTCACAGAAATATGGCAGTCATAGTAATCGATATTCCCAATAGTAGCGATTATTTCAATAGAATGCTGTTGTTTGCTTCTTCATTTATGATAAAGATTTCAGACTCTCATGCGCAACTAAATGTTGTATTAAATTTTTTTGCGCCCCTCATTTCCGTTTCGAGTGTGTGTCTGTGTTTTCGTTTTTCTAAATAGGAATTTTTGTTAATTTACAAATGAATTAATTGATTTGATTAACGGTGGTTGCGTAAAGCAAATTTCAATGAAATCTTTTGTTGTTTTAAAATAAACAATCAACTGTGCGAAATTGTTTAATTCTTTATTTGACCACAAGCAACATTTTGTGGTAAATTGGAATTTATGCGGTTGCCATTTACTAAAATAAATATAAAAAAAGCCACCGAAATCAGCTAAATAAATATTATAATGAAACAGTGAAATGATAAACTTCACGGTAACCAGTGTTGCCTACTCTTTTGTTTTTTTAGCTGGGAAGTTTTGACAGATCCTTTGAAAACGAATGTTAATAACATCGGGTATAGAATTTTTACTCTACAACAAAAAATACTTTTACCGCTTTTGTAACTCATATAGAAAAGCTTGTGTACTCGTATAAAAACATATCTGCCTATTTTTTTATATTGTATGTTCAGCATGATAGCAAAAAAAAAAGCAGCAAATGATCAGCTAACCTGGCAAAGATGCTCAGTAAAGGGTTTTTATTTCATAGTGAAAGAACAGACCGCGGAAAAACGCCAATAAAAGTATTGAATTCTATGTGTAAAATGCATGCGCGTAGTGAAAAAGGCTTCTTTTGTAGTTCAATCATTTAATGGGCGTCATAATAGATGTCCTCAGTAGACAAATAAAACTGTAGTTACATTAACTTTCGTACAGACACTTAGAGAGGAAAACAATGCTACCAGATATTTCTAAGTGTGAACGCAAAAAGCGAATTTGTGCATTTTTCGTCGTTCGTCGGTATTGCGATTATGTTACCTGACCACGTGAAGATACATATTGATTGCTGTGGATTCGAAATAAAGGGCCGCTAAGAGTGAAAGATACAAACGCAAGGATATTGGCCTAAAATCATATAAAATACAGACTCGTATAAAAACTGAAACCTGTTTCAAGTTATTTATTCGAGAGCATGTACTGTTTGATCAGGTTTTTTTTTTTTCTTTAAAAATGACAATTGTCACGGACATATCGTCTATAGCACGACCTACCGTTTAATCATTTTAAACGTGAAATCATGGAGAGGTGAGTTTGGCAAACACCTAGATCCAGCGATTTGTTTGTGGGGTTACATGACGTCTTGAAAGTTTACAAAATAAATGGCAAGCTTTAATTTTCTGGCTCAAGTCAAAGTTTCATGTGCTTTTGCGTGTTGTCTGAAAAACAAACACTTAAAAAATTCACACTATATAATGAAATGGCAATTTGGTAGTTTTTAACAGCAGCAAAGGCTTCAAGCTTATATTAACAGCTAGTGCTGCTAACTTCACGTGGATAAATAGGGTGATTTTTTTACCGTTTGCGGTTTGAAAATTAAAACAAAAAAGCACGGAAAATTTGCATAAGTGAATGAAATGTTTTTTTGGGCCAATAAATGAATGCGCCCTCATTAAAATATTGCCCGCGGCTATGCCGTAGGTTGTCCATCCATAAGCTCCAATTTTTACATACTTTTTCTAGCATTTCGACCGTTATCTCGTCAATGGCAGCTGTCTGTGTTTACGAGAGGTTTCACGTATCCCCAACAGAAAATAGTCTAGTGGGGTCAAATCGCATGATTTTTGCTCCGCATGGAATGCTTCTAGACGTGAGATTAATTGCTCACCAAACTCGCCTAGCAATAGATTCAAGACATGATATCATGTGTTGTGGCACCGTCTTGTTGAAACCACATGTCAACCAACCCCAATTCATTCACTTTGGGAAAAAAGAAAAAAAAAACGATAATAACGTTGCGATTTTCAGTGCTCTTGAAGAAGTACGGCCGTATGCTTACAGGCCACACCAAACAGTGTATCTTTCAGGCTGCATTGGCAGCTGTTGAACTGCCTCCAACTGTTCTTCACACCCAATTCGGCAATTAAGTTTGTTAACGTACCCATTGAGTCAAAAATGAGCTTCGTCGCTGAAGACAATTTTTCGATAGAAAACAAATTTCCCAGACAGCACGAATTCAATGAATGGCAAGCGTTTTTTCGTTTCTTAGTCTATTCACGGTGAAATGGCAAACCTTGCTAATCATTTTTGGCATGGCCACATGTCAAGAATCTTTTTTTACACTGAAAACCCAAGTGCCAAAAAAAAAAAAAATCCCCTGATATATAAACAACGGCACCAAGTGTTGCCTACTTAACATGATTTTTTGCTTGGACACTGTATTCAATCAGCGAGTACCTAATATTTTTTCTATATTTCAACTATATTCGTAATAGCGAACGTTTTAAGAAAAATATACCAGCAAATAGAAGCGTAAGTCGCTGCCTTAGTGCAATTAGTATGTGCGTATTTGGTTAATATGAAAATAAAAATATTTAAATCCTACAAATGAATTTGACCCACATTCGAAAAACTCATACTTATGGGGGGATATCGAAGCAGACCACTTACTTTCTGGGTCCCTTTTCGACTCATACTTACAATTCAATTAAATTGCCACTTCGAAAGGCAGCTAACCAAAATAAGAATAAAATTGCCCAAAAACTAACTAAACGACCATTAAGTAAAAATAAAAATAAAAAAATTAATTAAAATTTGAGCAACGAGGCTGCGTGCGTGTGTGTGTGTTGAGGTTAGTGACCAACACTAAAAATTACCCAACCCCAAAAATATGAATAAAGTAAAACAAATGAATATTATTTGTTAAGAAACAACAAACACATTTGTACGTACGAGTATGGAGCATGAAAATTTCATTAGAAATTCACAAATGCCACGACCAGCATATTAATTAATCATTTTAATTTAAACTCAATTTCAATAAAAAAAAAAAAAAATAAACACCAGTAACTTCATGCAGAAGAAAGAAGAGTTAAATTTCTCTATTTAAATTCTCAGACATTTAAAGTAAATCGAAAAATAAACTTTTTATTAGGAATTTTTGAAGGTTTTTTTTTTGTTTAAAGCAATTTTGCACAATTTCCTTGGTATTTAAAAAACTATTTAAAAACAATCGTTACTCAGTAACGCCCTTTAGTTGCAATAACAGAATAAAGAGGAGAACAACGTGTAAAATTGCTATTGTTTTGAATAAATTCCTTAAGGCTGTTTATTGTTCTTGGTTTTTTGCGTCTTTATGATGAAATTCCTTGAAGAGTGTTACCTCTCTTAAGGTTTATGTAGAGAAAAATCGAAGGGTTAAAAATACCAGACAAAATCGTTTTAATATCAAGCAAGGCAGGGTTTGGCAAATAACTTAAATAAACATTTTATTTTCTTAATTCTCGATGGCAGAGAAGACACTTACACTTGGCTAACGAAGGCTTAGCAATTTAATATTTGGATCACTTTTTCTCGAATTGATTTCAGGCAACCGATTTGTAATTGACGATTACCTTAGACTAAATCAAGTGTCGTGATACCACTTTACTATCGACTATAGTGATTTCAGTCTGTCGACTGGTGACTGTCGACCCATTTCCTCATCACGGAATCTCTTGTTGCTCTAAGGCTTCGGTCTCTAACGTTGCTCTAAGGCTTTGGTCCTCCATGACATTCATATTTAACAAGTGCCTGACTGTGGTCCCTAAGTCTTATGCTAGCTAGTGCTTGATATTCTTGCACATTGTGTGCTACCCTCTTAGCCTCTTCCTAAGGAGTATCTTTTGAAGCTGTCCCCGTACACCCCTTGGGAGGCTTTCTTGTCCAACTCTTCAGAATTCCTCCCTTGGCCAATTACCACAAGAGTTCCTACAGAGAATAACTCCTCCACCTCCTGCGAGCCTTCATTGTCTATCCCTGTCGGAATCTCACGGTCGAACGGCTTAGAAGTACCTTTAAAAGAAGTGCCTAAAAAAAGACCCGTTCACCCCTTTTAGATCTTTTCCGGATTTATACTTTGGCCAATTAAAACCATAGTTTCTGCAGTGATTAACCTCTCCGCCTCTAGCGAGCCTTCCTGATTCATTCCTCTAATGGAGAAAAATATGTCCACCCACACACGGGTAACTCTGTATTAAAACTGCAGATCGACTGGTATCCAGAGTTCGCATACTTGAGACCAAGCACCCCTGGTGTGTGCTGTTCCACCGTGGAATAGATATTTTTTATACAAGAGTGTTAACTTCTCTCCGCTCGACTTATTTAGCCAGACTCATTAGACAGGAGACATGACATTATAAGGGTGCGTTAAGCATGTACTCTCGAACAGAGCAACATTTTATTTAAGTTATCAACACGCCTTAAAAATAAATGCACCGGCTTAAGGCCGGCTCTGATAAAATACTTGTTTTTATTGCAGATAATCGATTACAAATAAAATGTGGTCTAAAAAATATAATCGAAAACTTGTACTTCGAACATGTCGTTTGTAGGGAGACTTGTTTAAGTGTAAAAATGTTGCAAAAAAAATATCAAGTAAAATCTTATTCAGTGTTTTATTTACTTTTTCAATTGTTTTCCAAGCCCTGTTTTTTTATTGTTGTTGTGTAAAAAGATCTTGTAGAACCACTTTCCATATTTTGACAGCAGCTGGTTGCCATATAATTTTCATGTTTCCTTTGTTATAGTATTTTTTGTTTTCTTTGTGCTTAAGCCATATGCATATTTCAAGCTAATTTTAAAGCAAAACAAAATAACAATTTAAGGCTTCTCTTAAGGAACAAAGAAAATGTGAATTTAAATAAAAAGGAAGCAAAAGTGTGGAAAGCAGCACTTCAATTAAAAGAAAAAACTGCATAAATTTGGTCATGAAGAGCAAACAAGTTGAATTACTCGTAATAATCATGAAATTTTAGATAAAAATAGCACTCTTCTAGGTACATGCAACTCGCGACTAAAATGCTTACATTACAACATACTACTGTGGGCAAAAAATAGTAAGACTTTTTAATT
Source organism: Phania funesta (assembly GCA_963932375.1). NCBI lineage: Eukaryota > Metazoa > Arthropoda > Insecta > Diptera > Tachinidae > Phania > Phania funesta. Next base: position 10,398,334 of record OZ010655.1, on the reverse strand, counting down.
TAAATTTCCCGTGGAAAACCATTCGTCGAAATTTTTTTTCCTACGTTGGTATGACTGTCATTGACATCTGTGCCAAATCTTACATCAAAGTAATCATTAGTGTTTAGTATACGCTTGTCTTTCTGAAGTACAACAAGTGCATTCGACGATTTTTACAATGAGTGAAATTATTCAACAAAGAAATTCCATTAAATTTCATGTGCGGAATGAAATTTCTGGTGCCGAAACGTTCAGAATGTTACAAAATAGGCCTTCGGTGATAACTGTATGTCGCAATCAAGTGTTTTTGATTGGTACAAATTATTCAAAGAGGGTCGAGAAAGCGTTGACGGCCATCAACATCAACTGATGATCAACACGTCAATAAAATCAAGGAATTGGTGTTCGAGAATCGACGATTAACAGTCAGAGACCTTACTGATATCGTTGGAATATCGGAGGGATCAGTGAAAACCATTTTAAAAGATCATTTGGGCCTAAGAAAAGTCAAATCAAGATTAATTCCAAAATCACTAAATTTTCTTGAAAAACAGCGTCGCGTTGACGTCTGTCAAACAATGCTTTCCGACTACCAGGATGTCATTAAACGTATTATTACTGGAGACCCGGAAACAGACGATCAATCGGCCGAATATCGTGCCAAAGATGAGCCGAAGCTGAAAAAACCACGTCAAAGCAAGTCAAAAATCAAGGTCTTGTTGACAGTTTTCTTCGATCATCGGGATGTGGTGCACTCCGAATTCCTTCCGACCGGCCAAACTATCAATAAGGAATACTATTTGAGTGTTATGCGTCGTTTGCGCGAAGCTATTCGTAAAAAGAGGCCGGAATTATGGGCCGACAACTCTTGGTTTTTGCACCACGATACAACACCGTCGCATACCGCATTGATTCTTCGTGAGTTTTTCGCCAAAAATTCAATCAATCTCGTTCCACAACCACCGTATTCGCCTGATTTAGCTCCGTGTGACATCTGGCTGTTCAGCAAACTCAAGCGACCGCTCCGGGGAAACCGTTTTGAGTCAATTGAAGACATTAAACGTGAATCGCTACGCGCATTGAAGGCTATTGCGGAAATTGTCTTAAACAACTGATACGAGGATTGGAAAAAACGAAATAGATTTTGGATTATGAACAAAGTCTTTCTTTTTTTTGCCCACAGTAGTATATGTAGAGACATACTATATACATATTTATATTTTATGCGGCCTTTTACTTTTATGTATTCCATATCTCAACGGTTGACGACCTTAAGCCAAAACTATTTATTAATATCAGAGAATTTATTATGTTGCATTTAGTATAATTTTCCGTACTCCATTGCTTGTGATGAACAACAATTACCATTTCCATATTTACGCGTTTAACACAGCTTGTGATAAAATACACAAGTAAACAAATATACATATGTACATATTACATATGTATGTATGTATATGCGTATGTATATACATATGTACATATGTAAGAATAAATAATTTTTTGGGAGTTTTTATTTGTTTTGTTGACATAAGATATTCTATGTTATAAATTTCAAAGCATTTGACATGCTGTAATCAGTCAATAACTATAGCGTGTCACACAAACACACACAAACACACACACAGACACACACACAACCAGAAGAAGAGAATATATGATATTAGAGAAAACGGAAAAGGAAATATTATTGGCAATTTATGAAATCAATTTTCAGTATTTGTTCGATTCTGATCATTGGAGACAAAGCCTGTCGCTCTTACTTTCTTTGTGTTTATTCAAGGGTACGTACATTTTTTACACATTTGTACATTTTGTAAATAAAATCATGTGGTTACATGAGAGCAGCGCTGATTGTTATTGTTAAATCATGTCATTTTTTTAAACTAGATAATATTTAAGGGGGCCTGTTTCGGTAAAAAAAGAGCTGTATTCAATAAATATACACCTAGAGGTTTTTACCGATGCCAAGGAATTTTGACAAAAAAAAAATTTTTATTCCAGATTTTCGATTTTGTGGTGAATTTTCAATTAGATGGTATATTTTCAATCTTGTTAAAAGTTCGAATTTTTTGAAATTGTTTTTGTGAAATTTCAGTTTGTTTTTAAATTTAGATTTTTTTTGGAAAATTATGATATTTTTGTATTTTAAAATTATAGTTTGATTTTGTGGTGAATTCTCAAATTATGGAAAAATTTCGTTTTTTTCATTTTTTCAGATTAATTGAAATTATTATTGATAAAATTTATTATTTTTAAACATTTCGGGGATTTTTAAAATTTTTTCGGAAATTCACCATTTGAGGTGAATTTCTGGTTTTTGTTTTTTAAACGTCCATTTTGTTAAAATGTCGATGTTTTTCATAAAATATTGATTTTTTGTGATTATTTGGCTTTTCGGCGGAATTACAAAATTGTGGTTGGTGAAATTTAAATTTTTGTGGTGAATATTCAAAATTTGGTAAATTCGCAAAATTTCGGGCTTTCTTTGAATTTTTTTTTTTATAAAAAAAATTTTTATTCAAGTTTATCCGATTTTGTGGTGAATTTAAAATGTTTCGAATTTTTCGGTGAAATTTTGGTTTTTGGAGGAATTAGTGTTTCTTTGTTAGTTTTTGAAATTTTCAGGTTAAAAAAAAAATAATAATTCAGTCTAATGTTTAAGTCCGTTGGTTATCTGGGGTCCTCGGAATGATAATTATTGTAGGTAGACTTATAGATTATGATTTTATTGATCTGTGTATAAGCGTTACCCCACAAAAGTAAAAATAAAAAAAGCCCACATCTCGGGAACTTGTGAACCTATATGGCTGATTTAATGGCGAATATAAAGCGAAATTTTGCTGAACTCACTGATGATGTTTCGAGATCCTAGGTTGTTTAGTACCGTTAGAAATTTGATTTCAACATCAAACATACGGATATTGTTAATGGAACTTCCCTACCTATTGCTGGGCTGGAAATGAATATGGTAGAAATCGCGAACAGAATGACAAACCTATATTTTGTAAAGTGTATAAAAAACATTCATTCATGCAGTGTAAATCTGTGTTGCCATTTTCTCATTTTCAATGCTTGATTATTAAAAAAAAAGCGCCATAATGTGAATGTCTTGGAGAAGCCTCAACAGAGTGAAAACTACTGCTTTGAAAATATTTTTAATCGCATTGAAAAGTGTATTACTACCATGGAAAATTCTTTAAAAAACAATACGTTCAATTTTGTAGAATTTTGGAACGAATTTCCGCCATCCCTTGTCAATTATGGTTTGGAGACAAACCGGTTTCGGCTATGTGCCATCTTCAGTGTCATTTTTCGTTCTCAATTCAATTTTAATTTAAAAAAAAAAACACTTATAAATTCATCCCTCGTACTGCAATTCTAAATTGTCTAATATTTTTCCAAAAAAAAAAAAAATCACAACTGAGATGTTTTTTTATTTAAATAATAAGGCAACGTTCCCTTTAACCTTTGCAGTATTTGTACAGACAATACACGTATTTTTTCGATTAGACACGTCGGTCTTAATAATCACTGGCTTGTGATTTGAATGCATAAAAGTTAATGCAAATCAATGTTTATTATTTTAAGGATTTTTACTCACGAAATATTTAAACATTTTTATACGACTTCAAAGACAACATACCTGCAAGAAATTAGAAGAAAAGATATCAATTAGTTTCTAATTATTTGATTAAATAAAATTTGATAAATAGCATGAGTGTAATATAAATTTTAAATTGTTATTTTTTTTTTTGTTAAATAGTGAACTTATGCATTTTGTGCCTAAAGTGGGGCCACGGTAACCAAGGAACAGTTTTAGTAGCTGCGTGACTATTACGAGCTGTACGCTTTACACTAAATGAAAGTTTAAAGTACTTATTTTAATACATCGCAATTAGCTTCTTAAACAATTTCCATATGGCACGATCGATGAACCGCTTGTTTAAGAAACAAATTAACCCAAATGGTGAAAAAAGTTCCTGTGACTTTTCAGGTGTAGTTCAATACAAATCGGCCAAAGTATTAAAATTGTTTTGTTGCCATAACCTGGTTGGCTGCCAATGCACAAATCATTTGGTGAAGTGTAACACACTTAAAGACACACATAAGCCGCATTAAAAAAAAAAAAAAGCAAAGACCACACACAAACCTTTTTCCAAAAAAGAACTCAACAAAGAGACTGAAACAATTTTAATTATTTTGTTTTATTGTGGCTTGCAGGGTTTAAAAAGGTAAGAGAAGTATGTGTAAAAAAAGAAAACAATAAAAATCTAATTAAAAGGTACTAATACATGTAGAGAACACAAAAGGTCATTAAATGAAAATGGAAAATATAAAAAAGAAAATGAAAACTATGACAGAACTAATTTGATTTAAAAACAAAAAATTACAATAAAATATTTTCGAAGGGATTACTGGTAGTGCCGTATAGATAAAGGCAGTAAAGAAAGCAGCAAAAAATTGTAAAAGGTGGCAGCATTGCCAAGTATATGTTGATTTCTGCCAGCCACACGTTAAAAAAATTAATGCTTGTAGGTGCACAAAAACGACACGATTTTTTTAAACTCAGTTTTCTGCAACCGGATTCACTCATTTCGATTCACTCATTCCGAAAAATCAAAGCTGCCACATGAAATATGTAAAGCAAAAATAAATATATTTGCTAACTTGTTTTAGGAAATAATAAAAATTCAATAAAACAAAAATTGATAAAAAGAAGTACATTTATAACGGGTAATTTTTTTGGTATTTGGTTTTTCAGTACAAAGAAAAAGATTTGTGACAGGTGGCAATGCCAAAAAAACGCCCTGTAAGGTTGCCATTTCACCATGAAGAGAGTAACAAATGAACAACGCCGGCGAATCATTTAATTTTATTATTAATTTTTACCTCAATGCGTACGTTAGCAATTAGAATTATCGAATTTGGTGTGAAGAGCATTCAGAGGCAGTTCAAGAGCTGTCAGTTTGATGCACTGTTTGATGAGGTTTGTGGGTTTGATAGCATCATTGGATCGTAGTTCTTCAAGAACGATGAAAAGCGCAACGTTACAGTCAATGGATCAAGCTAGCGTGTGATGATTACCGAGTTTTTTTTTTTGCCAAAAATTGAAGAATTGAACTTGATTGGCATGTGATAACAACAAGACGGTGTCATATGCCACACGGCACGCGATAGCATGAACCAAGTTTGGTAAACAATTAATCTCACGTTTTAAAGCAGCCCATTTTGGCCGTCAAGATCATACGATTTCACCCCCACTAGATTATTTTTTGTGGGGATACGTGAAGTGTCTCGTGTAGAGGTACAAGCCAGCCAGAAGACATAATTACAGCTGCCATAGGTGAGATGCCGACCGAAATGTTGGAAAAATTATGCCTAAATTGGAGCTCACGAATGGACCGGACCGGCTACGGTATAGCCGCGAGCAACACTTGCATGAAATAATCTTTAAGAAGGAAATAACCGGCCTTTATCTATCGGCCCAAATAAACATTTCATTCACTTTCGCAAATTTTTTGTTTCTTTCTTAATTTTTAAAACCCAACTGGTTGAAAATCATCCTTTACATGTTATGTTCAACTCCCTTCAATAAGACAATTTGTGTGTCGTTAGTTCCTGGTTCTATCTTAGCTTCTCCTTTTTATTATATTATTTTTGCACCAGTTTAACAAATTCTAACACGTTTTCTTCCTTTTGCTGGCAATTTATTTATAATTCACTTAAATTAGTAAACAACAGAAAAAAAACAATGCTCTGCCGCACATAATTTAAAATTATTTTCACATCATCATTAATAAATACTGCCGCATTGTTATGGCAGACAATGACTTCGATAAACCCAGCAAAATAATGTAAATGTTAATCATGATTGTCAAGACAGACGTCGTGCCCAATTTTCAATACACAAATTTAACACAATTTGATAATAATAAAACCTCCCCCCTTCCCCTCCAAACATAGAAAATACGAGGCTCCTTTTTGTGTTTAATAATTAAGAAAAGAGAAGAAATTCCTGTTCATTTAAAATCGCAAAAAAGATTCGCTATTAGAAATTTCCCAAACACAAATCGTTATGCGTGCTGTGCTGCTTCGCATAACACGCAAAACCATCAATTATGCCACAAAATGCGGAAGTTTCTTTCTCTTTTAAATTAAAACTAGTCTGGATGTGTGTTTATAATATAAACGGTTGCAGTTTGTCTGGCTTTGAAAGGCAGATCCAACTGTATAAGCGATTGTAAAATGAAAAAAAAATTAAAAAACTTAAGTACAGAGTGTCCGAAGGGAAGGTATACCACTTTGTTTTGCCGCCATTTTGGTAAACATTAGTCTTGACAGTTCATATTTGGCAGTCGTGAAGTAGAGACGTGCCAAATTTATTATGGAAAAATATTCGGTAAACCAACGTGTTTTAATCGTTAAAACATTTTATCGAAATCAATCATCGATTACTGTGACGATGAGAAAGTTACGTGAAATTTTTGAGAGAAACAACGTGCCAACAGAAGACCATTTAGGCCGCCGTATATTTGCCAATAGGATGCTACAGCTCGCCCATGACAACCCCGATTTTCATGAAAAAATCATAATGAGTGACGGGGCAGATTTTCATTTGAATGGATATGTAAATAAACAGAATAGTCGGTGCTGGGCAATGGAAAACCCTCAAATTATTCATCAGTCACCTTTGCATCCATTAAAAGTGACAGTCTGGTGTGCAATTTGGTCAGGAGGAATCATTGGACCTTACTTCTTTGAAACGGCGTCACGGTAACTGTCAATGGGGAGCGATATCGTGATATGATTGAAAACTTTTTAACGCCACAACTGCATGATTTGGGCTTGACTAACATGTGGTTTCAACAAGACGGTGCCGCAACGCATACAGCCAGGATTACAATGCGAGACCTCTTTCCACAACAAGTTATTTCAAGGTATGGTGATGTTGATTGGCCTCCACGGTCGTCTGATTTGACTGCTGCGGACTTCTTTTTGTGGGGATATCCGAAAAGCAAGGTTTATGCAAACAAACCAGAAACGCTAGAGCAACTCACACAAAATATTCGTGATGAAATTAATGAAATACCGCGTGAAATGTGCGAGAATGTAATGAAAAATGTGTTCAAAAGGGCTCGCATTTGCGAGGCTAACAGAGGCGGACATTTATCTGATATTGTATTCCATCATACATAATTGCCGACATTAAGTAAAACATTTGTCAATATACGATCCATTCGCTTTCATTTAATCAAAAATTATAAACAAACAAAGTAGTATACCTTCCCGGCGGACACCCTGTTGTTTAAATAAATTATGCATTTTCTGTTTATTATCTGGGACTGTAGAGCATTAAAAGTATTTAAAAAAAAGTAGATTTTGTCACAAAAAGGTATGAAAGTATTGCATGACATTTTTAGGCTTAAAATGCATGAAACTGTTGTAATTAAACATTTTTTTTTCAATATTACAAATGTTGCTTTAATGCATTTTAAACAGGTTGCTTTGAAATAAATGATTCTCTCCCCATAACATTTTTAAATCACATTGAGACTAAAAAAAAATTGCTAAAATATTAGTTGGCATCACTAAAAAACACCGTTACCAAAGGTTGCCACAAATGATTTCAAGTTTTAAAAAATAGGCCTGAAATTATAGTGAATAAATCTCAACAGCTGTATAACGGACGTTTGTTTTTAAATTATTGCTGAGTACCAGTGTTGCCAGTTTAGGGGGTGATTGGTTTCCCCTAAATTTTACGGTCTTCTTTCCCTTAGGGGCCAATTATGGGAAAAATTCCTTAGGAGGAAATTTAGGGTGCATAGATTTATATCTAGAGGAATTTTAAGGGATTTTCCTATTTGTCACCCTGGTGGCTGGATAAAGGTCTATCTGGAGTATCATTTTCTCTGTATCTCGCTGTTGGTATTCATCACCCAAGTTAGTCGCAAATTAGCCTCAAAAATTCTTTTTTCCGGTACAAACTTCCTTAAGCTATCTCTTACTAAAAAAAAAGACTGTATGACTGGAATTTGCATCGTTTATTAAAGAACACTGTGAAAAATCGAAAAGTCTGGCCATATAAAATATACTGAGTTAATAAGAAACATGTTGGCTGCTTCCGTTTTTTAAAACTCATAAAACAGGAAGTTAATAGAAAATCTGTATTCATATTTTTAGGCGGATTATTGTTGGTAAAAACGGTGCAATTTAGGAGTTTCTTTAATTTTTCCTTGTACAAAAGAAATAAGCCGGCAACACTGGTTCAATGGCATTAATTACGTTCGCTAAACATCCCCAGTGTATTTTTCCGACAATAGCAATAGTTCATAGTACTCTAATAGTTCCAATGCCTTACACAGTGTGATCTAGAAGTCTTAAATATTAATCTTGGTTATCCCAGCGCAGATACAGTGGCAGGTAAAATTAAACATATCTTGCACCAAAATAGCAAAGAATCCAAGTTTTCGTAAACAAAATTTATTCTATCACGTTTAAAAATGTGTAAATGTTTTGTTTCCTTCAGGAATTCTCCCCCTATAAGCTGAATCCGCGCTTGTGGCTTTCGGAGAGGCCTGCTTACGATCCTCCAATGCTTAGACGCATCATAATCACCAGCACTTACAACACAATTTCAGCCAAAACCTTTCGTCTACACTCTTCATAAGGCTCTTTTAAGCATTGCCTCCAACTCCACATTAATGGAAGCCTCTCTTCCTAAATTATTTCGATCTTCGTTATGAAAGTCACAGTTATTTAAAGCTAAAATGATCAAACTAAATTAGGCAACGAACTATGATCTTTTATATTTTTTAAAGTAAATTAAGCTGCATCAGAATTATTTTAGTTTGCAACTTAAGATTCCAAGTTTTGCTTGGAGTCAATATTAAGCTCAGCTTTACACTGTCATTTTCAGTTGTCTTTGTTTGTCTTGAACTTTTGTTTTCTTGTAGAAAAAACAAACATTTATTCCTTGGAAATGATTCATTTGCTCTGCGGTAGATGACTACAAGACTTTCTTAAGAAAGGAAGAAAGAAAAAAACAAATAATAAATAAATTCCTGCTTAGTAATCGCCACAAGACAAGAAATCAATTAGGAAAGGAGAAAAGTCAACTCAGGTAATTTCCAATTAATTGTCTGCTTTAAAAATTGACCACAAAGGTAAAAGAAACAACATTTGTAAATGATGCAAAAGATTTATTAAGCAAAACTAGCAGGGAAATTTAAAGTTGACATCAGGAAATGATTATTCTTTAAAAAGTATTAATTGAGGTTAAATAGAACGCAATCGGTTAAGGGGGCCAACCGACCGACCGTGGGGTCATCCAATGGAAAATCAATGATCGGTGATGTTCTGGCAATCAAAATTGCCTGCTGTTCTTACTTCTTTATAACACTAGCCATCAGCCTTCATCAGGAACAATCTGGACCATTAGTAAAATAGAGGAATTTCGGATAAGAATCACTTCTAGGCTGCCAAATGCAATGAAGGCTCCTTTGAGCGAAGCATTGGATGTGGTGTGTGTACACCACATTTATACGCATCCATGGCTAACAGTACCAGCGACCAGTTAGCGAACTCACTGTGTTGCGATTGATCGCTCGGCTTCAATTATTGCGTGAGGACAATCGAATACGAAAGTAGGCCTAAACCCAACTACAAAATAATATGGGTTGAAACCCTGGCGATGCCAATTCAACTGATAGGCGCCGAACCGATTATTCAGGGTACTCTACGATACTGGCCGCTACGGCGGCTATGCAACCAATCTCTTCCTGCTTGCTGATGCAAGCTTCAAAAGGTAATCGCGCTGAATCTTTTCTACGTTGCGACGGCTTGCCTGCGAACTTACGACGAAATTCGCGTTGCGTATGTACAACTGAGACGGCCGTCAGATGTCAAGTACAAAGGTATTGCTTGACGTAACTAAGTGCACTGACAGAATTCAGACTGACAGACTTATACCTCCTCGTGGTGGCGGCGGGTAATAGGTTTATGTCTCTGCTAGTTGCCTGGCTAAATCCGCTTGCTTGATTTGCTTGAGAAGTTAACACTCTCTTTAAAAAATCTCTCATTCAAGGTGGTATGCAAACTCTGGCTACTGATCGATCTCAAGTTTTAAGACAGACTTACCCGTGTATATGAAGCTCTGTGTGGGTGGATATCTTTTTCTCCATTACTCGTGGAAATTATATAAATTCTCTGAAGGAACTCTGTTTTTAATTGGCCAAAGGAGGCAGCCAGAAGAGATGGACAACAACAACTCGAGATGGGTCAAACTTTAAAGGCGTTGGACCGAAAGCTTACGATGGGAATGGACAATAAAGCCTCGCAGGAGGTGGAGAGGATAATTTCTACAGAAACGCCGATGTTTATTGGCAAACGGCGCAATTTTGAAGAGACGGATAAGAAAACCTCGGAAGGAGTCCAGGAGGCCAGGCTGCAAAGATACTATTGAGAAAGGGGACGAGAGAGTAGCTCACATTATGTGTGAATGTCCAGCATTTGCTAGCATAAGGCTTAGGACCTCAGACTATTTAAAATGCTAGCAATTACAAGAGACTCCGTGATGAGGAAGAAAGCCAAGAGTAAAGGCTAGTGTTAGCACGAGCCGTAATGAACTTAAGGTAGTCGTAAAGCACAAATCGCTTGCCTGAAATCAATACAAGGAGAGAGAAGGGGCCCATAAAGTACGCGCTCTGCTTCGATATGAAATGTAACAGTTGGTAAAACTATCACTAGCACCCCTATAGTTTCCCCTAAGTCGTCTTTTTTTATCTCTTTTTCATTAGCCTAAGAAACGACAAGTTAATCTAAGAAGAAACTTATATTGACATAAAATTAATTTAACCTGTACTTTTCTTTAAAGACATGACATTTAAAGTTTCACTCTTTTCGCATCACATTAAACTTTCAGGCCAAACAGAAGCTACAAAAACATTGGCCATTCTTGGCTAAAAGTAAAATTAAAAGCCATAAATACGTAATTAATAAAAAATATATAAATTCAAGACAAATCAGCCATAAACAATTCAAGATTTTATGGGAGTTTTGAACAGCAAAAAATAAAATCAATTTCTAGATTTCAGTCGCAAAGTAAACAACCAGTTTTAAATTTGATAGAGCAACCACATTTAAAAAAACAAGAGTTCAGACATAAATAAGAAACGAGACCATTAAATGTTAAAAATGACTCATATTCAAACAAAGAGAAAAAAAAACAATACTGGGGACGGACGTCTTAGACGCAGGGAATTTTAAGTCGCATTTTTGAACAGGTTTCCAAAAATTTGTTTATATTTTTTTTTTACTTCTTAATTTTTAATTTGAAATTCAAACAGTTTTCAAGGAATATTTTTCTAAAGAAGATTTAGAACAACAAGAGCTTTCTGGGGACTCAATAAATTATTTTTACAAGAAACGCTAGATTCCTCAAGTTTTTACGACATCGAATATTTTAATCGAATTTTTTTTTCTGGTATTTTGTTTACGTCAAAATGTTGTTTAGTAACGGAAGTATTTAAAAGCAGGGGTTGTTTTGAATTTCGGTTTAGTTTTTTGTGCGTGTTTTTCAATGCAATTTTGTTTTATTTTTTTTTTTTTTTCTTAAAAAGGAAGTTGTTCATCTAAGCGGAACTTTATAATACAACAACAACAGAAACACCGACTTACTACTAATTTATTTGAATACTTCTTTAAACATTATCGAAGGTGGATGTTTAAAAAAAAAACCGGTTTGTTAGGGAATTCACATGAACCGTAAAAAAAGAAAATAGTTTTACCTGCTTTTTCTTTAAGGGATAAAATGAAAATTCTTCTTCCAGACAGGTTTTATAATTTAGCGTAGCGTAACATAAGAACCTGCTCCTCTCTTAACACATATTTTAAATTGATTAACCGAAACAATGTCTGGTATTAATGTGTCTCATGTTCCCTCTGTCCAAAATTACGATTCATTTTTTATATTTTCTGTTTATTTATTCCTTTCAAATTGTTTGGTCATCTCTTTGCTGACCCCCTTAAACTTATTAATCAAATGACTCACTCGTACACTTTAACAATGACTTTTTATGCCTTCTAGGTTTTTGTTTTGGTGGTTTGTTAACTTTTTGTGCAGCTTAGTTAGGTGTGTTCATAATGAACTGTAAACTTCACACAGTGAACTTTAGTAGAAAAGCCAGAGTTGCAAAAAAGACTATGTAAACAGATATACATTTTATAGATTAAAGATTTGTTTAATTTTTAATGTTCAATTTAACTTTTTTCGTATAAAATCTAAATTAAAATGAGAAAGCAATCAGAAAGAGTGTAAAATGCCACCTGAAGTCAGACTGTCCAAAAACTCGAATGTAAATTTGACAGTCGTCTGGCTGCCATTATTTTCAGAAAATTTCTAAACGCTGAGACTTTACATTTTGTCAGGGTTAAATTTTTTGTAGAAGCTCATGAAGAAAATACCAAAAACAGCTGTTAAACAAGTCGAGTGGTTCGCCGCCGACAGTTATTTGTTTCAGCTTGCAGCGGCTCGAAAACGGCTGCTGTAGGTAGGTGTCGGTCATCAATGTATTTTTCTGACTTTAGTGCTGAACATTTCTGTACTTTCCTACCATTTCATTTTGCTACTTTTTACAACAACAAGAAAAATATATAAAAAACTTGAGCTGTCAAAAATGTTTGACAGCTACCCCTTAATGATTAATCCATTAATGATTAATCGGCAGATTTGAAATTGAACATTCTTTTGGGTGATTTGTAATGAACGAGCAAATGGTGAATTCTTTTTTTTAATACATGGTTGGATGTGTGTTTGTGGGCATTGACTTTCAACTTTAAAACACTCCAACAATCTTAAATCACATAATGAATCCGGCCAACTCCCCTCACTGGAACAAGAAAATACACAAGCGCGGAATCTTGCATAAAGTAGTTGAATAATTGAATCGTTTCACAACCTATATGACATCGGCCGCTGTATTGCTAAAACCACATGATGCCCATATCCATATCATAGAATTTTGCTGAAAATATTTAGCAATATTGAGCAACAGTAACCACATTCTCTGGAAGGAATTTGGTGCTGTGACGCCGCAAGCCCTAAATCCAACTTAATTGCGACAATCACCTGTGGGTTCTCTAAAAACCTAATGTGGCCATTACAACGATTAAAGAAGCCAGCCATTAAGTTTAAATCGAGTTTCATCGCTTATAGTCAATGTTTATGGTCGCGAGCCAGCAGTTAGAGGCTTTGATCCGATGAAGAGAGCTTCTTGATCGAGTTTCTCTTACATTTTTCAATTACTCCCTTGAAAGTGGATGGAGTTAAATCAATCTGCACAACAACATAAAAGTGAAAATAAGGACAAGTTCCGCTCCTAATTTCTAGTTTGGTAACATTTTTCCCATAATCCTTTCCCATATTAAAAATTTTATTTAAAAAAAAAATGCTAAGCTAGCAAGTTGCAAAGTAGACTTTACGTTATATTCGAACCTCTAAAATTAATTTCCTAAACACACTACAAGAATAACGAACAAGATACACCAAAAACAATAAAAACACAATAACAAAATAATAATCAAATTTATAATCCAATAATCACTTCTTTCAACCCCATCAAAAAACACTATAGCCAATTAAAAAGAACGTTCACCTGTGCCGTCCATAAACACCAGTTCTGATGCAATAAAATACTAAACACAATCGTCTAACAATCCATACAAAAACACTCGGCCTGCTGCTATCAGGTCCCAATTACAGATGGCTACGTGATAAAAGAAAAAAAGGTGCCTATATTAACTAACATCATTCACTAACATCTACCAATCCGTACAAAACACCCAACCCTCGAGCTTTAACTGCTACCTGTTCACACCTAACAGATGCCTATGTGATAAACGAGATTCACCTGTTACTAGCTCACATGACAAATAGATACCCTGTCGGAATATCAAAACAAGAATATGTATAAAACCTCTTCTAACTTTTAAAAGACGGTTACAGACGGTTGGATTATGTCAAATTTCATCTCTCTACCTAGAGAAATGCTCCATATAAATAAGAGGAAACTAGGGGACTAGACCCCTAAATGAAAAATGACACATTTTACTCAATACTATAGGAAAAGTGTTCCATAGAAATAAGGGGGAACCCTAGCCCCCTCACAGATAAAAAGCTCTCTAGCTACAGTGGAAGTACCCCATAATATTGAGGAGTAAGTCAGTGAGTCAGGGAATATGTACCAAAATATGCTCTTTTTACACCTTCATATCTCGGGAAGGTCAAGGTAAAACCTATGAAGTAACCTTTACGTAGAGTCATTATCTTCTAAGTTTCATTATTTTATGATTAAAGAAAGCCAAGTTATGAGGGAGGTATAAACAGTGCGAATAGTTTGTGTAATTTACACGCACTACCGCGCACGACTTAATATTTCGAACATATTTAGTACGAAATTTGCTTAGTTCTCAAAATTTTCGTATGCTCAAATGGCGGTAAATCCAAATCTTGTGTGAAATGGGAAGTTAAGAAGAAGAAATATGATTAGCAGGTTTTAGCACCGAGTTTATTCGTAACGGTGTCTAAGTCTTCACTCAAGCCACTTGTTACAATTAAAGTCTCTTTTAAGGCGGGTGGGGTATTTGTAGTTCAAAGTTTTAGACCCGTTGTGAAACAAACAAATAATCGAAAGTATGTTAAATATTTATATTAATTAAAGGGCGGCATCGAACAGTTTTAAATAAATTATAACAGTTTTTGTGCCACACGTATTTTTTTTATTTTATTTTAAACAAATTCTTCAAATACCAAAAACCTCTTAATTATCAGTATATTTTTTTCAATTTTTCCCCCCACTCTCTTTTTGTAGTAAAATTTCACACTGACCTAAAATTTTACAAACTTAAGCATTTTCAATACAATTTTACACATGCAACTTGGGAAAAAATAATGATGATAAGGAAAAATAAACCAACGAAATTATTTCGAAAATAGAGAAGTGAAAAAGCATTAAATTCTTTTATTCAAAAGGATGATATTATGAAACCAGCAAATTGAAAAAATAAAAAACTCTAATTACTTCATTTAGAAATATCAGTGTGTTTCGTCGTATTGCTTCATAATTACGAGGGTAACTATGTATATTGCGATTATAATGCTCAAAAGAAATTCTCAATTTTCATAGCATTTTTGCCACTTCGCCTGAGACAGCATCAACGCAGCATCCCCAGCTGGCAAAGAAAAGCTTTTCAAAAAATTTCCCTCATTTACGTTGGGATATCCCAGCCCATGGCATGCATGGTAAAAAGAATCCAGTTGACTTGCGGTTTCAATATAGGCAGACATTTTACCGATATAAGGAGCTCGGCGGGTTAACATTTTCCTATACAAAGAATTTTACAAGATGAACAATGCAGCCCAGCAAATAGTGAGCTAACTCCAGTGAATTATAAGATGAATGTTTGCGGAATGGTTGAATGTAATTAGGAACGTTAAGAGTAATTAGATCCTAAGAAGGGAACGGAAATCTAGCATGAACAGTACAAACAGACTACTCCGGTAAAAGGACTTCCAAACATATTACAATCACTGAAAAGGAAAATTTTGCGGTTACAGAATAGAAGCAAGATCACATCTGATATGACTTTCTGTGGAGCTGAACCTAGAACTGTCACTGTCACTGTGTAAGGGTGTGACAGAAACTCACTCCTTGGTTGCCATGGTTTAATACTATACAATAAAAATTGAGACAGCAGACAGCCACTAGCGTGTAAAAAAGCCCTTGAGCAATGAAAAAGGAAATTAAAATACTCAAAGCTGGTGACAGAAGACATGCTCAGAATTTATTTGATCGAGATGAAAAACTAGAAAGATGCCTCAGTTTTTAAAGGGGCAGTATGAAAGAAAAACAAACTATTTTTCAATTTTCCTAAACTTTTTGTATGGGAAAATGTTAATTTTTAATGGTTTTGGAGCAGGAAATTTATCTTTTTCAACCCCTTTCCCCCCTGGATCCAGCACTGCTTGTAGGGTGTATGTGCCACTAAACGGGCTTAAGAAAAGACGAACATGACAGTAGCGTTAATATCCTATGCACAATTATCATTATTATTTTTGATGTAGAGAAACAAGTCATTGGATGCCAAGTTTTCGAGTTCTCAAAAACGCAATTGTTTGTCAATGTTGCTGCCACATTGGTCACCGCTTGCATGCGGCTGATGTTTAGCTTCAGACTCATGTCCTTAAATTCACGATTCGTCATCACCTTTAACGAATACGAGTTTCAAAGCGCTAAAGCTCGAGAGCACTAGCTTACACAAAACGACCCCAGCATATATTTGAGCTGTTGTTGCATTATTAGAAATTTAATACGATTACGGATTTTAGACAAAGGTTCGAAATTCGTAATTTAACGTAGTTTGACTTCCTCATAACTCTAATAATTATCAAGATATTTTTTTTATTAATCAACCCTCGTATAATTATAATATTGTATGAGAAACTTCTGGGAAAATATTTATTGCGTTTTTATTTATAAAAATTTTTTATTTATTAATGTTTAACATCACATTTTTTACTCGAAAGTTGTTAAACAAAATTATTTATTATTATTTGTCATTCAAATGATTTTAACATTTAAACTTTTTGCAAGTCGAGTTTGGTTTAACAAATAAAAATTTTTAATAATATTTAAGCAAATCTTAGAAGTAGAAATATTTCTATAAAATTAAACTAATGAATTATTTGTAGAAAATTGTCGATCTATCAATGAGCAAAGCATTGGCGGAATAACGAAAAGACTTTGTATATGGTCTTCTGTGTGGAGAATACGTTTAGATGTTCCTGTTCAGTTTGAACATAATTATTGTTTATCATTGAGAGTGCTTTCTTGTTCTCAGCATAGTTTAATTATGTACGGGTTTGCTCAGCCGTGCGCATACATTATACATACTTTTTATTTTGCCTGTGTGCATTTTGTTTCTGTGATGGCAGAATTCCGTTGTGCAAACAACTGTTCGCACAACGTCGGTTGAACACAACCATCAACAGAAACGGTTCCGAATTCCTGTGCGAACAGATATCTGTTCTATTGCAGAACAGATCTATGGCTACTCAAGATGGCATGAGAGCAATTTGCGCCAGTGATGCCTACTCTACTACTATTCTTTTGGGTATCTAATGCAAACCTACTGCCTTCCAACAAAAATCTTCCACATTTTTAGTTTTTCAAAACTAATGCTAAGTATTTTTACCCGACATTATTTTATCTAATTCAGTCTAGAGTTTCAACTAAAACAATTTGCGTGTAAACAACGCAAAAAGCGATACATTAACTGCACTATTAAAATGAACAGCTTTTTTTCATTATAGCTTGAACAACACAAAGAAGCAAGTACAAAAATGTAACCGACGAAACATATTTCTATATCTCTTTGTAAATAAACGGATTTTGGTTTAACAAATAGTTTTCAAATAGCTGAAAGCGAGGCCGAAAAAAGTTCTCAACCTCGTAAGTGCCAATTCATACAGAGGGCTTTTTATTTGCGTATTTTTTTCTGTTTTGTTTTACAGCTGTTCAGTAAATCAGTACGTATTAATTATTCTCTATGCTACTCCCAAGACGTGCAAGGCAGAGAGTAATGTTTAAAGCTCGAATCACACTATCGCCGCAATGCACCGATTTTCGTTGTTTTATATACCGATGGTGCGCACACACACTATTTTTGAAGATTTAACTACCGATTCGCCGATATTTTGCTGGATATAGACGAACAAAATCTATGTTGATGCGCCGATAATATGAAATTTTTTGCACAATATTCAAACAATCAAATTATGAAATATGCGCCGATTTTGATCGTAGATCACTTAACCACCGATTACAGGCGAAGATAAGTGTCGATTCGGAAATAGCAAAAGCCATTTTTAAATACATCAACTGGTGTAAATAATAAATACAAATTTTAAATATAATATTGAAAAAACCAATTTCAGCTAATCTATCATGATTATTAAAAACAAATAGATTTTACCAAAGTAAAAAGGTAAATTGTACTCTTATTACCCTGCCTGACTTGAAAACAGTTTAGTTCAAGAAAATCTTGTGCATTCATTCGCACATAATTTTTGAAAAGAATATGTTGGTTGTCGACTGCGCGAAATTCCCGTACAGTGCTATCACATACGCACCATATTCACTCAAAAATATATCGTGTAATGTTTTGAAATGTGCGCCGACTTAGAACGATAAAAACATTCTCAAATTGTGTTTTTTTTCTACCCCGCAAGCAACACTACCCGTGATTGTCAGCTCTAGCAAAAAAAAAACTTTGTATGAATTGACACTAAGTACAAAAAAAAAATGCACTCTGAACAAAAATATTCCAAGTTGTGGGCAAAGGATAACGATTTCGTAGACCCCTTTGAAAAATATTTCTCAAGTAAAAAATTATTTTTCTACGGGTGTTAAAAATCCGCGTACAATAAAAGCTTACCTTGGTCTGAATTAAATGTTAAAGGAGGACCGGCAGTTAAGTGTTTACTTTTTTTTTATATTTCTCTCAGTGTTATCCTAAAATGCTTGCACAAGTTCAGATTGTATGTGTATCCCTACTCCTAAAATAATAATGGCTTTAGTATTTCTTTCTGTTTTAAACCACAAGAGTTACCTATTCCCATGCGATGCTTTGTTGGGGGGTGCGCATTGAAGCCCAGTGCGAGAACAGAAAGAACGGTTAAAATAATTACTTAATATACACACAGAAAATAATTCGCGAGTCATTTCTTTAATTATCTTATTCTTCCCCTTTTTTAATAACCAATTGAAGGTGATTTGGAAAATTACTTAATAATTTGTAACTCAATGTTGTAGAACACTAACTTGTAAACACTCAAAAAATCGCTACAAGGCAATTTGAAACTACACACTCACATTAACTCTGAAAAAAATTGGTCACGAATTGGTACTGTTTAACAGCAGCAGTAGAAGAGAGCGAAAGAGAGAGAGAGAGAGAGAGGAAGGAAACAAACAAAACAAACAACAATAAGAAAAAATTTGTAAAACAAACGTTTTTTTTTTTTGTTTTTCTAAGCAGAGTAATCACAAATTTCAATAAATAAAGGCAAAACTAGTTCGAGAATGCAAAACGTAACAATGGAAAATGGAAATAACCTCCACAGCAGTACTCACGTAGTAAATTACAGAAATGTTCCACAATTAATTTGTTTAAACGAATTGAAAATATGTAGAAGTAATCAAATTTGCCCACGAATATAAAATTATTTACGTTTCTTGCATGAGTAAATATTTCAAAAGATTTGTTTATTTTTAACATTTTTCTCATTTTGTTTGTTTTAATAATAACAAAAGTATTTTATTAGTTATCTTTAATGATTGCTAGCTAAGCTACATACATATGTATGTATGTCGTTAATAATTCTTATCTAATCGGAAATTAAATGTTTGCATAAGTAGGTATGAATTAATATTAATTATTAATAACTTCGTTAAAGAAAATAGATAAAAATAGAAAGATTTAAAATTTAGAAAAGATTTTTTTTTTTTTGAAAAAGATGCTTTTGGTGTGGCGTAGTTGTTGTAGAAATCATTGGTCCAGATTTCTCAAAAGTTGACATCGATTGTCCAAAATGCAATGGCCATAAATTTAGCAAGCCATCGATACGTGTCTCATAGCATGTATGTACATATGTACATGCATATATGTATGTATGTATGTATACTTGAGTATGTATAACATCATGTGAATTAAGTATGTATGTACTTATATTTATTGCGGTTAGGAGAAGTAATTAGTGCATGTTTTGGGTTTGTTTAATTAAAAACCACAGGCTTAAAAGGGGCAAGGGTAAGGTAAATAGGTACATAAATATTGTAAAAAATATGCAAATACCTTTAATCCCTTGCAAGGAAAGTTTTGGTCCTTCAAATATAAATTGTTTTCATAAATCACCCGCTGTTTCGCATTGTTCATTCATACCCATGCATTTTTTACCTTTTACAGTTTAATTATTGTTACGTCTCTCTCGCTCTATTGCACTCTACCAGGCATGGAAAATTCTTATTTTGAAATGGTAGTTTCTTGCCAAACAAAATCTTACCTTTTTGAGGTTAGAATCACTTTACACTGGGGGTCTCTGTATTGGTACTTTAGTCGCACAAGTGTTATACTAAACAAATGGTTTTCGCCAAGGAACATATGTATAATACATATGTAAATATTTTTAATCAGAGAGGAAAGAGAAAGTTGACAGTTTTTTATGCGGAGTTTAAACAGCGTTGATTCCAACTCCACCACTTTTGGTGTTGATCTACCTCCTTTGGTTATAACATATTACTCAACTGTTCCTACTTTCTCATAAAAAAAGCTACAACTCGTTTAGTTTTTCATATATTATGCTAAAGTATTGTTAGCTGAACTTTATTTAACCCTTCCACTCTAGTAGTGCGTTGATTATACCATTTAAACACTAAAATTTTTGGAGAAACGCAACTCTTCGTTTGATATCTGATCTCCTATAAAAAAATTTATAATGCACAAATGTTTCCTTAACTGTTCGAGTTTGTTGCTCGTTCTTCCACCCTATAGTGCGAATATATAAAAATTCTTTCCTGCAGTTAATGTATTAAAACTTCGAGCAGAAACAAACTGATACTCTAAACGATTTCCCTATGCGGACACTATGTAGCCGACACCTACAGAAGAGCGCTATTTGTTATACTCGAAATACGTTTATGCTCACAAAGGATGTTTTTTTTTTTAATTTTACCCTTAATAATGGCGAAATGTATTGCCCTCTATGATCTGTATAAATTCCCAAGCAATAACGGTTTGTTTAAGTATGTAGTCTTTAACTTAGGTTTGATAATATATAAATAAATGGTTGGAAAATAGAAAATAAGAAATTCAAACTGGTTTTTAAAATGTTGCATATTGTGTACATTTTATATGATAAAATTTAAGATTCGAAAATGAGATAATTGAAAAAATTTCGTTTATAGCTAGTGTTATTAATAAGGAATCAAAACGAACGTTATTCAACAAACTGACAAGCAATTTGAAAATTTTTCTTGCTATTTGTTGTGTAATATTAAAAAAATCGTTACCAGCTTTCGATGAATTGCAGAAATTTTTATATACCCTAAGGAATTTAATACAAATGAATACTTATTTATTTCTTTCAATTACAAAAATCGATTTTAATGTCAAGGGTCAAATAGGTATTTTTCTGCTACAAAAAAGTTCTGATAAAATTACAATAGTGACGAATTTTCCATCCCTGATCTATACCTTCATACACAGTGATTAACAATTTTTATCATTAATAACAGCAATAACAACAACTCAGTAAGAAATCAAAGACAAAACAAGAACGAGGAGTGTAGGGAAAAAAGGTAAACAAAACCATAAGAAAAAAAGACAACAACTTTATGAGTAAACTCTAAACAACAAAAGTTGTTTTCTTTTAAATATCGTGTTATACACAGCAGTGTAGTTAGTCTGGCTGTTTTGTTGTTATAACTTTTCGGTAATCAATCATTAAAGAAGGTTAAATTTTTGATAAAACTGATAGAACAAATTCAAACCTAAACACATAGACAAAAAAAGAATGAAACAAAAATAAGAAGAAAGCAAAAGAACTCTCATAACTTGATGTAATATAATATTTCCAACATGGCCGGCCGTATTGAGAGATACATATGTATCTCTCTGTACATACTTATGTAAGTATGTACATACATCTTATGTACAAATTATAAAAACTTTCTGAACAGATTAGAATAGTTTTTTCTGTTTTTGGAGTAGAAAGAAAATTAACTTTTAAACAAAGATAAATAATTTAAATGACATAAAGACATTCTTTGTTTTTGATGCGGCAAGAAAAATATCGAGATTACAAATAATAAAATCATTATTAAAATTTTCTAGATTATAAGTCCGTGATAAATGAACTAAACGTCTCGCTTTCATACTAAGACGTACAGCTGATTTTATTGTTTGCGAGGCAATGATCATAAAAACATTTTAGAGGATGTTAACACATGCGCCTTAATTGAGGGCATTAAATTTTAAATTAAGTTATAAAACTTGGTGTTCAAACATATGCAATTTAAGCTTACTCAATTAGCATTTGATAGCTGAAAACGTTTTCATGACCCGTAAATGATGTTTAAAAAAGCATGCAATTCTATGTTATGGGATTTTATGTATAAAAACTACAAATTGCCAAGATAATATGGAATAATCGTGGTAATTTTGTTGCAAGGCTTGGGTAAATTAACGCAATTTACGATGCAAAAGTACTAATTGCTCAATTTATTAACTGAATTGTTATGTGGTAAATGGAGCTTAATTAATGTCTTAACTGCATAAATCTCCTGATTGTACAATTAAGATGTAGTTTCTGAATTACTCTTACAGAATTTAACACCGTAGTTTCTAGATAAAAAATGTATTCAAACAAGAAAGGTAATACATACCTTTCTTATTACATACATATGAGTAGAAACTGCTACGAGAAATATTGTGATATTTGGGTTTTCAGTGTAAGGAAAATGCTTCGCACTTACCCGAATGATGTCCAGCATCATCGTCCTCATCATCCAATTGATGATGTTGTGTCTGCTCCCTATCCGAGGGACTACTGCAGCTACTATCAATATTACGTATGGTACCCTCTGCCGATGAGACATTCGAATTATCCTGTATTAAAGTATCCGTACCGGAACAATGCTCTTCATTAGTCGTGGACGTAACATCGAAAATTTTAAAACGTTCGCGTATCAATTCAGCGCATTTTTCGGCCCGAAAATACGAATCCAGTTCATCGAGTGCCAACGGACAGACATCATATTGTAAGTAAAAATCTTTACCCCAGCTACCGCTACAGAAAGTGGTTTTGCTATTAGTTGAGTAGCTGCCATTAGCCCCATGAATTTGTTGCTGATGTTGAGAGGCTATGGATTTTAAAAGCGAGTTACTGCGCGACAATTTAGTCGAATGTGCGCGACGTATGAATGACAAAGACTTTTTGGCAGGTGAAGTTATTTGATGCGGATGGGGTGGATAGTTTTTAGTACTATTTGAGGGTGGTGAAGTTAGGGAATTATCCGAAGAAGACGACATGGAATTTGTTAATTTTGTTGTCGATTTCAATAAAAATAAATTCTTAGGCGGAAAAACTGTTGTTATTATTGTATTTACTGCGTTGGATTTAACAATTCTTGTAGTATCGCGATTTAAATGGCACGCCTGACTGCCACCAAATTTGCGACTTAACGAAGTAGCTGGTTCTGCGGGGGATTTATTCGCTTTAGATGTATTACTCTGAATATGTGCATCAGAGGACGACTCTGCGGTATGATCTAATGCCTCACCTTGTTTTAAAGCAACTGAGGGTGATAAATTTTGCGGTAATGTTTTCGATTTTATGCGCAGAACACACGGTGTCGATGTAACAATATTAGTAGCAGCTACAGGCTTTATTAATGCACTTGTAGTAGTAGTAGTCGTCGTAGTAATTTGTTTGGTATGGCTAGGCGACGAAGTTGTTGAAGCTTTTATTTTGGCGACATTGATTAGATTTTGCTCAGAGCTTTGCAATAGATTTTTAGACGCTGATGAGGGTACTGATAAGATGTTCGTACGCGAGCGTGATTTCATCATTTTTATGGGTGTCGATGTGTTAGTTTGCATACGGCTTATCTCTGAATCATCGTCATCATCGTATTCAGCATTGCAATTTTGTATTGGTGTAGTATTCGCTGGTGTCGTTGGTGTAGATGTTGTTGATTTAAGAGTCAAACTGCTGGTGTCTCTTATTTTATGGGGGGTTTGTTTTGTATTGGATTTCTGGTTTATTTGAGAGCCAGAATTCCGTTGTATTTGTATTGATGACGTAGTACTTGTGTTGCTGCAAGTTACCACAATATCGTTTTCTTCATTAAGCTCGGTTCTAGGAGCGGGTGAAGGCCATTTAGTAGACGACATTGTGCTGTTATAAGAACTAGAAGATTTTCGAGCGTCAGCTTTATTAGTTGCCGATTGCTCAGATATGCTAGAACCTAAAGAGCTTCTCGGAGATTGAGGGTCATCTAAACTATTGAGCACTACGCCGTAACGCTTGGTGCGTGCGGTAGACTGAGCCTGGGCTCTTTGTTTCGGAAGGGGAGTGGAATGATTATTAGAGGTGGATTGAAGAGACTTATTGCTTACAGAACTTAATCTATTTGTTGTAGAAGTCTTGCTAGAACTTAAGGAAGTCTTGCTGCTAGTTCTCTTGGTGTTAAATACGGCAGAAGCAGTAGAAGACGTACTTTCTTTTACTTGACTGGCCTTTGAAGTTTTAGTGGTTTTATTTTTATGCATGGCTATAATAAATTCTGCTGCATCACTGTCCTCATCTAAATCGGCTAAGTCATCAGTGGCCCCCGATAAGCTCCAATTAAAACCACAAGGAGGAGCCATTTTCTTGGAATTTTTTGAACTACTGCTTTTATAGCCCGAAGAAGCTGTGGAAGAGTTGGAAGATGTGGTACTAAAACCCAAAGTACTATTGGCTCTTTCAAATAATAGTGTGGTAACCTTAACAGAAGTAGTGGCACTTCTAGGTGAACGCGAATTTGTTTTATTATTGTTGGTTTTTGTTGTAGTAGTAGAGGATTTTTTCAAGTTGTTGTTGCTAGAGTTTTTTAAATCCTTGCTACTAGAAGATTGACTAGCTAAACTGGAGACGCTGTCGCTGATAGAGCTCTTATCAACTTCGTCTTTAGCCTGGGCGTTAGACAATGAGGAAGTTTGAGACAATTCAGTTTCGTCGTCCTCTATGACTAACGGTACATAAAATGTGGATCTTCTACGCTGCTGTTTCTCCTCCGCTGACGTTGATGTTATGTTAGTGGGAGTAGAGGGTGTTACCGAAGTCAAGGAAGTATTGGAGCGATTTAAAGAAGAAGTATCCAGAGATTGCAACATGTTTTTATTGAATTTTAAACGAAGCTACACAAAAATTATATTATGCCACATATTTTTAGTTAACAATTCATATTTGCTATCTCACACATACAAACATATATAGTAATCGCTTTAATTTTAAAAATCTTTTAAATTAACAAATTTGTTAAGTATTTTATTTTAGATAAAATATTTCGTAATATGGCAACACTTTTTGGTTTTACTTTGTTGATTAACGTGGATAACTAACACACACACACACACACTTGTTTAAATAAAATGTACAAAGTAACATCTTTAAAATAAATATTTATAACAGGTTTTTTATATTAAATTATATGGCAACTATTAAATTTTAATTAAAATTTATAACATTAAAATTGTGTTTATTTATGTCCAAAATAAAAAACAAACGAATATATATTTTTTGCTATTTCTCTTTAACAGCGTTTTTATTGCTTTTTACAAAATTCTTTTACACTTTACAACAACACAACACACTCTTGAAGATGGATGGTCGCTCTACTGTGTATCCAAATTGAAAAACTGGCTGTACAACTTCTGAAAAAAGCCACTAGAGAGCTACTTACAAATTATTATTTTTGATAGCTGCTTGAGGTTAGTGAAATTGAAATCTTCTTTTTAAAAGTCTGTTTTAATTTATTTAAGTATTTATAATTATTTTCTTATATACTATTAAACAATTATTTTAACAAAATTTTATTTTTGAAATAAAACGAGTTACAAGCGCACTACATTCGTTTACAAACTTATCTCAATGAACAACCGCACTAAACTGAAAACGCAATTCAAATTGCGCCACTACTTCACTCAATTACTAGAGTATTTTTGAACAATGAGTATAAAAGAGTGTGAAAACAAGAGAGTGTGCGTGGTTGTGTGTTGTTATCCAAAGATCATTGAATGGGCTGCCAGATGCGACGAAGTCACATAATTTTGCCGTTAAAGAATTCAAAAAAAAAAAAAGTTCAGATTTATTATACTACAGTGGAAGTATATTTAAAGCTTCAAGACTTAAAAAACAAATGTTCTCTAGCTCTAAAAAGTTCTTTAGTAGCAATTTTTTTAATTGTAATTATTTGTAGTACAAATCAAATAATAAGATATTACATAAAATTTGCATATTTAACACGTTGAGTGCCACGTCAGTCACCGGTGACTGACACTGACCTTTCCGCGCCAGTCACCGGTGACTGACAGCATAAAATATGATAGTAAAGGTAAAAATTGAAAATTTTTTTTCAGAAAACTTTAATGAATTTTATTGAAACAAGGTAAACATAAAAATGGTTGTCCCTCGCAAGTGTCACAAAATGTTATAACCTGTTCGGTAAAATTTCGTGCTATTTTTCTGCCACTCTGTGCCGCATTTTCTTCATAGCACTATTTGCAATACTTTCGCACTGCTGAAACTCGCGCGGCCTGACGGGGAAGTCGCTTTAAAAGCGCGTGGCACTTAACGTGTTAAATATGATATGCATATATAGGATGGTCCAATCGTAATGCACGATGTTAATTATGAGTCATACCCTAACAATTGAGTAGTGCGTTAAGATTGCTGAAGCCGTTATGAAAATGGGCGTTCAAACTAAAATGCATTTCGTGCATTTGTGATTTTTCGGTCAACCTAATCGAGCGAATGATCCACAATCGGAAGATTTATGCGCATATTTCAGCAAACAACGTCTGTGGAAATGTGAAAATACCTGTGCATGCACGCCGACCGATATTGTGTTTCACACCTAATTGTAAAAAAAAATAATCAAGATGATTCTCTGAAAACTTTTTGTTTTATTTACAATTAACATCGTAATAAAATATAGTTGTTCGACCTATTAATATTGTTTAATTAATTAATTCACAAGCTTGAGGTCTTAAATAAATTTTTTTGTAACACAATTTTATTATTTTTACTCGATAACTGAAGTTTGCATAATATAATTTATATTCCTGATGTTGCTATACACAAAGGCGTAGCGAAATATCGAGTATAAATAATAAGTGTTACAAAAAATTTCATTAAAGGCCTCAAGCTGGTGAATTAATTAATTGAATTAGAGAAAAAATTTCAAGACTTTAAAACTTGGATAGTTAATTAAGTATGTATAATAAAAATAAAGTACCCAAAAAAGTATTTCGGTAATAAAACAAACAATTTAAAATTTTTATTAATTCTATCCCAAGATCTTAGCAAAAGTCTTTCATCGAGTTAGCAATCTTACAATTTTAATTTCTGGCAACGCTGCAAAATTCTCGCTCATACAAGAACTCACTCTACAATGTACAATAAAACTCTCTTTGAGTACTAGTTTTGTAAACGATAAACAATAAGACACGGTTGCAAACAAAAGGCCCAACAACAAGCAATAAGAAAAATGGGACATATTGGTTTTTTTTTTAATAAAAGGAGTTTCAATTCAAAAAATGGAAAAATATATGTATTTAGTTCATTAAAATACAAAATGTTTATTAGTATATTGAGACTTACTATTAAACAGAAGAAAACATCACTAAATCATTTAACAATTTCAATTTATTAAAAAAAAAACAAAAAAACAAATCGTCGAATAAAAAGAATAGCCGTCTGAGAATATGGTTTCACTGCCAATAAGACCATATTGCAATAGCAATTTTTCCAGGCTCATACCAAACGCATATATTTTAAGGACCGTAAGAGCGGATTATTAAAGAAGCTGGGATCTTTGAATTGAAGAGTGAAAAGTCAAGAACATTAAATTGAGGTAGAGAGTAGTAGAGTTATAGTATTTTGCCACTATTAACGATTTAATTGCAGCGAAATTTCTCTTTCGATGATTAATCGAGAATTAATCGAAAACTTCCAAAATAATCGAAACAAATACATAAACAATAAAGGCCTATAATGCGTCGCTACAACATATTATATCGTATAAATCCTAACATTATTAATTGCAAATCAATTAAAAATAAATACTCTGAGCCAATGTGAACACGCCCGTTTGGGAGTATTGAAGAACCATTTTTACTGGCAGCATCAACTCTGTTAGACTCCAAATTCAAAAAAATAACAGATCAACATTTAAAAAAACATCAATTTCCAGGATTTATTAGCGATATCACTGATTATGACGTAAGAACTGAAAACGACAATATTGTAGGTAGTGAAACCGACACGCCTTCTATTGATGTTGAATTCGATTTATAGTCTCACAACAAGGCTTGGGTTTACAAGCGAAAACTGAAGGATCATGACCCCCCTACAAATCTTCAAGATGAGCTAGACGTCTTTCTCCATTTCTCGAATTAAAACGAAATGTGATTAAGGCAGGGCATGGAAGGAAAACAGTGTTACCCTATAACCTTTACACACTTTTACACAAATATGGTTTTTTGATTGGCACCTCTGCACCATTAGAAGGTTGTTTTGCTCAAAGCAAGCGAATGGCTACAAAGCCGCTTTATAAAATTTTACTTTTAAATTCTGTTTTAAACAAATAAATTTTAAAAATCTCTTGAACTCTGAATCAAAAAAAAAAAAGTGTAATAAATTTATTTAAGCGGATAATTTACTTAGGCTCAAAAGCTCGTTTTCTATTCTTTCAATTAAGAAAGAAATTTTTATTTTATTTTATTAAATCGACAATTTTTATAGAATATTGAAAATATTAGATTTTGAAGTCAGGCAATGTACAGTGGGTCAAACTTCGTTCCAATTCATCAGAAAAATTCAATTCTCATCATTAGATCGGTTAAAGAGATGATATTTGCAATAGCCACTATTCAGTAAAAGGAGACAAAGAATGCTGGAGACGAGTGTAGCGGCACAGTAAATGCCTAAAACCTAGCTTTTCAGTAGTCTATAAAAATAATCGAATTCACAAAATAAAAAATGTTCTTTCTCAATTGAAAGAATAATTATTCGATAAAAATGAGACAAAATAAATTATTCGCTTAATTACTAAAAAATTTCAGTTCAATAAATTCGTAAACAAATAAACCTGTTTACATTTTTTGCAATACTGTAAATAATTTTTATATTATTTATGATAATTTTCAAACCTTAGCTAAATTATTTTTTCTAATTTCCAATTAATAATGGTTCGATTAAACTTATGATTATTAATAGGTACCTGTATGCCTCGAACAACAAACGTAAGATAGCATGTCTATGTCTATGATGGCGGGCGTATAGGGACGCGTTTAAGGAATCGGTGTATAAAGTTAAGAAATTGTAAAATATTAACTAATTTGTCTGAAGTATGACTTGTTATATTTTACAGAATTCTACACTAAATAATTTATGTATGTATGTGTACAGATTACAATTAAGCAATTCAATTTGCTTAAATCCCAGTCAGCATGATATTTTTTAGGCTGGAAGTTTTTTTTCGAAAGTTCTTTTGTTAAAGTTTTGCTACAAATTATCAAAAAAAAAAAAAACCATGACAATTTTAAGGCATAACAATGTCCAAACTGAAGAACATAACAAAAAATGTCTATGTGCAGGGAAATGTATACGAACACGTGGAGAGAGGGTGTTTCCAACACAAGGGGTTGAAGCATTCTTGTTAACTCCTATTTCGAAAATTCAATGATGATAGATAATAATTTGCACAAAGACATTCTGAATTGCAGATATTTATCAACAGCAAAACAATAACAATGTGATTGACAAAGAATTGTCTGCCAAAACAATAAGAATTTGTTTAATAAAAAAATTAGTGCAAGTTTTTGCTAAAGTGAAATATCGGGTGATATTTTTGCCATTTGGTTATTCAGTGTAAAAAAAGATATTCGTGACATGTGGCAACGCCAAAAGCGCTCATCAAGGTTTTCCATTTCACCATCAAGTGTATAACGCTGGCCAATCTTTGAATTCTATTCTCAAAATTCTTGCTGTGTGAGAAATGGGTTTTCTATGGAATAATTATTGTCTTCAGCGACGAAGCTTAATTATGGCTCAATGAGTACGTCCATAAATAGAAATCCCGAATTAGGTGAACATCCAGAGGCAGTTCAAGAGCTGCCAATGAACCCTGAAAGATGCACTGTTTGATGCGCTTTGTGTGCCGGCGACATTATTGGACAGTACTTCTTCAAGAATAATGAAAAAAGGGACGTTACAGTCACTGCCGCAAGGTACCGTGCGATGATTACCGACTTCTTTTTTTTTGTCCAAAATCAAATAGTTGGACTTGGTTGGCATGTGGTTTCAACAAGACGTTGCCACGCGGCACCATATACCATCCACTTACTGAGAGGCGAGTTTGATGAGCAATTAATCACACGTTTTGACCAGTCCATTGGCCACAAAAATCAGACGATTTTATCCCACTAGACTATTTTTTGTGGGGATACGTGAAATCTCTTTAACACAGGGGCAAACCAGCTACAATACCAGCCCATGAAGATAATATTACAGCTACTATTGGTGAGATACCAGGCGAAATGCTAGATAATATATGCCGAAATTAAAGCTCACTGATGGAACAACTACAGCGTAGCCAAGGGAAACATTCACATGAAATAACCTTTAAAAAGTAGATCGCAGGCATTCGTTTATCTCGCCAAATTAATATTTTATTAACTTTTGCAAATTTTCGGTGTGTTTTTTTTTTCAATTTTCAAAAGCCAACGTTTAAGAAATTACCCTTTTCAAATAAAAATTAAACCACTTTTTGAACAACTTGAATATTTAGTAACTCTGCTGGCTACATGCATGCAAATGACATGCGTCATCAGTGTAATTTGGTTGAAAAGAAAAGGTGTAAAGCATATAGACGGAAGAATTAAAAAATAAAAAAAACAAAAGGTCTGCTACAGAGCTGTAGCAAAATAACCACAAAAACTAAAATAATAAAAACTGCAGAAATAGTCAGAAAGACACCCGTATGGTACAAGAAATATAACAGCTGCTGCTTAAGCAGTAGTCACTCTATGTATGATGGTGATCTTACTGTTTAAATAATGACAACCTTTATTACAAGAAATAAACAATATAAAAAAATTTACATAAAGAAGGAAATCAAGCAATAAAAGAAGGGGTTTTCGATAAATTAAAATACAACAAGATACATATGTAAGGGGTTCTCCACTTAGTGGTTTTAAAATCACCGGTCTGGCAAGGCTGTCAGCTGTTAAATATCTGTCATCTGAAGTGACATTAATTTAGTGAGAGAAATATGGACTGTTTTACAACCGAAGAACGCGCAAAAATAGTTAAAACTTACTACAAAAGTGGTGTTTGTAATGTGGCCAGTTTTCGAGCAATACGGGGTGATTATGGCCGTCATAATCGACCTACTCTGTAGGGAATTGGTAAGACTATAAAGAAATTTGAAGAAGCTGGAAGCGTTACAGATGTGCTTAGGCCTGTACATCAGCGCAATATCGCTTCTGTTAGTGAAAATGTGGCAGATAATGAGAATTTTGAGATGCGACGGCGTTCTCAGCAATCGGGCCATCTTACGGTGTATTTTGCGTTTGGATTTGCAACTCCAACCATATAAAGTCCAAATCACGCAACAATTAAAGCCAGCTGACCTTTCTCAACGCCGTAGATATGCTGATTGCTGACAGACTTTCAATGCTGATTTTTCGAACAACAGTTTCTTTACCGATGTAGCTCATTTCACACTCGGTGGTCACGTAAACAAGCCAAATTGTCGCATATGGGGCTCGGAGAACCAAGAAGTGAGTGTGAAAAAGCCATGGCATACGGAAACAGTGACTGTTAGGTGCGCATTATGGTCT
The DNA here is from genome assembly GCA_963932375.1 of Phania funesta. Taxonomy (NCBI): domain Eukaryota; kingdom Metazoa; phylum Arthropoda; class Insecta; order Diptera; family Tachinidae; genus Phania; species Phania funesta. The sequence continues at coordinate 10,366,630 of OZ010655.1, read as the reverse complement.
GTTGTGTCATTGGGCCGTGTTTTTTTTTAATGATGCTTTAAGAACCGTTACTCTCAATTCAGAGCGCTATAGCCATATCATAACCGATTTTTTTCTGCGATTGAAGGTTATGAACTAGATGATGTGGGGTTACAAAAAGACGGTGCCACGGAGCCACACAACACAACCGATTTTAGCTTTATTGCATGGGAAGATACCAGAACGCGTAATTTCACGTCTTGGCGAAGACAATTGGGCATCAAGATCATGCGATATGACGCCGTTCAAAAATTTTTAGTGGAGCTATGTCAAAGACTTTGTCTACAAGGATATGCTCCTACGCTGAAGCTTTTTCTCCAAGTTACCGCCGAGATACCGCCCGAAATGTGAGAAAAAGTGGTCGTAAACTATCTGAAAACGATCGACTGCTGCAACTTATCTAGAGGCGGTCATTTAAATGACAGGCCCAAGCATTGTAATGGAATAAAAGTTTCATCCAAATCAGATCTGTATGCATTTTTACTTTTGAGACCTTAAAATTTATAACCCGTTATATGCATATGGACGGACATAGAAAATGGTTTTATTTATAGTTAACTAACGTTAGCAAGTTTAATAATTTTTTTTTTAAACAATTACTTTTATTTCGTGCCTTTTAAGATCCTTTTTTATTTAGCTATGCCTCACTAAAAATATCTCTTGCTAGGGCAAATCATGAAAAACAAAACAATGAATGTTTTTACAAAATATTTACTCGATGAAAAATAAATTTGGGCAATTCTTTAAACACAGCAAGGGGTCGGATGGCTGTAACTTGTAGTAAATTCCACATTTTTAAATGTTTCCCTTAAAAGGTTTTAAGTATGTAAGAAAACAAAAACGCTGTTAAAATTGTCTCTACTACTGTTTTACTCACAGTGGCAATACTTTTAATTAAAAAAACTAACGGTTTAGTCTCAATCTCATGCTCTTGTTAATCATAATAATAACATTGACAAGTGCATATAACAGTATTTGTGTGTGTGTGTGTGTAATGTTGTTGTTATTAGTTTATGTTTATAACAGAATCTTGATGTATATGGGCATTTCTTCTGTATGATAACTTTTTTCATTCATTTTTGTTATATGCATGGGTGTGTGTGTGTGTGTGTGTATTCCTATGTATGTTTGATAACAAAAAATAAAACCGGCTACACTCATTACTACGATAGAGGGTAATTCCTTGTTATACTACTGTATTAATATCAATTGCTTCTATTTTTGTTGTTGTTGTTTTACTTATTTCTTTTGTCCTTTTTTATTTTAAATGATTCTTTGTGTGTGTGTGTGTGTGTGCATAAGTTAGTTCTCAATCAATAAGATTAGTCATTTAGCAAATGTCATATTAAAAACAACAATTCCCCTCTAGTAATAAGTAACTACAGCGACAACTAAGTTAAGAGGCAGCTGTTTTTTAGAGGTTCTCATAAACATTCGCTGCTATACAATCAATGACCTTTTAAGCCTTTCTATTGTTAAGGGACTAGAACGAAAGAAGTTCGCTGAATAGTCTCTTCCTATGGCGCATTAAATTATTGAACGCACAACTTTATAGTTAAAAAAAACAGGGCTTTATTAAGAGGGTTACAAGATTATATTTTTAAAAGATCAGCTGTTGAAATAGAAATTATGGCAAAAAAATGTATACGCCTCAATAAGCAGCGCGTTAAATTGTAAGGAAATTGTTAATTTATTTTCAACTTATGTAATTAATAATTACAGGCAAAACAAATTATTAAACGATTAATTAGTAATATAATTAATCGAACCGAGAAAATTGCTAAAATTGCTCCAAAATGTTAGATTAGTTGCTCACGCTCACCAAACTCGCCTCTCAATAGGTTTATGGTATCGTCACCTGTCACCAAAATCCAATTCTTTCATTTGAGGCAAAGAATGTCAGTAATCATCGCACGTTACCTTGCGCCAGTGACTGTAACGTTTCCTGATTTTCCTTGCTCTTGAAGAAGTACCGTCCAATAATGTCGCCGGCCCATAAAGCGCATCAAACAGTGCATCTTTCAGGGTACAACTGCCTCTGGCTGCCTTCCACCTCTAATTCGGCATTTCGGTTTGTGAACGTACTAATTGAACCAAAAATAAGCTTCGTCGCTAAAGACAATTAATTATTCGATAGAACACAAATTTCTCACACAGCAGGAATTTCAATAATAAAATTTAATTTATACAGAAAAACCAAAGAGCAAAATAATAAATAAAATTTTTCATCCTCAAATTAACTGGAGGAAATAAAAAAATAAAGTCTCTACGATGCGAGTCAGCTGCAAAAGAAGTATAGTTTGAGTACAAGCAGCTTGATTGAAATAAAAAAAAGCCGGCTCCTGTTTCATATATTTCCAAGCGGAAAATTAGCTTAAATTATTAATCCAAAAAAAATTATAATTATATTAATTTTGTATAAAAATTTATTAGGAAAATATAACTTTTTGTTGGACAGAAATCCATTTACATAAATTTGCCCTGTTTCTTTAAAACACACAACAAGCGTTTTGTAATTAATCTCTTATCAAAATAGACAAATTATCATTTACAAGATCACTGATCTTTTATCATAGGAAATACTTTATGAAACCAGTCATGGCATTTTTCAACTCTTAAAATTCTTTACAAAACTAAATTCAGTCCTTGAAATGCAAATTTTCTTTTCCAACCGTCTACAGCTGTAATTTATTCTGGGTTGGTTTTACAAACCCTCTTGTTAAAAATTAATGCTCTTTAGCTGTTTAATTGTACGCAAATGCAATCATGCGTAAGGAAATAATTTTATTGTCTTGCATAAGAAATTAATAAATTTGCATTCCTTTTACATAAAAGAGTTTGAATAAACAGGGTTAGTTTGATTTTCAAACTTCAAAGTGCTGATTTGCTGCCTGCCCTAAAAGAAATTTCGCTGAGAATATTTGAATAGGACAGCTATTTTTCTTAATGACTTTTGTCAGTAGCCCTTTTTTGGAGTGTGAAGGATTTTTCTTTGTGTTTAAAATAGGAACGCGAGAGAAGCCAGTTTAATTGGGTGTTGAGTAGTTTGCAAGAAATTGTTGACTGACGTTGGCATTTGTATGTCGTAATCAATCATAATTGAGCAAGAAACTCAGTAACGAGGATCCGTTATTTAATTATTATTAATTATTTCAAAATTAAGTTTAATAAACACTCCGAAAGAAGTTTTCTATAACTTCTACCGTAGTTTAAAGTAAATTATAATATGTTCACACACACATGCACCTTAATTGAGGCAATTAAATTTTAAATTGAGTTACAGACTTTGTTGTTCACACATATGGAATTTAGCTTACTCAATTAGTATTTGACAGCTGAAAATGTATTAATTTGTTTGTGAAAACTCTTGCTTGTGAATTTGTAGAAATTGACAGAAATTCAGCTATAAAAGAAAGGAAGAAATCATTTTTAAAAGAAATTAATTATTTAGAAACTATTTTCATTAAAAATTTGATCTGCTATTTAATTTTATTTTCGATTTAATTTTTTATATATAGAGTTTGACAACAGCCAGAAGAATAAAATGAGCAGTGGGAATGCCTTGTTAAATTTTCCTTAATTTTATCATTTAATAAGGATTTTTCTGATCAGTAAACACACTGCACCGGAGTTGCATTGGAAACTTTACTCAATCAATGGTAAAATGAAGTGCTAATTAATCAGTTTATCAACTGAGTGCTTGTACGGTAAATTGAGTTCAATCAAGGCCTTGAGTAAATTTCCTAATTGCTCAATTAAGATGCATGTCTAAACAAAGTATTGAGCAGCTAAGACTTAAAATCACATTTTATGAAATACTAAAAGATTTTTTTCCCAAAATTGGCGTAAATATGTCTCCTAAAGTCCTTATACTCAATTTTGAGGCAAAAATATCACAACAATGAGGACTTAGTAAAGAAAAGGGAAAGGAATACAAATGAACGACTTGTCGAGAAAATATTTATGATAATCACTCCTTTTTTTGTTGTTAATTTCTGTACAAACTCTCTAGTCGCTCGCTTATAGGCGCTAAAAGTGTGTGCAGATAAAAACCACTTATGTCTACACAGGTGGTCTTCATTGAACAAAAAGTGAAACTACTGCAGCCACCCTGGAAGATTTGAGCAATCTCAAAAGTAATTATAAGTTCGTTTAAACTAAAAAAAATGTGCGTAGAAGTAAAAAGGTACATTTGGGTTTTTATGAGGACATAATTTGTCAGCTCTCCAACATATGTTAATATGACATACTTTGTTAGTGCCAAAAACACTTTCGACGTTACGTTGTTTTTGTTTTTTAAAACAATTCGGAATTGGTCTATAATTTTCGAAGCATGTTTGGTCCTACACTCAAGACTCTCAAAAATGCGGAAACGCGGTTCGTCATGAAAACTAAAACAAACTGGTTTTGAAATTGTTGTAGAAAACTGTAGAATAATGTAAAATATCTAAAATCAGAAGGTTTTTGCGCAAATCTAGAATCATCGTATCTTGTGCTTGTAGTTTCATAAACAAAATGAGAATTGTGATTTTATTTTTTCTTAGTTATCTTCCTTATAATAATATTTTAATACAGAATGTTTTTGTTGAATACAATTTTTGGGACTATGGACCAGTTAAAAACGATTCGAAAAGAAATCTAAAGAAGGGATATTGAAGCAGACCGCTAATTTTATGGGTCCCTTTTCGACCCCCTTCTTTCCTCAAATTGATTTCAGTTAACCGATGTGTCATTGAGTCTCCGGCTAACACTAGCCTTTGCTCTTGACCGTAGTGACTTCAGACTGTCGATTGGTAACTCTGTCGTCTTCTTCTACATCACGGAGTCTCTTGCATTTGCTAGCATTTCTCTAAGGCTTCGGTCCACCATGACATTCCTATTGAACAAGTGTCTGCCTAAGTTTTATGCTAGCCAGTGATGGACATTCACATACACTGTGCACCACCGTCTCAGCCTCTTGCTTAGGCATGTCATTGTAGATCGACCGGTCCACCCTTTCCGAGGGTTTCTTGTCCATCTCTTCAGAATTCCCCCATTGGCCAATAAACACCGGAGTTCTTACAGAGATTAACCTCTCCTTCTTTTGCGAGGCTTCATTGTCCATCCCTATCTGAATCTCACGTATCTTATTGTTTTCAAAATGTTGAAAATAACGAGAAGAAAGCAAAATTACATAAACGTTTTTAGGGGGAAAATTCCCTAGTGAAAGTGGGATTTAAGGAAAATGTAGCCTCCTACATTTTGTTGTTGGATTTGCCAACAAAAAATTCTACCATCCCTTCGTTTCTACGACTCTTCTTGACTTTATTTTTTCATACAGAGTGATTTTTCGCATTATTGAATTAATTTATACCTTCAAATCAATATTTATTTTCTTTTGTGCAAAACATACAAAAACCAAAATTAATTTCCATTATCCTTTTTCAATTAACATAATCCCGAGCAAATTTATCCCAACAGAATTTTCTTTACAAACAGTTTAAATCACAACGTTTTTGTTGTTTGCTTTAAATTTGTTCTCCCTCAGCACAAGATTGCAAAACATGTGGTTAAATGGAAACAACCCAGGCGAATGTAGGGAATAGAAAAAGGGAACACGAAGGAGAAGAAGCGGAAGGATGAAAAGCAACCAAAAATAGCTGGCAACAACAAAACTTCATGTTAAAAGCAACGACAAGCAAATGATGAAAAAGGGTCCGCCTAATGATTGTCATGTCTGCAAAAAGAGGTCAGAGGTCAGTTGTTTACAACAAGAGACCATAAGACTGCTTTCACACAAATATAAATTTTTATACAAATAAAAAATAAATCAATTTGAAAAAAAACAGGAAATTTTTAAAATAAAATCATGAAGATTAAAGGAATTTCTATTTAAAAGATCTTCCAGCAAATCATTGTCCCCTTCTTAATTGATTGCACGTAAAAGTTGGTGCAGATGCATGTAATTCGCGTATTAATTTTATGGGTTTGCGAGCGTGTGAAGTTTACAACAAATAAATTTTTAGATATTCTGTTTTGGAATGTGTAACTTCTTCCAAATAGAACGAGGGAAATGACTTGACTTACGACGGCACCAGTCTTACGACTCAATCCGACGTTGCGTTGATCTTAGGCATCGGGTACGGCCAACAATGCCTCTACACTGCCTGTATCCTGATCCTACCTCTTGCTGAGGGGATTGGAGCTACCCACCTTCTCCTGGTTTTAATAGCTATTCAACTGGCAGCCTGCATTGCAATGCAACACCACATTGATCTTGCACCAAGATGTTCTAGCAATTTTCTTATAAACCACAGCACTCCTCACGTGTACTACGGCAGAAGTCTTACCAACAACCAGTCTAGTCCTTGCGTGACAGGAAATACTGGTTTTCGTGGCACTAGCGTTTATATTGTTTGTTGACTTTGAGGACCGCTGTGATTTATGGCTTATTCGCATAGACGTGCGACTTAAGGAAACCCCACAAAAGCCCAACGGGATGAAATCTTACGATCTCGGTAGCCAGTACGCAGTACCTTCACGTGAGATGTAGACCCTCAAATCACTCGTGCAGAATGTAAAAAAGTACCATGCTGTGTGGCTGGTACCTGTTGAAAGCACATGTCATGCCATGAGGAGTTGTTAATCATCGACCTAGTTTGCTCGCCATTGCCGGTGATGGCCTGGACAATTTCGTCCTCAAAGAAATATGGATCGATTACACCGCCTGCCCCAAATCGACACCAAACAGTGACTTTTTCTGGATGCATTGGACGCTCTTGCATCTCAAGTGAAGTGGTAACGTCCCAAATTCGAAAAATTTTGTCTGTTGACGTAGCCATTCATCCATAAAGGAGCTTGATAGCTGAAAATGATTTTTTGATAAAAACTAGGGTTAGTTGTCACACCCATGAACGCCTAAAACCGTCCATGGTCATTTGGCAAAACAGACTGAATAAGTGACAGGCAATTTGGCAGATGTAGCTTCAACAATATTGCCGCTTGCTATCAGCTGTTAAATTTTGGAAGTCCATATTGGTAGATGCGTTAAATCACAGATCTGAAATAAATTCTGCTTTTGTGACAGCAGTGGAATCGTGGCATCACGTTGCTCCGTACTTAAGTGGACGTTTGGTGGCGTCTCAAGCTGGTTTCGCTTTATACTGGAACCGGCGAGCTTACATAAGTTCTTTTTTGGTTCAGAAGGATCAATAGTGTTGGGATGAAGTCGGAAACTTACATTTCAATATACGATGGATAATCGGTGTTTCTGAATATGGTTCTTAATTGATATGCATACATGCCCATATTGTTAAATAAAATGTTAGCTGCCTGACTTTGAAAACCTCTGAAATTTTTTTTGTTAAACGTCGAGCTTTTTTAATCAAAACATAAATTTTTTTAAACGTTGAATAAAAAGATTTTTATTTTTTATTATTATTATTTTGTAAAGTTGATGTAAACAGGGACAAATATTAATACAATACACTACGACTCTTTTGAATAAGGCACCTATTAAAATATTTTGAATTAAAAAAAAGCCGGAAGCTCTTTTCTAAGTGTTTAATAAGAAAAACCGAAGCTAGTTTTGCTACTTTACGCTGGCAAATTCTTGTTTGTCAAAACAAATTTCCACGGCTGTCTTACCCCAGTGAATAGCAGTGAATGTTTCACTTAAAAAATAAGCGTTCATAACAATTAACGTTTATTGCTAAACAATTTAACACGCAAACTTTCAAGTTGTTTACTTGAAAAATATTTAATTAGTTCAAGTGTGCGTGAAATAAAGGGTGTTTTGATTTGATGCAGAGAATTTCAAGAGGAGTAAAATTGTTTGTTAAAATCGCTTTACTTGAATGGCAATCGGGACAAGCAATTTCTGAAAGCTTTTTGCAGTAATTAACCTCCTATTAAGCAGTCAATCTGTTCTGGTTTATCAGCGTAGACTAGGGATTTTACGTATCCCCCATGAGGTTAAATCGCGTTCACCTACCGCTTTCGAAATGCGCTTACGAAATTTTTTCTTCAATAACTTTCTTCTGGAAAGAGTTTTGTTGCATGTTGCAACCATAGCTGTTAAATTGCGATTACGATTAGTAGTCAATTAGATGACCTTATCAAAATTATCGAAATGATTATATAATTCGCTAATAAGAAATGTTTTTGATCACTTAACGATAACGTTTACAAATAATCTAAAAATAACGTTTACTATAGATTATTATCAAATAATCAAAAGTAATCAAACAAATAATTCGGCTGCTATCAAAGATTACTTTAGATTATTTTTGATTATTTTCAAAGTAATCGAATTACTTTGTTCATTAATTTGCATTCCTTTTCATTATTTGATAAAAATCTCAAGTAATCCTGATTATTTTTAGATTACTAGTAATTGTAATCAATTAGTAATCATGTGAAACTAGAAATAATAGTACTCCAATCAATTACTTCATCTTTTAAACAGTTATGCATGAAACCATAGCTCTCCTTTAGCGAAAAGGCTCAATTCGTAAACAAAGAGCGCTGCAGTAAAGAAGACAGGAGGTTGTGGAGATTAGAAACAGAAAAGCCTTACTTAAACAAAATCTTGAAATATGTGTTATGCTTATTCTCAGCAGGCGCGGGAGGGAGCAAGATTGGAAGGGAGGGTGGGGTAAGTATTAACTAAAATAAATAATTCTTTAACTTTTCTTTCATGTTCCATGTGGCATTGCATTGCTAGGAAAGCTATCAATAGAATAGTCATTCAAAACAGAAGGAGGTTAGATAGCTCCGAACTTCTCAACATAGAGGCGTTGATGGTCGCATATTTCCACCCGGTACTAAGACCACCACCAGCTAATGTCGAATGACATATGCCAACGTTAAGCGAGACATTTGTAATCAAGACATGTCAATTAAGACAGCACTTCCCCCGGGGGCAAATCACCTTGATGTATTGCTAACCAGGGCATAGCTAGGAACCAGCTCTAGAGGCTTTTCTGGGACCTGAAACTGGGAGATAAGGGGGAAGCCGGTAGCCGCTGGTAAATTCCGAACTGGTTATAGGTTAGAACCTTGGGCCGTAATGTTGTGGCTACGGTTGAGACCGAAATCTGGGGAAGACTGTGCTGCGTTACGGCAAGATACCGGTGGATCCAAACCCCTAAGTTTATGGTCCAGCCAGCTATGGTGCTAAAATTTTCAACGATACGTAGGCACTTGTGTTCACACAGCGGTAAGATTCATTTTAAATTTTATACACAGATACACAGCCTTGTTAGATGCTACAGATCCTACAGACTCGTTAATATGCAGAAAAATTTGCCGTTTAGTGTGATTTACACACTGGTGGCATCATTGGATTCTATTTCTGGAAAAATTAAATCGGAGTTCGCGTTACTGTCAATGGATATCATTAGCACACCATTAGCCTGGATTTTTCGTTTGAAACTATGTAGGGCATTGATGCGGGAGAGATGTGGTTTCAACAGAATGATGCTACGTGTCATAAGGCGACCGATCGCAATTATCGTGTTATTGAAACCATAATTTGCGCTAAGTTGATTACGAGAAATGGACCTTTCTATTGGTCTCCGAAGTCATGCGGATTGGCACATTTCGACTACTTACTGTGAGGCTACGTAAAGTCACTGGTGTTAGAATGAAACATCAGCAAAAATTGACGCCTTAGAGGCCGACATTGTTCGTGTTATTTGTGACTTGCGCTCGAAAAAAATGGCCCATAATTGGAAGACCAGTATGCGCTTCATCAAGACTAGCTACGGTGGTCATAGCCACACATGATTTTCAAATGTTAATTTTTTGTATTTTTTTCGTTCGCAAATTAAAAGTTGTTATATTGGGCTTAAAAACGGGCCCTAAAAAAATAACCCGTTCAGTTATTTTCTTTTTCAACGCAAGATTTCACTACAAATTGACAAATTAAACAGTTTTTTTTTTTAGCTCAAGCATGAAAAACTTTGTTTGTTCAACCGAAAGGAAACATTTCGCTAAAATATTTAATAAAGAAAACATTTTGAGAGTTTGTGGCAGAATGCATCATAGCAAATCCCTTTAAAGTAGCTAAACTCTTCAAATGGTCGGTCATATTTTTAGGTGGCCTGTTAGATAAGCGAAATATTCTTTTGAGTTTTTATTTAGGAAACTGCTTAAAAAGAAAGTTTTATGCCGGATGACTTGAATGTGTTCTTTGCATGCTCCGCGTCTATTTGTTAATTAATATTTTTTTTCCAAACCCAACAGTTTTCTAACAACAACAACAACAAACATAGACAAGAAAATAGAATAATAAACATAACGCATGTTTTTCTTTAATTTCTTTTGCGGTTTTTCTTCTTGGGATTCTAACATTTCTTGGCATTTCTTTGGTGTTGCTGGCCTGGCTGTATTTACCTCAAGAACGTAGGCTAACAAAATTTACTGTTTAATAAAATGTTTCCTATTACTTTTCTTAATCAACTCTACTTTAGAGTTAATAGTGAGAAAATATGTTATTGGTCACATATTCTAGTCACGAGTTTCCGGTGTCATTGGTTTGGGTTGGTGTGGTTTATAAATATGGAGAAACATTTATTCAATGTTTAACAATGATCAACATACTAGATGTCTATAGATATTAACTTTATTATTATGAGTGTGGCACAAGCCTTATTGTTTAAATAAACCCAAAAGAAAATCCATGAAATCCATAAAGAGAACTGCATTGTTCTCGAGACTTTATTTTGTTAAAAACGTATTATGAAATTGTGTCGCAGGCCGCCTGGATAATAAGGGTGATCGCAGGTTATTGAACAAATAAAAATGTTTTAAAAAAATTTGGTAAAATCCCAAAAATACGTTTATGAAATCTTATTTATCACCCAACAGAGAATTATCTTTCCTTAACATTAAGAACAGCCACCCAACCCAAACTGGTCAAAAATTGATGTAATAAGAGCGGACAGAGTGTTAAGCACGATCGGTCTACTACTCTTCTCACACTGCCGCCGAATTTTCACGGAGATACATAAGAAAGGTAACATTGGCCAGAGAGAGGGAGAGAGAGAGAGACAACTGGGAGAATTAAGAGATGGTTCTTAAATTGGCTATTAGAATCGGTCTTAAAACCAGCTTCTTTCTATAAAGTATTTCTTTTCGTGAAATAGCACTTTATTTCCAATGGTTCATCATCAGGTCGGTCGCACACCATAGCCAGTGTTGCCATAAAATTGTTGTCTATCCCCTAGAAAAAATTAAAGAACCTCTTAGATTGCACCGTTTAAAAAAAATCCATTTCCGACATTTCTATAAGACACAATTTCAAATGTTTCTTAAGTGTTTTGATATGCAACGATGTCGGTCTTTCCTGTGAGCCACCATAATGCATTTGCAATTTTTACCAATAGAAAAAGGCCATAAAATTTTCCTAAATATAAATTTTCGCAACCTAAATTTCCCGTCTAAAATAATTGTATCCCATAAAGGAACAAAAAAACACCCAATTTAGGGCGAACACTTCAAAAGTGGCAACACTGGTGGGAACACTATTTGGAACCTTAAGCCACCAAACACCCAGAGACTGTTGCGAAGCGAAAGAAACATAGTCGCCGTGGCGGCTAGTGTGAAACATGGAATAGTCCTATTTACTGGGCACGCAGGCCATTGCTGTCTATTAGCTAGCTCCTTGCTGGGCAGAGAGGGATAACTTTCTACTGGGTCCTCCGGTAAGAAGTTTCATTTTCAATAGCCCGCCATTTTAATAGCTGTCATGACTCAGCCTGCAACCACATTAATAAAAATGGAACGATATAGACTTCCACAACGCATTGAAATGATTAAAGTTCACTACAAAAATGGTAAAAATTTCGCGATCACAGTTCGTAAAGCTAATGGATTTTTGGGTCGTCCTAAAGCGCCTTCTCGATTCTCAATTTTTAAACTGGTGGACAAATTTGTGTTAGTGATGATAAAAAATCGAACTCGGGCTCGTCGCTCAAGAACAACTGAGAATATTGCTGTTGTAGCTAGCCCATAGTGTTCAGGAAAGCCCAGGTTTGTTCATTTATTGTCGCTCTACAAGCGAGACTGCACCGTATATTGCCCAAAGACTTGGATCTTAAGGCGTTTACAGTTTAGGCAATACAAGAACACAAGCCAACCGACCATCAACAACATCGTGTCCTTGCTGAATGGGTCTTTCGAATGTCTCAAACGGATCCCGAAATTCATCAAAAATCATTTGGAGTGACAAGGCCAATTTTCATCTCGGAGGCTACTAAGCAGAATTGTAGCATTTGGGGTTCGAAAAATCCAAGCATTATTGTTGAAAAATTTTGCGCGGGTTTTAGCCTGGCGTGATCACTAGAGCTTATACTTTTACGACAATCAGGCTGGAGTATATTAATGTGAACGACGTTAATTTTCAGCAGAACGGCGCTAATCATACCATCGCTTTTTTGCGTGAAGTTTCCTGACCGTGTGACATCTCGACGAGGCCCCACAGCAGATAATCGAGAGGTGTCAAATCGCAAGACCGTGGCGACCAATTGACAGGTATGTTTCTCGAAATTAATTTATCGTCAGATTTTGATTTCAATAAGTGGACGGCTGTGGTCGCCGTATGACGTGTAGCGCCAACCTGTTGAAACCACATCTAGCCCGGATGAATGTCGTTAATATTTTCAAAGAAAAAATCATTGATCGTGGAGCGGTGACGATCTCCATTGACCGCGACGTGAGCTCCGACTTCATTTTTAAAGCAATAGGATCTAAGGATGCCACCAGCATGTAAACCTCATCAAACGGTGCATTTTTCTAGAGGTAGTGGGGCCATATGCAACAATTTTGTTTACTAAAAAAACCGCTAAGCCAAAAATGGGCTGCATCGGTGAATACAATTTAGCGATAAAATATCGGTGCAGTTGATGACTGATTTGCAAAGTTAATCTAATTAATTTCATAGCCTTGTTCAAGTGAGCGCAATGCGACAGTTCGTTTGACAGTTAACGCTTTCGTTAGTTTTATCGGGCTAAAAATACACCCTATATTTATATCTCCTTTCCCTCTTCGTTTTATTTTTTTCTTTACAGCTAACACAAGGCGCTCGTAGCCTTAGACCCAAATAGTTTGACATATTTTCTGCGAGCGAAATCGAAACCTTTATATTGCAAATTCGTTTGATTTATTTTGTAAGTTTGACATTTTGTTTTTGCCAACAAGATTTATGGGTATTCTCTGAGGCTTTTTACACAATTCTTGAAAATGTCATAAAACTGTCAATTGATTATTAGTTGTCCCTCCCTTTGTCACTTTGACACATTTAACTGTTTCCCTAAACCCTGTATTTTTTCTCGTTCTTACACAAAATTTTTATACGCAAAAAAAGAGAATATTAAATAAAGGGGTTGTTTTTTTAGCGTTTGGGTTTCGAAAACTGAGAAAATGCGCAAAAGTGAATGAAAGATTTATTTTGGTGGATAAATTAATGCTCCCTCTCATTTTCTTTTTAGAGATTATTTCATGTGAATATTGCTCAAGGCTACGCTCCACCATTGACATACTTTCTTCGACCGGTATCTCACTAGTGGCAGCTGTAATGGCGACTTCCAGCACTGGAATTGTGGCTCGTTTGTCCATGTACACGAGAGACTTCCTGAATCCCAACAAAAATAGTCTAGTAGGGCCAAATCGCATGATCTCAGCAGCCAAGTGACTGCTCCAAAACGTGAAATGAATTACTCACCAAACTCGCCTCTGAATAGGTTCATGGAATCGCCATGATACCGTCTTGTTGAAATCACATGTCAACCAAGTCCAATTCTTCCATTTTGGACACAACAAAGTCGTTAATCATCGCACGTTTCCTTGCTCCACAAACCTCACCAAACAGTGTATCTTTCAGGCCGCATTGGCAGCTCTTGCGTTGCCTCTAGCTGCTCTTCACACCAAAGTCGCTAATTTTGTTTAAGCTTCGTCGCAGAAGACTTTCGAAGAAAACTTTCGCAAGGCTCATTCACCAAACAAACAACGTTGTGGTACGTCACCTGGCTTCAGTTCTTGCGGCACGCTGAGGACCTCATAGTAAATCTACCAACTGGTCGAGTAACACAAGCCCAGTTATCGACAACCGCGACAAATTGACATATCGCGAACTCCGCTGACACTGGCCGATACAGCAGCAATATTTTCGTCTGTACCCGCTCTAGGCATACGAGTTGAAAAGCCTATCCTGTCCGGTGGGTTGATTATGGCGACCATAAAATGGACGTGATTTCCAAGCGTTGTTCATGATGAAATGGCAACCCCTACTGAGCACTTTTAGCATTGCCGCATGTCACGAATCTTTTTCTTTACATTGAAAACCCGAATAGCAAACAAAAAAAATCACCCGATACATAAATGAAAACATCAGTGCCTTCAAACGGGGGGACAAAATTTAAATGAACATAAAACTTTTTTTATAGAATCCAAAGAAAATTTTACAAACAACAATTTGTGTTGATTTATGCGTTTCTTTTCAAAGCTGACAATAACACGGGTTTAATTCATTTTAGTCTCAAAACGACACTGCACTTCTAGTGTGTTTTGTTGTTGTTGTTCTTCTTGCATTTTGCCCAAGAAAAAAAACAACAACATTCACATAGAAAACTACTAACGACCAGCGACAAAGACACATCACCAAACTCACTCTTCTACACAAATGACAATGAATGCAATTTTAATTGTGTTTTTATTGTCCTCATCACATTGCATTCACAAAGGCAACACAAGCGTAGTGCACAGAAATTTAATATAATCATGAAAATAACAATTCACACAAAAGAAGATGCAGCAGGAAAATAAAAAATCGTAACAAATATCTTATTAAATGCAGTGTGAAAAATCTAAGGCGACGGGCTGATAATAAAATGGCTGCAACAGCAAAATGCACTTTTCCAGACTTTTATTGCCCAGATAAGCGAAGTACATAAAATCATTAAAAGTTGTTTAGAAAAATTTGAGGCAAAAAAAAGAAAAAAATAATTGCAACCGTCTTAATATTCATTCATGGGCTGACAATGGAAACTGAATACTTTTAACGAAGGGCCACCGAAAACTTTCATTAAATTTTCTAGTAAATTGCAATTCTATCTATTCGAAAACGACTCAGTTTCATTAAGATCTTTACTATAGGTTACGTTGTGTTGAGAAGAGAAGTCAATTGATTGCCTCCTGCGTATGGACATACACTTAAATCCAGTGATTAGGATTGTGTGCGTGAGTTATGCTATGTTCAGACAAGCATCTTAATTGCATAATTACAAAGTTTTCGCAATTAAGGACTTAATTGAGCTTAATATACCATATAATTGAGCAATTAGTACTTAATTAAATCATAAATTGAATCGAAAGTGTGTTAAGTGAGCAGAAAATTTTGTAAAATAAACATATTAAATGTAATAGACCACTAACTAGGCTGGACAACCTACAACAAAATTACCACGATTATATAAAAGAGACAACAAATTTGATTGTACCAATTTAGCTATGTCTTTTTGGCAAAGGGCAGAGGCGGGAAGAGATGGATAAGAGTGTCTCGCGAGGGGTGGACGGGTACTACTGCTAAGGCGTTTAATCGTGAGATTCCGATCGGGATCGACAATGAAGACTAGTAAGAGGTGGATAGGTTAATATCTGCAGGAACTCCAGTGTTTCTCGGCCAAGGCAGAAATGGTAAAGAGATGGACAAAAAAAAATCCTGTGTGTGAATGTCCAGCGTGGCTAGAATAAGACTTAAAACAATTGTCAGAAACTTCTTAAATGCGAATGCAATGCAATTACAAGGGACTTCGTGACAGTAAATCACGATACTCAATGAAAGTAAGGTAGTCGTAAGTTAGAAATTAGTTGCCTGACATCAATTCGTGGAAAGCAGAGGGTCGAAAGGAAACCCATAAAGTCAGCGGTCTGCTTCGATATAATATAATTGTCGGGTCATGAAAATATTTTCATCTATCAAATGTTAATTGAGTAAGCTAAATTGCTTACGTGTGAACATCAAAAAATTTTTTAACTTTTTATAATTTTAAATTTAATTGACTTAATTAAGGTGATAATATGTCAACCGCAAAAATACTGTGTTCTAATTTGGGCGAAAGCTGGGCACGATATATGAATAACTCGTGCAGAGAAGAGTAAAAAAGCAAGTACTTTCTTCATTAACTTTTCGCAGGTTTCTCTTGTAAATGTCAAGTGGCGTCTCAGGGTCCCTTCTCTGTTAAAAACTGCAGGCAATTATATGCAGGCGCGAATCCAGGGTGGCAATATTTTAACTTATTGTTTTTCCAAATGAAAAACTTTAAAAATTTATTGCTTTATTAAAAATCATAACTATAATAGAGTTGCCCCAGCCCATTTGCCAATCTTGCAGTAAAACGTTTGGTTTAGTTAGCGTCCCAGTTTTATTTTATCACTGAAGGCGAAAAATCACTTTTGAAAGACCTCAAAAACAGACACAAATCAAGAGATACTTCTTGCCTGGCGAATACGTTCCCCCGGCGGACATGTCTCTTTGATAACCCGCCAACTTGATCTATATCAAGGGCGTACAACTGAGAGTTAAGGACCTTGGAGATTGGACTAGTAACTAATGAAATGGGTTTAAGCGAGCAATTAGCTCTGAAGACTTTAAGACTCGAAGTGGCTGTTGGTGAGGCTCCTTTGGGAGAGCAACATGGTGACTGTGGTTTAAGTCCACAGGAAGATTATTAAGCCAGCCATTAAACGGCAAACGATTAGATAGCTGCACAATCCTTGGCAAAAGGGCCATCTATGTGTGTATGGGGGAAGAGGGGGTTGTGTTATGGGTTAATTTTTTAACGTTTCGGAAAGATAATATTCCATTTTTTTGCGACTTTCGATCCGAGCCTAATGTAAATATAATAAAAAAATAACTAAGTAAAAAAAAAAAATTATTTGGTTTCCTTTTCACTCATCTGGTAACATTTTTCTCGGATTACCACAAATTTTTCGTCACGGCAACATTGGACACAGAGTATGCCAATAATTTTTTAACACCAAAAATAATAAACGTAACAAATTGCAATAAGAAAAAAAAAAGACAAAAATTGATTATGTCCTTGCCATCGAAACGACACATTTTCTGCACACGTTTAACATTTTCTACACAAATTTACCAACTTCACTTACATATGTAAACAACAACAACAACAACAACAGCAACAAAACACATCATATAAACACACACAATCAACACATGTTGTGATGAGAGAGAATTCCCTTTTTGTTTTTTAATAAGGAAATGAGCAATTTATTCGTGTAGGAGATTGTGGCCATGTCTGCAAGTGATTGTTTATACTTTAAGCAAAAGCAACAGCAACAACAAACAGAAAATTTTATATTTTCTTCAAGAAATATGAGCAATAGCAAACCATGACATCTGAATGTAACAGACATATCGTATGAAAACAAAACGAAACATGCACCATGTGAGGAGGATGAACGAACAAAAGATTTGGAGGCGGAAAAAATAATTATGCATATGTATGTGTACACTCGACCATAAAATGACATTGATAAAAATGTTGCTGATCTGCCAAACAAACAAACAGACATCTTTAATGTTGGGAATATTTCTCAAGACTTATGGGGAGGGGGAAAAAGAGAAATGTGTCTGGCAAGAAAAACAAAAATCCGACACAATTATATTTGGGTAAAATTAATCAAAATGTTTAAGTAATAAAAGATAAAAAAAAAATCTATAATTATAGGGTATTTTTTCTAAACGTAAACAGATAAAAAATGAAATAATATACTGTAAGTAAATATAAACTCAAGCAAAGAATTGAAACGATTACTTTATGCCATTTATGTTTGAATACGATTGCGGCGCCGCATTTGTGATGACGGATGTGTAGCATACTCAAGCATTTGGTACCGTATTTCAGCAATGGTTTGCACAATGTTATCCTCTAAATCGTTTAAAGTTGCTAGTTGGTTTTCATAAGCTAATGAGTTCACACGTAAACACAGAGAAAATAATTCAAGGGTGGCCAATTGACTGGACGTTTTCGGGAAATAACGCTAATGTTTCCTTAAGTAAGTCGATTGTTTAACGGACTGTATTTGGCATGTGGTGCAACATAACTTCGCAGTAATATAATTAAGCTTTCAATATTGTGTATAAAATCTTTACGCTGTTTTAGGCAAGTGAAAAGCAAATTATATAAAACGATCAAATTGTATCAAAAAATAAAATAAAATATAAAACCCACATTTTGCTTTAAGTCATAATTTTCTAAAAAAAAAAAAAACATCCCATTATATTCCCACATTCTTAAATAAAACAACAATGTCCTAAATTCTAATTCACGCAAGATGTTACTTCTTCTACTTGCCGTTTATTTGCTAACATTTTTACTGCATTCTTTTCACTACAGAGGGCCTAACAGACCACAAATACTCAAAGAAACAACACGTTTAAATGCAACATCTATTGCCTGACGTTCGGGGCTACTGTGAACCGTATAATTGGTGTGTGAGAGAAACGTTACTGGATAAAAATAAAGTATGTAACTAAAAACCGTAGTTTACTTTTAGGCATTATTTAAATAAATAGTATTCAGAGAATGCATGTTTCATATATTTAAAATAATGTAAATAACAGAACTAAATTTTAATTACCTTCAATCGTTCGATATTTAATAAAAATTCAATATTTACCTGTAAATAAAAAATAAAGAATCGATTACAGAGTGAACATAGTGCAATAAAATATATTTTTAATTTGTTTGATAATGGAAAACTTAAGAAATATTATAATAAAATGCTGGAGAATTTTTAAACGTAACTTAATTAAAATATGAGGAAAAAAGATTGAAGTTGTTAACGGAAATCAAATTGCCTTCAAGCGTTTTTCTGACATTCTGTAAATCTGCCTTTCAAGCCAGTTGGTGGCTGATTTCACCTACCAAGTCAATACATCAAGTTTTTGTCTCTTGTTGGACTGTAATGATCTGGGCCAAAAGTGTAGCATTGGTAAGGACATACTATATGTATCTAGAAGGCACATATAAGTTCTACTGGAACCATTTATCGATGGCGACTGGAGCGTATATAAACAATCTATAACGGGTTTTGGGTATTGCACCCAGCAGCTGCCTTTAAATTCGTGTCATGCCTGTAGCCTGAGTTGCAATATCAAGCTGACAGCGTAAGAAAATCATCATACTCCATAATATGGAGACCCAAACTTGGACTTAATAAACTTCTTTTAGTAAGAGACTAGTTTATTAAAATTTCGTATTTATGCAGGGTGGCACGAAATATGAGCTACATTTTGGAAAAAATATGCAAATTTTGGAAATGGTGGCAACTGTAATATATGTGAACCGATGTAGAACACAAGTCGACAAGCCATGGAACACTAGGCGCTTTAAGACCGCGAACTACTGTGTCGCAAATTTATGAATTGAGACTAAAGTTTATGTGGTTTGCACTAGAGTTGTGTGGTTCCCGAACTAGTTCGTTCAATTGAGAGAGTATTTCAGAAGGATGTTAGCAATTTTACAACAATTAGAAAAACAACAAATAATTTATTTTCGTGTGGCACATATTCAAGAATTGAAAATCGCCTGTTTTTTACAATTGTTTTCAAAATAATCTCCCAATTGAACGCACTAGCTCGTGACCGAACCAACTCTAGTTTAAACAGAGACGATGGAAGTGCACACAATGCTCGCGCAACAATGTACATGTGGAAGAATGTTTTTTCGGGACAAGATCGTTCGATTTGCCACCGCCAGACTGCTTCTGTG
Source organism: Phania funesta (assembly GCA_963932375.1). Classification (NCBI taxonomy): domain Eukaryota; kingdom Metazoa; phylum Arthropoda; class Insecta; order Diptera; family Tachinidae; genus Phania; species Phania funesta. The sequence continues at coordinate 10,346,834 of OZ010655.1, read as the reverse complement.
CTGTGTTTTGACAGTAAGGGCAAGAGCACATGCACTTCCCCAAACTAAAATAACTTTTCATACTTCTTTTGCTACTTTCCTAAAGCTTTAAAAACAGTTGTCACAACTCTATTCACCGCATTTTACCACTTGCTTAACTTAAAGCATGTCAATTGACCAATTGCTTTGCCTTTTCTCTTTCACCCCCTTCTTCTAAATATAATTTGACTTTTTTATAACTTTGTTTACGATTTGCGCAAAAAACGTGTCTCACACATTAAAAAATTTCCAAATGCTCAGGCATTGTTTACTTCATATGTAATTATTGCCAGTCATTATGTTCTTGGTTAAATGAGCTAAACTACCAGTTTTAATGATGCCTTTTTACGTGCGATAAAGATTTTTTTTTATGATTGTGACCAATTTGTTTTACCAGAGTTTTTTCGGTCGTTGTGGTCTTGTCGTTTCATATAATATTTAAGTTGTGCATGAGTTACACATCCAAGGTGTACATTACAAGTGTGAGAATTTTGAAAAATTTAGGTTTTTCTGCAAAAAAAAAAAGGAAGAAAACAGACGGAGGAAGGTAAAAAAAATAAACAAGTGGTAGTGAAATGAAAATTGATAACAAGTATCCTTTAATAAAATTAATTAAAATTCAAGTTAATTTACAATTACTTCACACCAGGCAGTTTTTTTTTCGAAATAAAAAATGCAAACTGCATTCCCTGGAAACCATGTTGCCAACTCTGATGCAACCTATTGTGTTAAAAAGAAAAATCTGGCCATATCTGAACTTAATATTGCTGATTTTTAGGTAGCAAAAAATGGATGAATCTTTGCGTATTTTATTACGCTTAATTTTTCAATATTGATTTGATATTCCGACAAGTTGATTTGATGTCGCTTTTTTAACCCAATTTTCGTTATCGCTTGTCAAGTTTGATTTGGAGGAAACCGGTTTCATCTATGTGTCCATTTTTCGGTCTGAGAAGTATGTATCAATTCGTTGGTGTTTTATTGGTTGTCACGTATCAATTTGTCATGTGAGCTGGTAGCAGGTGAACCTCGTTAGGGCGGGTGTTAGTGATCACAGTTTTGCTGTTTCGTATTGCAGGTAAATCTGATAGGTAGAGTGAATTTTTTTTTGTTATTATTTACGGTGTTATATGTTGGGTTTGGTTGATGTTACTGTTTATTGGTTTATGATTTTTTTTTATTGTTTTGGTATTGTGTTTTTGTGGTTTTGTTGCTCCGTGGTGTCCTGTCCGTTATTGTTGCAGTGTGTTTTGTAGATCAACTTGAGAGGTTCGAATATAACGTCTGATTTGGAGTTTGTTTTTTCGTTTATGATGCGTCCGTCAAATGTCCTTTTGTTTTGTGTATTTCCACGTTTTCCACAATGTTTTTTGATCGTCGTTCTTTGTGCTGTGTCGGCAGTAGCTTGGCCATTTTTATAAAGTGCGCTGCATCACATTTCTGATTCCGTCGTCGATA